>JARFIW010000412.1:3593860-3883860 GCA_036346225.1 Platerodrilus igneus
ATCACTCCTATCATAAATTCCCACATAAAATACCGCAAACATAATTCAAATAAATTGTTCAATCAGAAACCTTTTCTCTGTTTGTCCTTTCAGTTTATAAAATTAACCTCAATGCACTAAAGTCATTAAACACCTGTTTACACACATATACAATAAAAAAGCATCAGTTACCTGGGTTCCATAACGGTACATGGGCTTGCCATCAATGACCGCGGTATTCAGAAACACCCCAATCTGGATTGCAATCAGCTCAACTGCAAGGCTGCAACCATATCACCAAGACGTCATCTCGTTCACCAATTTGATAGGGCTTCCAAACTCCCAAACTTCTTCTATTAATACCATAAATTTATTGGTAAACCACCAAACCAAACCATCAAACCGATACTCACATTTACTCCTTTTCAAAGTGCATGCTTTGCACACTTAGTGCAAATTAAAAGCAACTGTTTTTACTTACATTAAATTAAACTTCTATGCAAAACGTAAAAGCATTCTGGCACTAAAGCCGTCAGATTGTCGAGATGTAATAGCAGTAAGCTAGTTGAAACTAAGTTAGCGACGTACGCTTGTTGAAAACTCAGAGCGTAAGAGAGTAAGAGAGCTCCACCTCAAGCTCTTGGGGCTTATATTCTCTTTCTTCACTTTTCAAATCTGCCAAATTATTAAAAATTTCTACAACACAAAGATATTCGTGCACAACAATTCTCCGTAAAACTTTCAACGGCCACTCGTTTTCACGACCACCTGCCTAATGTACACAATAATTCCAGAAACTGTTAAACACAAGCACACTCAAATGGCTACAGTTTTCCAAAACCCCTCTAACGTACGTTCAAAATTCCTTGTATTTCATTTAACGGACACTCATGTCTGTGAAAATCACTTGAAGCTAACAAACACTCGCACGTTACTAAATGATTTCCGTGTATTTTGATACCCTGCCTTAAAATAACCTTGCACGAACCCCAATCAACAAACACTATGGTTTTAAATATAATACGCGTTATGTCTATCTAACTTCAATATACGCGGTAAAATCAACTCTTTTACTTTGTTTTGCATGTCTGTGGTATAACTAACAACTGCAACTCACTCCACTAACCTTGTATTCACTAACATCAACAAATGCTTAATACGTTTTATATCTATCTCTCTTCTACACATGCTATCAAATAATCCCTCTTTGTATCTTTGTTGGCAAGCTTTATTCGTGACGGTCAAAATTTACCCTTCCAACTTAAGTTATACATCTTTTTAAGAGGCTATAAATTTATTCAAATTGACGTCGGAACTAACAACTACCTGGAACTTCCGTTTGTTTATGCAATCCTAATCTACTCTACTTAATAATACACGGAAAAATAAACGGTGTATATTGCCTATTTAAGACGGAAACTCACTTCTTCGAAGCATGTTTTAAAAGCTTCCAACAAAATATTATAACTGGAACTTTGCTTGTAAACCAAACGGTTTTAAATCTTAGAAATGAAGCTAAAGCATTTAAGAAATTATTCCTACAATTTACCCATATTGAATACGACGGTTAAAATATGTTTATGACATGACTTCTTAAATGCTATCTTACACACGGAATGTTTCCAATATGACACACGCTATACTCCATGAGTATTTATATCTGCAGGGTTATGAAAATCAACTTTTAGCTTACTGAAATTTTTTAGTAAAAATTATGAATTTCTAAACTAATGATTTTGAAAAGCGATTCAAAAGTGTTTGTTGTTCTTTTACATACTGAATCACGAAATAAATTACCAATTGACAAATAATACTCTTGTAAACCCCCAAATATCACAGAAATATATATAAATATATATATATATATATATATATATATATATATATTGCTGTGAACTGTAGATGCCCGACATTGAGCGTTAATAAACGTTGCGGTGAATTGAAGATGATTAGTAAAAGTATTGCATTGATATTTTTGCTAGCTCAGTTTAAATGAAACCACTAGAATCAGACATAAAACTTATAACGACATGAAATACTCTTTAACAAACAATCTTTCACATAACAATTGCTACATCTACAACAGCTTTCTTTAACAAACCACATAAATACTTTCATATAAACATTAAAATCTAAAGATTAAGCCAATATTTCTTCAACGACTTTCTCTTACAAATAATATTTTAAATCTAAGATAAAAAAAAGTTATAACTAATCGATAATCACTCACACTAAAATAGAGTCCAAAATCTCTGTTTCTTAATGAGGATTTTTATTAACAGGTCATTTCGCATTTAAATATTACCATAAACCACATTTTATAAAATAAGTGTGATAATTTTAATAATCTTTCTTTAAAATAGGACTTATACGTATCTGTTCAGTTATGCTCAATTATATTTTATATAATGGCCAAAACCTACCGATGTCTGCCACTCTCAAATCTAATTACCCACTTTTATAACTCTCACACGACGATTTGCACATAAAATCTTAAGTGACTTAACTTTGGAACTAATAGAAATGTTCTCTTTCAAAATTTTAAAGCAAGGTGTTAACTATTCTGATAATTTTTTCCATATCGTTAAAATTTTTTCATTAAGATTGCAAACAGATATACCAAGATTGTCCAAATTGTTTACAATTTATCATCAATTTAGCATTAAATACCATTCTAGTTCCATATATGGTTTCATTCAAATTAAAACTTTAACTTACAGTAGTCCATTATAGTTCATCTATTTTTCATTTTTGAAACCAATTTAACGTACTTCAAAATCTTACTTACCTCTGTACATTTTAAATACTTTTACGTCGCTATATAACTTCACTATCAAAACTTTATTGGTTTCATGGAATCGTGACGTGTAAAATGAGTATTGAACGACTGGTCTTCTCAAGTGATAATTAACTGCATTGGCCAGCATTCAATTGATGTTATATAAGCGCGAGCCTTCGTAATATCAGCATTTCCAAAAGTTTTGAGGCAAGTCTGGTTGCTATTCCTACGTTTTGATTGGTTAAAAAACAGAGGCCCTTCTTAGGCGATCTAGAATAGTCCTGAATGATGCAACCTTCAAAAAATGTGGCATTCGTATAGCTCCGAGCTATCCTTAATTAATACCATTTACCTCTGCGCGTTATTTTTACGACGTTATCGCTTGATTTATTACTGTCGTTAATTGTTTTATCTCATACTATAACTTATGACTTGATCCTTCATATACATTTTCTATTAATGGAACTCCTTAGAAGTTCAATGCACACGTCCCTCAAAACTTTTAGAATGCTTGTTATAAATTGAAATAAAAATTAAATATGGCCGCTGTTTTCCTTAAATCTTTTATTAACTGCAAACTGAAAGTTTTTGAACGCGTTTGTTTTACGCGGCTGAAAACGCTTGTCTTCCTTTGGAAATAAATACGATCAAATGAAATGTTTTATAATAATTACGTTTTTATGCGTTATCAACACATAGTTGAGTATTTCTGTATAAAGCTCTTTTAAAAACAACTTCATTCTACACGCGGAATATTGTGAATACTATTATCTAAAAACACAATTAGTTTGTCATTAATAATGAAAACTCTTTTCAATCAAGTGTTTATGCATTGACTATCAATATATTGACAGTTTTTAATAAGTACGTTACTATGAAAATGAATATTTACATATTTCGAGGTTTTCTAAAATTGTTATTACTTTGATCAGGTTTGCAGTGTTGTATTTAAGAATGGGTGCTATTTGGCCTTTTGATGATCTCATCTGGGCTTCTTCATCCTCTTTCACGGATTTACTGCTGGAGAACATCTGATATTAGTCTAAAGGGTTAAACATTAATGTCGTGACAAACGTCTTTATTAATTTGCACGATGATGATATCCTTATTACTGTAGCATTGATATTTGTATTGTTTAGAGTTTAAAGTATCGAAGGACTAGTAAAACCAAAGTTATCTGAAGGCACCAGAGATTAAAGGTCAGAGTAGCTTTTAAACTTTGTAAATTTTTCTATAAGAGACTTTATGAAAATATTTAAATTTGCAATTTGTAGTGTTTTGGAATTTGATAATTTTTATTGTAACAGATGGCAACTTTTAGGTTTAATCAATTCAAAATCTCGCGATTTTCATTTAGGAAATTTATTATTTGTGAAACAAAAAGCAAATAACACGTATTGTGGAGAAAAGGTATATTTTTAAAAGAGTAAAAACGTTTGTGAGGGTATATTCAGATGCTGTAAATGCAACGTAAAATTATTCTTGGTGTAAGTTAAAACTTTGATCTTTTTATTTATTAGGAATAGTTAAATGCTTCAAGAAGCGATAAGTTTCACTTTCTACTGTTCTACAACCGCAAATATAAGCAACCAAACAAGCAAACTCTTGAAATCAATAAATAATTAGGAAAAAATGTGTTTGGTAATTAAACGTATATAGGAACAAATCGGCAACGGATCTGTGAAAGAAAATGCAAGTTATTGTCTTTTAATATAGATACCCTTTTGCTAGAACACAACTTTGTACTGACTATTTGACAGCATGACTAGTATTGTCACAGTTTTCCCATACGATAAAGTATACGATGAGTTTAAAAGGGAATTTCAAATTATGACGCTGTGCAAACTTGTAAGAGATCTTATTATTCAAGGTTTTGATAGCAAAAATTTCCCATACAGTTCTTATTGTGGGCAATTAAAGAAACTGACTTGTGCAGAATAACAAGGAGTATTAAACGCAATGTCAGAGTTGCATCAGGATTGAAGTTATATCCATGATTATACAGACACGTAAAATATTAGTGTGATCAATCACATTCCACACATAAATGTAATTTGTAGCCAAATTTGCTTATACAGAAAATTTGAAAGCGTAATGTGTACTTCTCCAAAGTGACATTCGTATTTTCAGGTTGGCAATAAATAGAATAATTGAATATTTTGTAACATAAATTTTTGACGATATTTATAAGTACGTAGATTCTTTGATGTACTACACTTACTGTACCAATTATTTAATTTAGTAATTAATTGCTTAACGTTAATTACTATTTAAGCGTTTACATTATCCAACTAGAAGTCGAGTATTATTTAAAATGAACAATAAAGGTGAAAGCGTAAGTCGTCTTGTTAGTTTGTCAAATCAAAGGGCATTTGCTCTCGGTTCCTGAAACAGGCAATAAGGGTTTTGAAAAATATCGATCGTGCAATATGCGTATCATCATTTGGATATGTGACGTTAAATAGGAAGGTCCGATATAAGATTTCATTTCTCTGTTAACGCGCTTCCCTTTTTTCTCCAAATGATAGTATTAAGAAGATTTAATTAAGCAACGAATTCTAAGGTAAATGGTTAAATATGGCGTCATGCATTAAGTTGTTCCAGTTTGTTAGTTGTTGGAAGGCAAATAGCAAATTTAATTAAGAAGCTACGTTCAAAAATAAAGGCAAACAGCATGATTATTCAATTTCTTGGTAATTTGCAGTTGCGAAAAATTCCTGTAAGAAGCTACTTGTCTGCTTGTTTCAATTCGAAACATATGGCTTCGCCGGTTGCTTTGAGACCAACAACTCTTCCACAATTCAAGGTAAGCGATTAGCTTTATACATGCTGTCCGAGGATCTATTCGTTTTAAGGTTTGATAAGGAAGCAAGTTAAACTACCAGATATTTGTTTATATTATGATTCAATAAGTAGTTCCATTCAAAGTATTAATGTTCGCGTTTAAAGTAATATTTGTAACTTAAAACTGGTTTGCGTGCACAGACTACTTACGTGTAACCGTATTCCTAAAATTTGCAGCATAGTTGTGAACTTGCATTGATAGATATGCATATCAAAGTACGTTATAAATGTGATTGTATAAAAAGCCACTTTTTATATGAATTTAGTAGGGAAAGTATACTCTAGTAAAATTAAATTTGCTGCCGCTTTCTGAAAGCTTTTGTTTTTTATAAATATTTGTTGTATGTTTCGTAAATGAAATTATTAAACATAAAAAAGAATACAGACTTATTAAATAATAACTTAAATTAAAACTACTGTTTTATTTTCGACAAGTGTGTTTTAACATAGGGAACTTAATACCATTTATAGGTCTATATTCATAAATAGGCGAGATATTAATGGTGACCTATTGGTAATCAGTTTTCCAATGTTTTCTAACAAGTGTGGTAGATAATAATACTTGGTTTTTATGTTAGTAAGAATGTAAAGCGACAAACTCTTTCGTAGTGTTGTCTAATTGTAGTCCTTAAGTAGCTTTAATAGAATGGTTTGAAAAAAGGTATATTTTATTTACAGGAAGTGTTTATGTTGCTTCTTTTGCAATAGCAAAGTAGTGAGAGCACGCCTCTTATGTTTGTTCTTTGCTTTAACTATATTGCTTTATTTCAGGTGCTGCCCACTTCTTTTTGATAACTGTATTCGCACAGCGAATGCGATATTTTCTCTGGGGGTTTTCATGTTCTCCCTTAGAGTAGATGTTTTTCTTTATGAGTATAAAACTTGGTGGCTACCTACTTAATGTTGTTCTAATTTTAGCTTCAATTTAGTATTGCTAAAGTATAGCTTTTGAACACTCATGGCCATCTCTCAGTGTCCTACTCAAGAATATACCCCTAGCTACGTCGGAAAACTGCCTTTTCTTAAGTCACTTCTCTTAGGAAAAGGAATTTCTAGTCACTTACCCACTTCAAGCCGAGATTGCAAATTATGTTTCAATTTATGAAATACATTATATTATCAACTTTTTTCAATTTTAACCATTCCAAGTTTTTACATTGTAGTTGTAATAATCGTGTTACAAGTATATTGAATTTGTTATTATTTCAGGTATCGTCAATTAAAGGACCTAAAAAATATTAATGTGGACGGCACCCACTGTGTAATGGGACTCAATATGGCTCTGAAACAAGGGGGAGAGATACGAGTCGGTGACGTGGTTTATGCCAGTGAGCATTGATATATATTCCCATTGGTTTTTAATTGTAAAAGTAACATTGTTTTAATTAGTTTTAAATATTTTGAAATCACTTATATTTTATTAATAGATTTGCTACTATATTTGAATTTATAACTTTAAATGGTTTTTATAGATTGCGTACATTAAAAAGTTGCAATACCATTCTGTTTTGAATTTGGATTTGATAGAGGCTTTTCGAGTCACAACGAAAGCGACAAATTCTCTAAAGCATTTAAATCTCGTTAACATTATTGTAAAATTACATCTTTACTATTTTTTTTATCTAAAATATATAAAAGTTCATTAGCATATAACATTCTTTTAAGGTAAACTAGGTGTCCATAGGGATTCTCATTTAAGCCAAAAAACCTGGCCACAATGAAGTTTTGGATTATGTATATGTATAAGTCAATTACTAAATTAAATATTAGATAATAAATTACTACGATGTAGATCTTAAACGCATTCGATAATCTGGTTGCATACAAGTTAAGGAACATAGTGGTGTACTATTATACTCCGTGTATAGTAGCAGTACTGGGAAATAGCAAACCATATAACTTATTATAGTAGTATTAGTAACGGAAGGCGGATGACCTTAGAAAAATCTGCGCGAGGAGGGGCCATTTTAATAATTAATATAAAAACGTAAAACTAGAAAATATCGGCTACTTGAACAACCAGTGTTGCCAGAGCAAAAAATTCCGAGCAAGCAAGGGATATTTTGGGTACTAGTTTTTTGTAGACCTTTGGCTATTGTATAAATAAAAATGATCGCTGTTAGGTGTGGCATCTTTTGTAATAAATTAAAAAAATACATATTAGTCCATTGTATTTTATCTCTAGAAGGTAAGTCTAAAGTTGTGTACAATATAGTTGTCTTCCAACGTAAGTATTAATGTATATTCTTTTTTTAATTTAAAGTATAAGGATAATGCTAAAAGCAATAACTTAAATATCTAATATCTATCATAATACACCTTTTAGTTTTTATTTTTAATATTCTACAGATGTCAGACGGTAGGAAACGTTTATCTGCAAACCAGTACCAAAAAATTAAAGAGAAGAAACAGAAAGAATTAAATACAAATATACAGTGTTTTTTCTAAAAGCAGCATCAAGAAACGGCGTATTCAACATTCGAAGATATATCACCTTTTCCAGTTGAATGTAGTACTATTCAGGGTTTCGAAAAAAACCGAAGTCATGGTTCCTAACAAATTATCTTATGAATTTCCATCAAATTTCAAGAAGATGCTGAAGGTATGTTAAAACTTTAACTAATGAGCCGCTTCCAAGAATTGATCCAAATTGGGATGTTTATATGATCCTGGAAAATTACCTGATCTTATTGACAAAAAAAGAACTGATTCTGGTTGATAGTGACTTAAAACAAATAACTAATTTTAATTATTCCAAAGATATTTATAATAAAAGGTTTTTAGAAAATTATTGTAAAAAATGTTTCCTTAATACAAAGGTTGTAAACCGTAATTGGTTATTATATTGAGCTATCAAAAATGCAGTGTTGTGCTTTTGCTGAAAAATTCTTAGAAAGCAATCTACTCCTTTAGAGGACAAAACTGGTTTCAATGACTGGCAACATTTGATGAGGCATCAACAAATTAACTATTGTTACAAACTACTATTAGGCAACCCGTCAAACACACAAGCTACATATCCCAAGTGCATTCTCCAGGAATCGAGAATGTTCGAGCACATACCAGAGTTTGAATCATCTATTTAATTCAGGGTATAAGTAAGACCGCTGATGAAGTACAGAGTTAGTCTATATCCAAATGTCGAATATAAATTATATCGTATAACGTTAATTAGTTACGCTTTTGAAAGTCCAATAGTAAATATAAATTTGTGTTATGTGAACGTGTATATTATACCGACAGCTTGTACATAAATAGACAAAAGTGTAATAAGTAAATTATAGTAGTGATGGTGTTGTTAATAGACCTATGGTTAAGAATTTAGTTTAAGAAGATATTAGTGCTTGCAAATAGCATTAGCATTAGCTCTCCGGAGAGCAGAATATAAACCCTTTTAAAAATACCGGTAATTTTTTAAAATGATTAAAACCATTACGAAATTTGATCCAGTTGTGACTGAACATATTCAACATATTCAAATAGATGGTAACCGCTTGCCCTATTATTTAGAGAATGAAATATTATCAATTATAGGAGAAAAGAAAGAAAGTTTCTACAGCCATATTGAACAAAGTTAAATACTTTTCAGTTATATTTGACTAGACTTTTAACATAAGTTGTCAAAAACAAATTATTTTCATAATAAGATTTGAATTTTTATATTACTTGACCAAAGCAGTTGAAGTCAGCGAAAACTTTTTGAGGTTTTACAGATTAAATTATCTGACAATGCAAGAAATGAGAGATGTAGGTGTACTTGATTTGGCTGGTGAACTGGAAATGATTAGATCATATGTTTGCGATAAAAGTAATCTTTTGGAAATTTTATAATATGCAGTAAAAAATTATTTACTTTAGACATTTCCAAATTTAGCGATAGCTTTGTGAATAATATTAACTTTACCAGTAACATTTGCTGAAGACGAACAATTGTTATCCGAGTTAAATTAATAAAAAATTATTTACGGTCACGATTAACACAAGAAAGGAACAATTTAGAGTTAATTTCAATTGGGCAAGATGTGTGTGCTGGTTCTCTAAATATACAAGATTTAATAAAATAAGTTTCTTTTTGCCACGGACTTTCCTGTTTCTAAAAAACTTCCCGTCTATATAACAAAATCATTAATGCGTTTATTACACATATTTTCTACAAGAGTGTTACGGTATTTCGCGCAAACACGAAAGAAAACAGTAAAAGTCATTAAAGAAATCGTTTACGCCGAATACCGCAACAAAACAGTGACAGAATGGAAGAATTCGGGCTAGCTTAAAAACGTCATAGAGTGGCGTAGGTGAAACAAAAAGAACACATTGGAAAACTCAGTAAAACTATATTGTCAACATTCAGTCTCGAAAGACTATTTACAAAACAACTCAGAAACCAATAATTTGCGTAATCGTTTGTTACAACGTGATGGTAAACAAAGCGCCATAACATGAAAATATAAAATTGGTACGCAAATATAACATCTTATAATCTAGATATTTACCTAATGGAAAATTAAAACATAAACTTTACAGTAATTCTAAGGAAAGAAATATACGTAATTTATACATTCTGCATTGTGAAGTGCACCTCATCAAGAAATAATATAACATTAAACTTATGCACCCTAACTTAAATTAATCAAATGTCAACTACTTTTAAATTTATGCGCAAGTTGTTGCAAAATACAAAAAAAGCAGTAAAACTGACTTTAACACAAACTTTGATTGACTATCTTTTAATTTGAAGAATTATTACATAGTCACTCATGAACGTGAGTTTTGTAACATGGCGTTGGCAATTTACTGGATAATCATGAGTAATAACATTATGAACAGCAAATGAAATGTAAATTCTTCACAACATATAAAAAATAAAGAAAACAGAAAACTGTACCTTGAGTTATCGGCTTCTTACTGGTATCATCTTATGGATGGGAAAATGCGAATGCATTTCTCTATGAACTGGATGCTGAAACCACCAACTTAACTTGTACTGGCACAGAAAGCATTTCTAATAGTGCGACTTTACCAGGCTCTTTTACGAAAAAAGCGCTCAGTATGGAATGATTAGTTTTCAAAGTACGGTCTCTATTTATCAGAAATGTCAAAATTTCTGAACGATTTGCGGAAAATGTATATTTTTGGACATGTTTGACAAACCTTAGTTAGATCATAGACAAACCAAAAATTTCCATGGACCGAAACAGTTATTAGTTCTTAAAAACTACCGCCAAAAACGCTGAAATTTTCATGAGTCTGATCGTTTTCAGAACAACTGGAAAGAGCAACGACAAACAAATTAATTTTATCGTTTTTTTATGTGATATTTAACCCGTGACTTCGTTGTAAATATTGATTTACCCTAGGAGCGATATCAGTTTCAGGTCGTAGATTGCAGCGCATTTCTCGTAATTTGGCCAAACATAAGGAACCTTCTAGCCTATTGAGTTCTTACGGCGTCCTTGTGAAAATTTGTCCTTGACGTGTCAAATTTTCATTACATAATAGGCCACGTTACAAGATTAGAAAAAAAGTACACAAATTTCTTTAGTTTATTTAAGACACTATAAAATTCGGAGATCGTCATACTTAAAAAAACTTGATATCAGAATACAATTGTATTATACGTTATATTGGATAAAATATTTATACTATAACAAAGAATAGGAAATAATGGAGATACGCATCTTACCAGTTCCAGGACTGAAGACCTAATGATGATGATAACATAAAGATATAATAAATGAGTAGAATTTTTCGTGCTTTATTGATTGCAAATTGTAGAATTAAATGATCAATATCAAAACATGTACAATATAAACGAGGAAATAAAAATAAGAGCTTATGTCAGGAGACTAAAACCCTTTGTGTATTATTTTTTACAAATTGCAGGATTAATTGATCATTATCAAAACATTTACAATATAAACCAGAAAATAAAAATAAATTAGAACTCTTATTGAGTAGAATTTTTGTGCTCGATTTTTTAAATTGTTAAATTAGATCATCAAGATCTAAATCATTTAGTAAATCAGATTTTATAGATTAGAGCAAGATTACTTAATCGATTTCGTTTCATTATGCATCTTAAAAATCCATTAATTATTTACTGTTTAGAAGATGAAGATTTCTGCAGTAGCAACAGAAATCTGTATTATTAATAAAATACCTAAAACTATACAAGTATTTGGAAATAATTAACTAATTGGTCGCACAATTTAAAATTTCTATGGACGATGTAAGAACATTTCCTTCACTACCTTGTAAGAATTGCAATCCTTTTACAACTTCTACTGCAATTATAGCAGCAAAAGCTTTTACCAGATGATCTACCAATAAAATAGTATTCAATAGGATTCGAATTAACTCAGGACTCTTCAAGCATACCTTTTTTACTGGGTTCATGATTATATAGGTTATACTTAACTTACACAATACTTATTTTAAGATAAAGAAAAACTAGACTTATTCATCAACATATATAAAATGGATACGAAGAAGTACAGACGCACCAATTTACTGACCTACTCGCTCACATTATTAAATTGTTTATTTTTTAAGTGGATTTATTTAAAATCAACACAATACAGCATCGTAATTAATAGCAAAGCACAATTGCGAACAATAGGTTGCATATGAGTATGACATTCTTATGGTAATAGAATTATTGTGCAGTGGTTGCGTAGAGACGTGTATTTGAGAACTCTGTCAAACATTACAAAATCGGTAAACAAATATCTAATGCCAATTAAAATAGTAAATGCCTTCGTGGGTGTTAGTGTTCTATTAATATGCATTTTTATTACTTTCATTTATCAAGCAACGACTTTGATAACCGTTTAAACAAATGATGTAAACTATATAACATTATGGCTTGTTCAACTTGCGAATTACTGATTAGCCAGGTGTTAACTGCGCTGGCTTTTGTGGTCAGAATAGCTGTCACATCAGTTGTCTTAGACTCTTGAAGTTTTTAAAATATGAAAGCGTATAAATTTTTATGATATTGTGTTGACTGTTATCCCGCTACTTATAATTTTAATAAACACATCTCTGATTCTATATATGGAAAATTAGATGATGTGGGGAAGAATATGAAATTGTTCTCTGATTATAGATTTAGCTAGGAATAAAATTACAACACTGGTCCCCATCAGTCCTGAGAAACTATCTTATGCGCAAATTGTAAATACGGTACCCTAATTCCTTGTGATTGTTAAACCGAAAGTCTCTTCGCAAGATAACTCTCAAACTAAAACTGATCTTATAACTAACATAAAACCCTGCGAGCCAAACATAGATGTTAATAAAGTTAAAAATATTAGAGATAGGAGCATTCTTATTAGTTGTAGCAGCGCTGAGGACCCGACAAAATTTTTATGATAAACTGTTAGATTTCTAGTTCAAAGGGTAGGGTAGTAGATATGATTGAAGAGTATGAACCAGATGAGCTAATATTTTAATGAAGAATGATGTCTTCGAATTATCTTCAGTTTTTAAAGTTGAATAAATGTGTTCTACAAAAAAGTATCATCTTTCAAGCTGTATTAGAACTTGACGCGGGTACATATGATAAAGTAATTGCTTTACAACAGCAGTTTATTGGTTACGACGTGTCCTCCATTTCTGATGCTATTGATCTTTATCGTTGCTTTAAGTGTAGTGGTTAAAATCACTATTAAATAAGTTAGCCAAGGGTGAGTCGAGCTCGCACTATGCCGTACCAATACTACAGTGAGCAATCAATAAACCAAATTAAGCCTTTTTAAAAATTTTTTATGTATATTTAAATCTTATCCAAATTTGATTGTTATAACTGAAAAATGAATATATTGTCTCACATTATACTGGTACATTATTAGTAAATGCGTTGTCTATTACTGTTTAAAAATTTTTTTCCCATCAACTATTACACTGTCAAAAAACCTGCAGTTTTCCGATAATCTATGCCTCAATAGCTACTATCCCGATTAAAATCAAAATTTTAGCTTTGGAAATGTTGGAGAACAGGAGGGGGGAACGGTCATTTTGGCACATTTTGATCTATATCATGAAGATTATAAAAAATATTTTTAGAAACCTTTTAGAATCTTCTTTCAAATGATACCTCACACGATATATTTATTAAAACTTTTCTTCTTTTCACCGAATTAACCCCCACCATTTTAATCTAAAACTATTTTTTCTATTTTTTGACTGTCGATATATGTGCGCGCCATAAAGACCTAGCATTGTGCCAAATTTCAAACTTCTACGTTACATTCGAGAAAACCTCTGTGACAGACGGACGGACGGACACGAGAGTGATATCATAAAGGTTCCGTTATACCTTATAAGGTACGGAACCCTAAAAATGCGCACAAGGGTATTGCTTGTCCAAAATGTTCGTTATCCCCTCGAATTAAGGATTGTCCCTCAAACTCTAATCTAAATCATGTTGTATTAACTACGGGCGGCCCCGTGGCTCAGTTGGTATGTGTAAGTCTACTAAGCTCAAAGTTCTGGATTCGAACCCCGACGCGGTTCGCTTGAAGAATGTTTAGGCAAACATTTTTCACGAATGTACACCCTCGTTTGGATGAGGGTTTGGCAAGGGTTTGGCAAAATTACAAAAAGTTTCCAGGTAAAAAAAAATTCGTTTCCTGGCAACTATAATACCTTAAGATGGAGCATTGGAAAATCAAATTAACTACGTTAACGCAAGAAATACTGAAACTGCTCACTGTGCATGGGATCATAAAAATATGTTGTTTATCAAAAAAAGACGATTCACTGCAAAAACCCCGTAATATCTAAATATCAAATACAGAAAAATACTTACAATACAAATCAAACCTTTAGGGTGTACTATAAGAATATCAGAGGATGGAACACTAAAACGCAAACGCCATTTAAATACTTAATGAAGCTGACTACGATATTGTAGCTTTCTCTGAAACTTGGCCGAACTCGTTAGTTTATGATTCTCATCTATTTTATGAAAACTGTACGGTATTTCGCTTAGATAGAAATTTCGCACTCACAAATATTACAATGGGAGGAGTAGTGTTAATATCACTAAATAGGAACAATATTGTTACACAATTAGATTTATCAGTTATCCGCATCTATACCCGCCTTAGACATAATCGGTCTAAAAATCTTGGCTCTAAACTGTAATTTATAAATGTTTATCGTTTGTTTTTTCCCTGTTACAAATTTTAATGTACCTGATGCGTTTTATGGTTTTATTAGCAACTCAGAATGGGCTCAGGAATAATAAAGATTATGAATACTAGCTGATTTTAATTCACCTTATTTTAACCACAGTTGTTCTAACAATTCAATGAAGACTAACAATATAACTGCATTAGGCAATTTCTGGACCCTTTCCTTCCTGAGACTGGACATCGTCCACCTTGGGATATAATGCTATCTCTTTCTCGAGGACAAAATTATTTCCCAGTGTCTCACAAGGTATCATATAAATAAAATAAAACAAATGTAATTCAATAGTACGATGATAATAGCAGTATTACTTGAGATTGTTTATCTAATTCTAGCATTATTGACAAAGCTTGCAATATGTTCAATTTAGTTTTAGAATAGGCGTTAGCAGTAAATAATCCAAAAATCCAATCTGTCGTGGTAACGTTAACTTTCCGCCTTGGTTTAATAAGCGAATTATCTCTAATATCAAAAATAAAAATCGTTGTTATAGTTTATACAAAAGAACTCTATATACTAATGTACACAAGTAATTAATTTGTAGTTTGGAAAGTAAAATTAAACGCGACATTTCAGTATCTTACCAAAATTATTTATCAAAAATTGAAAACAATACAATAGTGTCTAACCCTAATCATTTTTTTAATATGAAATTGAACGTAACAAGTTTCTTAAAAGTTTTGGATTCTGATTTGCTCGTATACAATCATTATTTACACGAATATCAGTCTCATTGAAAGCATTCGCTTTATCCTGCGTTTGAGCAAAAATTAAAATAAATACGCGCCATTTACTTCTTCCTCGTTTAGTTGTTTTTATTGTTTCATAGCTCATCATCACTTTGTGGCTTTGTCGTACAAAAATTGCCGAAAGCTTAGTTAGACCATTGTTATTAGTAAAAGAGGCGCCACAGTAAAAATATATGTGGAGATGCATTTGCACCACCTGACCCACCCTCCACCACTGAATCCTGTTCTAATATAACTTCTTTAAATATTTTTCTATTCTTAATTTAAGTGACAATTTTGTTGAAATTGTTTTAGACTTTCAAATTTGCTAACAGAAAAGATTGTTTTACTATATCTTTATATACTCTATAATAAATGAGTGTACAAGAACGGTACAAGTTGTGCAATTAGCCACAGCATATTGACCATAAACCAGAATAGGCAGAAAACACATGAGTACTATTTCCTAGCTCTCACAACCTTCCACTGAATGTAGGTAATGATCTTTCAATCAGGGTTTTTAGGTTAATATTTTATGATTTGTGGTTCTAGCTATAAAAGTTTCAAATCTAGGAAGGTAAAACCAATTTAAAGGTTGATGACGGGAAGGATTATGTAATAGTTGTAATAAATTAAAAAATCGTTATTGTAATGTTGCAGATCTCATAACAGAGATAGCTCGTAAGTACAATGTCATTCAACTATATAATTAAGTTTTCTGTGATGCTACAAGAGAAATCCTTGAACATAAAGTTATTGTAAAATATCAATTAATTCGATAGTAAACTCTTAACGACTTTACAATGAGCGAAAGAAGATATTGCTTTTTAGCAGCACGCCGATTTGGTGTGTTAATTATAATAGTTTCACAACTTTTTACCTTAACAAATATACATACGGTATTTGTAAATCATTTACGCGGTATTACATATTGTCGTAAATAATAAAATGTTATATTATTGCATACTAACTGGACGAGTTTCTTTTTATATCTAAAATTACTATACATACAATTTCCTTTGATATTAAGTATCATTGTTGTATATTTTGATATTGTTAACAATATCGATACAATGACGAACATAGGGATTAAAGATTGTTAGTAGGGGACAAAGAATTAGTATTCTATAGTAAGCTTGTTTATCGTAAAAGGCGATTAAAAGGCGCAGCTGGGAGCAGCAGCTAGATTTAATAGAAAATAGAGAATTGGATAGTAAAAGTAAGCAAAAATGTAATAGAGTTAGAAAAAAGATAGTACATGAGTGTAGAAACGCTACAAATAAATGGATGGAGGAGAATTGTAAGGGAATACAAGATTATTTGAGAGTAGGTAAGACAGACAGGGCTTACAGGGCAGTTGAAATGTTTTTCGGAGAAGATAAGAAAAAATATAATGGTATTAAAGATGAGAATAATGAGCTTCTAATAAATAAAGTTGAGGTAGCAGATAGATGGAAAAGATATTTAGAAGATTTGTATAAGGGAGACGATGTGGATGAGTTAGAGAACGACCAAGAAGAGGATGTAGAAATAGGGTTTTCAATATTAGGAGAGGAATTTGATAGAGCTGTTAGGGATCCTAAACTAAATAAAGCGCCGGGGATAGACGATAAACCCGCAGAATTAATAAAATATGCAAATCAGAAAACTTTAGACATATTACATGAAATAATAAGTGTAATATATGATACAGGCGACGTCCCAATAAATTTCGAAAAAAATATTATTAGCCCAATCCCAAATAATTTTGAAGCCGATCGATGTGAGAATTTTAGAACGGTTAGTTTAACTTTCCACGCTTCCAAAATACTAACAATAATTAAAAATAGAGTAGAAGCTTTGACTGAGAATTATTTAGGCGAAGACCAATATGGTTTTCGTAAAGACAAACCGACTAGCGAAACGATACTAATGATTAGGGTAATTATTGAAAAAAGGTTACAAAAAATTAAAAAAACTCGTTTCGCGGTTGATAGAGTTAATTGGATTGTTATGTTCAGGGTTTTGCGAAAAATATGAATCTCTGATAGGGATAGAAAAATTATTTACGGTTTATATAAAAACCAAGGCGTAGTAATTAGATTTGATAAAATAGAAAAGGAAGCTCAGATTAGAAATGGTGTTAGACAAACCTGTACCCTTGATTTTTAATGTTTATATTGAAGAAGCTTTAAACCTAGCTAAAGTGAGAAAAGAGATATGTATTAGTATACAGGGACAGAAAATAAACATGTTACGTTTTGCAAATGATATAGCCATTGTAGCAGAATCTAGAAAAGAGTTAGGAGAGTTTTTAAATATTTTAGATGAGATACTCAAATTTTATGGATTTCACGATATTGCTGTCTCATTAATTCGCTCATATTTAACTAACAGGTCACAGAAAATGATGATTAATGATTCCTGCTCATCTACATCACCTATTTTATCTTGAATACCCCAGAGATCTGTTCTTGGTCCGATTTTATTTATTATTCATACTTCAGATATTTTGAATTCTGTAAAATATTGTAATATACAAGATGACACTCATCTTTATTTTAGTTTTCCAGTTCATGATATGGCTAATGCTAAGGCTTTAATGAATGAAGATCTCAAATTAATCAATAAAATATCACTTTCTCACAACCTAAGGCCTAATCCTACTAAAACAAAATTAATTATTGTTTGTAATAAACAAAAATATGACGTTGTAGCTTCTAAATTATATATTCATATTGATCATGTACAATTAGCAGTTGTTGAATCGGCTAGAATCATTGGAGTTATTTTGGATGATGTTAAAATTTACTTTTCATGTTAGCAAACTTTTACAAAAAGCATACATTTCTCTTAAGATGTTGTATGCTGTTCGCCATCTCTTAACATTTAACCTTAAGAAATCTCTTGTTGAGTCCTTAGTGCTGTCACATTTAAATTATGCTGATCTTGTTTATGGTCCATGTGTTGTCGACTTTGATAAGAAAAAGATTCAAATCCTACAAAACTCGTGTGCGCGTTTCATATATGGTCTCAGGAAGTTTGATCACATTTCAGATAAAATTAAGGCGCTTGGGTAGCTTAAAATGGAGGATAAAAAAATGGTACATCTTGGATGCTTTACTTATAAGTTGCTATCTGAGCCGTCTTCTATGATTTTAAAAAAGAAACTGATCCTGAGATGTTTGGTTCACTCTGTTAATGTAAGGCGTAATCAATTATTTACTATCCCTCATCACACTATTGCATTGTTTCAGAAAAGCTATACTTATAGCTCTGTTAAATTATTAAATTCAATTATTTTTAATTATTACTTCACAGGCTTTTTACAATTTAAATATAAACTACTACACTGTTTTCTTTCTCAATAAATATGTACTGTAAACATATTTCATTCTCCAATCTATAGTAGAACTGTCCGATTTTCTTTCGTGTTTTGTAACGGAAATTTATATGCTCACTTTGTTATGTTATAAATTGTGTCATTGTTCGTGATACTATTGTAGTTGTTTTTATATGTTTGTATTAAGTTGGCCTGATCGTAATTTGACTATATGTTTCATGGTTAGTTTATTTTATGGCTTATTATTACTGTACTTATGTTCTGATAGTTAACTGATTCAATATTATAAATTTTGTGTTTCATTATGCCGTACGGGGGTTAAGTATAAGACTAGCTCTAAGCTAAACTTCGCCTCTACTAGGGTTTCTATTACTGTTAATTTATATACATTATGTTTATCAATTTAACTACATTATGTTTATTTATAAATACTTATTTAGATTAATAAAGCTGGTCATATCTTAGTTTACATAATAGAAAAAGTTTCTTAAAGTCGTACGTATGGAGCGTTCTATTATACGATAGTGAGACTTGGACAATTAAAAAAGTGGATAAGAAAAAGATAAAAGCTTTTGAAACTTGGCATTATACGAGAATGTTAAAGATTAGTTGAACAGATAGAGTAACAAATGAGGAAGTTTATAGAAGGATAGGTGAGGAACCCTGTATGTGGCAACAATTGAAGATCAGAAGAGATAGAATGATAGGGCACCAGTTAAGACATGAGAGACTATTTAGTAAGGTCTTAGATTATAGACTACAAAATAAAAATAGAGTAGAAAGACCTAAACAAAGCTATATTAGTCAAATTATTAGAGATTTAGGTTGTGAGGGGTAAGTAGACCTTCTTAGACTAGCTCAGAATAGAAAAGAATTTAGAGCTGCGTCAAACCGATCTTAAGTAAGTTCGAAAACAAAACAAAAAGAAAAATAAATAAAATCAGTTAACAAAATGTCACCATGACAAGGCTCACAATTAGTTAGCCGTCTGGCATGTTGGTAGCGATTCGTTGCTTAAGACTTACCATAACATATAATTTAATAAACGTCTCCATGACATAACTCACAATTAGTTAGCGGTATGGCATGTTGGCAGCGATTCGTTGCTTAAGCCTTACCATAACATATAATTTAACACTCTTCATTTTTTGGTGGTGATAACCAGGTAATATTTCATTTCCTTATAAATGGAAATCATGTAATCATGTTGGAGTTCTTTAACAACCATCAGGTTGCTAATATCTATGTAGAGCCAGGTAGATAAGAAAATGATAGAAGAGTATAGGAAGACTCAGGTCAAGCTATATTAGTTAAATTATTAGAAATTTAGGTTGTGAAGGGTATATAGAACTTTTTAGATTAGCACAGAATAGAAAAGAAGTTGGAGTTGCGTCAAACCGACTTAAGTAAGGTCGAAAACAAAATGATGACGCGTAATTTTCTAATCAAATCAATAAACATATTGTAACATACCGTTTTGACGAGATTTATAAATTGGCGTATACTCCATTCCAGTTAAGAAGGTACTGAAGAAAAGATAGGACTGAATTTTAGCGATTCTCATTGGTGGATGGATGAGCCAAGTGTACACAAGTATAAATATCCCGTATGTTTGTGTTGGTTGTTTGAACATTTTTATTATAAGACAGATTGTCAATTGGCATTTTGACATTTGCTAATGCCCTTTCATATTTTCGTTTTTGTTATTTATTGTATTTTGTTATTAGTTTGCCTTTGAAATTTTGCTCGGCCTTATTAGTTTGTGTTAATTTTATATTTAGTATCAAAACAGTTCTTGTCAGAGCTATAAAACACCAGTGTCTTCATAATAAGGTAAGCATGTCTCATTAAAGATAAGCATATAATACTAACAATGAATTCTTTTCAGACTTTTATTTAATTATGGATCACCAACCTATTAAAAATCCGAAGGGCAAACATGTTATGAGCGGGCAAAAGCTTATTGCCTATAATATATATTTGAAAAATTCCACAAATGCATCCAAAACGCAATCTGTGAAGTAAACTGCGTTAGAAGTCGGTTTAGGTGTTCGATCAATGTGGAATATTGTAAAAAAATGGAATCTACTGGTACTGCTTCCTCGCCAAAGACTACAAGAGTGCGTACAACAATCTACGACGAACTTGAAGAATTTGAAAGATGTGCGATTCGACGGCATGTTCATGCATTTTACTTTAGAAATGAATTACCAAATTTAGAGAAAGTATTACATGCAATAAACAATAATGACTCTTTACCAAACTTCAATCGCACATCACTTTATCGGATAATGATCAAATTGGGTTTTAAATATGGAAAGCGTAGCCGAAAAACAATTTTAATTCAAAAACCTGAAATTGTGTTGTGGCGAAGAAAATATTTAACTGCAATTAAAAAGTATAGAGCTGAAGGCAAAAGAATTTATTATACTGATGAAACGTGGGTGAATGCTGGACATGTAAAGAACAAGGTATGGCAAGACACCACTGTAAAAACAGCAAGGCAGGCATTAATCGAAGGTTTATCGACTGGTATACGAGATCCCTCTGGCAAGGGCAAGAGATTAATTGTTGCGCACATGGGTAGTGATATGGGATTTGTCAATGGCGCATATTTAAACTTTCAATCTAAAAAAACAGGTAGCGTATTAACACTATAAACAACTTAGGACCCTGAGTTCATAATTATCGTTTTAGGAGATTATCACGAAGACATGAACGGTAAAGCGTTTACAACTTGGTTGAAAGGTGTATCATCTCTTCTTGATAATGATAGTGTAATCGTGCTTGATAATGCTCCTTATCACAGCGTCAAAGCCGATAAGGTTCCAAATCAAAGTTGGCGGAAAGAACAAATTTATAATTGGTTAAATGCAAAACACATTGAAGTTACCAAAGAGCTATTAAAAGTTGAATTATTAGCCTTAGTAAAGCAGCACTCTCTAGCTCACCCGACACCTTATGTTGTTGACGAAATTGTAAAACGCTCTGGCAGAACTGTATTAAGGTTACCCCCATACCACTGCAATCTAAATCCAATTGAGCTGATTTGGGCTCGAGTAAAGCAGCATGTAGCTACCAACAATTCTACTTTTAAAATTAACGACGTGAAGGTGCTTCTGGATGAAGGAATTGCAGCCATAGATAAAGGACATTGGGTTAATTGTATTAGCCATATAATTAAAGAAGAAGAAAGAATGTGGAAATTGGATGGCATTGTCGAAGAACTTGTCGAACAAATTGTAATAAATGTTGGATATGAAAGTACAACAGACGACGAAGATACCTCTGGGGATGATATGGACGTAGATTAAATATAAATTTGTGATATCATTGTTTTGATATTTTGTGATGTGTTTAATTAAAAATAGCTTATATATTGTTCTATATTAATATTTTATTTAAACTTTAACCAAACAGGTAGAAAATAAAGTTCAATAATGCTTGATATGTTTTAAAACCGTGTTTCTTGGATGTATTTATTCAAAAACCTCAATCTTGCAAACAATATAAATAAAAATCTGTATAAACATCGATGCATTGCTTTAATTTCAATCATAGTTAACAAACTTACAACCTTTCGAAAAATGAAACTGACAGAATTTTATTAAAGCATTCTATAACTCCAGGTGAATGTTTGTTTCTACCATAATTGTTAAGTAAAGACTAAGGCAAATTCATAAAGCACACTTAAGCCACACTCATACTTAAGTAATGCTCTATCTCAATTTTTGGTATTCGGAAAATACTAAAAGTTGAGATGGAACAGTGATTAAGTATGAGTGTAGCTATGCTTTTATGAATTTGCCCCTAAGTTTCGTCCGTCTTAAGCTTAATGTAGTTCCAAGTCCAATTTTATCTTCTGAAATTTAATACCAAATTACAAATACTCCTTGTTATTATTTAGACAACTATCCTAGGAGAAGGATCGAAACGTCAATAAAATCATTTTCAAAAAGCAATGTGGTCTTATTCCTTAAGAAGAACACCAAATTGCAATTACTGAATGCAATAATACTTAAAAATTAACTAATAAAGTCAGCCATTTGCATTGTTATTTTTGAAAAACTGTCGTTACAAAATAGTAAATATACAACCGACGCCGGCAACTTTTCAAATACAGCAACTAATAAATTTTTGATCTGTGTAAATCTGACTCAAGCACAAGCGCCATCTACTACCTTCTTAACTGGAATGGAGTATAGATTCTTTGCTTTACTACAATTAGTATGCTAGTTGTTTGATTAGGTAATTTATTTCTTATTATTAGTTACTATAGTCGAAACCAAATAAACTTGGGTATGATGACTCAGTGATGTTTGGAACATGAAAACACGACATACAATAATTTTGTCTTGCTTTATTTATATACTATAGAATGAGATGTAAACATTCGCATATATCTTCCGTATAAGATATAGGAGGAGAGGAAATGTTTGTCGTGGATGAATGATGTAAAATTGGCAATTGTGGTGTCTAAGTAATCTCTGTCGTTGTTATTATATTTAGAACGTTCGACCGAATGAATAATAATTATTGACCAATTACAACACCTTACACTTATAATCACATAGATAGAAGTATAGGGAAAACCAGAACTACTATTGTAGACATGATAGAGTGAAGACAAATAATATAAGGGGCCAGCTATACGCAAATAAAGCGGTTTTGTTGAAATACATTTTTTGACTAATATCCTTAGTACAATCTTATTTGAATTAGTTGAACAACTAATGCAAAAATTTACAAGTTCAATGGAAACATGAAATTCAATTACAATTAATAATATTTTTACTGTTTTCTTATTAGTGACCTTTTAGTGATGAATTAAAGACGAACACAGTTCAAATTTATTTACCAATTGATATTAACAAAAACTATTATTAATATAAAAATGAATCATTAATAGCTTTGTTACTAAAGCTTCCCACTTACCTACTAATGCTAACTAAACTATTAATATTTATGTGACAAACATTTCTCGCTTTTATTACATACATTTATTACATACAAACAGCAAACTTTAGTTTAAAGCAGAATATATAACACAGAAGTTGATGGAATGTTGTTTTACCGTGGCGGTATACAAATCTGCGGCTTAATCACCCCCCCCCCCGTGATTTTACAATGCTCCATCCGAAGGTACTACATTGGTCAGGAAGTGAGTTTTTTACCTGAAAAATTTTGAATTTTGCCGAACCCTTGCTGTTAAAAGCAAGGTAGGGATCTTTAACGTGAGTAACAATACTCACACACGGGACCTCCATTTTACCTTTCATCCATACGAGGGCGTATTTTGTGGAAAATGCTCACCTAACATTTTTCAAGCGGACCGTGTCGGGATTCGAACCCGGGACCTTGGGCGCAGGACTCGCACGCATACCAACTACGCCCGGAACCGCCTGACGGCTTAATCCGCAAACTAGCCAACTCCACTTTTAACCTAAAATGAGATTTTTATTGTATTAAATGTCTTGTTTTTATACGCATATTTGAGCAAACGAGCCACCTCCCAAACCGTGGCAAAGAACTGTAAAACACCCTACAAAAACAAGCCAACTCCGTTCATAGACTGCGCAATTTTGAATTAGCGCCAACTCTAGCTTAGTTGGACATTTTGTATTGAATGTTTAGAGTGCAAGCTTCACGTTTTGCAGTGGTTCATGAATATTTTGTAATAAAATACAACAAAGTGTAGTTGTTTCACAGAAACTAAAAGAAATATTTATAAGGCAAGTTCAATTTATCGTTTTTTCAATATTTATTTTTAAAACAAATTGTTAATTGCCTAAAATTTACATTGCGTTGTAGTCGAGGAGTTGACTTATTTACACGGATAGTAATGTTACTTTATAAATTAGTTCTGTGGTATGGAGTTGACTGCTTTACCTTAAAATGTATTCAGATACGTTTTAACACGACTTACAATACAGTACCTATACCTATTCATAATTATTAGGGAACCTTATTTTAATTTAATTAACTTTTGCTCAAGCCATTTCTAGTAATAAAACTGCGTGTATTACATTATATGTGTAAAATACATTTTATAATTTACACTTTTTTTTTTACAAAAAGTCGAAGGCCAAGAGAATTGTTGATTTAGCATTAACCTAAAGTACGGCCCGAGATGTTTATTTAAATGAAATTACTAATATGGCGATAATATTTATGGATCTAGATGAGACAAGCTATGACTGCTCACCGCAAAATAATTATTATGAGACAACCCAAGAAAATATTCTAGAAACACTCAGTACACAAGAAAATGCAATAAGAGTAGAAACTTTACAAGAAAATTCAACAACTCCGTTCATTGTGAAGCAAACTCACCATATATTCTTGTTGAGCTCGATAATGTTTACTTCAAAATCTCTCATAATGTTTAACTTTTAAGCAATTCAACAAGTCCTCATTTTGATCATTGTATATTTATAAGTGATGGCAGCGATAGCCCCAATAAATATAATGTGCATTCCAATAAAGAAAATTCCTCTATGGAATTAAGGAGCAGTAAGAGAAAGAGGTTTCAAGTAGATAATTTCACATGGACTCTTATGCAGAATGCTTTTAACAGAGAAAGGGAGAAACAATACTTTGGCAGAAAAACAAGGTGGAAAGTGGAATAACAAAGTGCCAAAAAATTGAAGAAAAATGAACCTCGTTGTAGATGTACAGTGGCAAACAAAAAGGAAAGCGTAATTAAACCTTCAGAAATAACCGACAACGGCAGGAAAAAGCTATTTGATGCTTTCTGGTCGAAGAGTTGGGGAGAAAAAAAGTGTGTACTGACAGTTTTTTAAAAATATAGCCAAGAGACAGAAAAAATCCAGCTACATCGAAAAGATCATAAACTTTGTTATATCATCTAAAAGTAGATAAACAATTGTATAGGGTGTATAAAACGATGTTTTAAAACACATTGAATATTGGAAAGACAGGAATAGATCTGGAAAAACGATTCAAAGAAAAATTTTTAAGTGGCGAGTGACTGCAATCAGTCAGTTAGTGAAATAGTGTCTAGGAGAAAACGTTGGAAGAATCCTTTTGAGAATCAAGTAAAAAGTTTAAAAGATTTTTTTGAATCAATAATAAAAATGGAGTCGCACTATTGCCGCAAAGAATCGTCAAAACAGTATCTTTTATTGGAGTGGGCACCGGAAAAAGCTTTATACGATCATTATATTTCTATTTGGAGTTCTACAAATAATGTTCCGGCGGTTTCAGTTGTAAAATTTTATAATACTTTAGACGCAGAAAATATAGGTCTTTTCCACCCAAAAAAATATGAGTGTGCACTTTGCATTTCACATAAACTAGGGTTTATAAATGATAATGATTGTAGCTTTCATATAGCTAGAAAAGAAGACGGTTCGTCTGAAATGTATAGGCATTACTGTCTGCACCAAAATTTAACACTTCATCACTTATAAATCAAAATTAAACGTTCATAGTTTTTGTGCTTTTAACCTCAAAACTAAAGATGGTTATTTATCTCTGGAATAAAGCTAAAGGTGGCGTTTCTGCAGAAGAATTCTTGTCTATTGTTGTGAAACTAACTGTAGAAAAAATTCTTCCTCGGATCCACAATGACATTACATGTGATTTTCCAATGCTCCACCCAAAGGTACTACACTGGCCAGGAAGCGAGTTTTTGTTACCTGGAAAATTTTGAATTTTGCCGAACCCTTGCTGTTCCAAGCAAGGTAGGGATCTTTAACGTGCGTGACAACACTCACACACGGGACCTCCATTTTACCTCTCATCCGAACGAGGGTGTATTTTTGTGAAAAATGCTCGCCTAACATTTTTCAAGCGGACCGTGTCGGGAATCGAACCCGGGACCTTGGGCGTAGTAGTCACACACATACCACTACGCCACGGAGCCGCCTGATCCACAATGACAACCTAAATACCAAAATTATGATTTATAGTGATGGATGTGCCGCACAAAATAGAAATGTTACTATTTCGAATGTATTACGGAATGTGACGAACGTGAATAATGTAATTATACAATGGAAATATCTGGAAGTTGGTCACACACACAAATGGAGGTAGACTCAATGCTAGCCTCCATCGAGGAATTACTTCGTCAATGTGCCAGCAGAGTATATAGGCATCTGCCTACGTCCTCGTAAAAATCCAAGACCTTACTGTGTAGAGTATCTTACACATTCCTCTTTTAAATCATTTGCAGATGTTAAATTCTTTAAATCCATTCGTCGTGGAAGGAAGGTAGACGATATGAAAGGTAATGAGGTCAGAGCACTGCAGCACTCGGCGAAAATGGTAACATTTTTTAATAAAATAAATTTTAGAGATCAATGGAAGTTGCTCTCTCAACGTCGAGAACCAATGGAAGCGAAGGAATAACAATTACCAAAATTACTCCAAACTAGGTTGCCAATAACAAGTAGAAAATATAATGACCTTCAAGGATTTAAAAAACTACGATTCCTTCGAACTATCATGCGTTCTACGACAATTTACCGCATATTTAAATTTCGCTTTTCTTAAGTTTAGCTTTTTTTTGTTTTATCTTTCTTTGATTTTTGTTTACTTAATTAGCTATATTAAAATTTTTTGATAACTTGGTGCAACTTCTTTTGCTCCATTTTCAATAACATGAATCCAAGTCAACTCCATAAATTCAATACCCATCTTTGTTTGAATAATAAGTCTACTCCATTTATCGCAAATATTAAAAAAAACTGATGGAGATTTAGATTAACAACTATTCTTAATTAGTTTAGAGACCACAAGCAAATTGATTAGGAATAGAACGTGGTTAGTCAATGCAAAAACAAACCGCTTAGACAGTTTAAAACTGTACTGTAATATGTGTTTCAATGGAGTAAGCTTGTTTGCGAATTAAGCCATCGAAATACGGAATTTGTGTTTCAATTTTGAAGTTAAGTCTTCCAAGCAAAACAGTATTTTTCAAAACTAAACCTAATTTCAAACGTTAGCTTCGCATTTAACCATGCTTCGAAATAAACATTTAAAATCTCAGGCACAGCTGATGATTGTAAATGTTTTACGTTACTTTGAACGAGAACGTGTTAATCAAGGTACTTTTTTACCCCCTTTGGCAGTGGCGGCTCGTACGGAATATATTTGGTAGTGCTGTATCGCTAATGTAAAAATATTTTATTGTTTTTTCTTAAATATGAGTGGAAAACGTCTATCTTTCTTTGTATCACATTGGTCAATCACTTTTTCATTAAAATCGGGAATTGAAATTATGATTTGTTTTTCAATTCACAGCATTGAAAGGGCCGTTAACCTATCTTCACATATCGAGTTTCTTAAAAAAGTCTTTACACGGTTTAGAGTAGAAAATTGCGTTCGGTTTCAACAGTGGATATTTGATAAATATCTGTATTGAACTGCCTTTTATAAGTTTTACCACGACTTGTACCAGGAATTGCAATGCTCATTTCTGGTATAGAACGACCCTGATCTTTAATAGCTAATTGTTCTTGAAAAATAAGCTAAGAGAACCATTTTTCACTTAAATTAAAAATAACATCCATTTTAGAAACGATTAATGTAGCAAACGTCCTCAAGGAACAGTGTAAAAGTTTATTGTTGGTGAACCTAATTATAATTACACTAATATGCAAACTTACTACCTATACACTAAAATTTCAAACGCAAATGTTTATTCAGTTTTTAATCTGTGAATAACTGGTGATGGGTTAATATGATATTAAAATAGCGGATATGAAATTTATAAAGATAACGAAAGATGAAATGCGTGACGCGATGTCTACAAGAACCAGAAAGCACACAAAACTTGTGAACGATTCGAATAGCAATAGACAAATGCGCTGCAATTTATGCAGCTTGAGCTTGGCTTAATAAGGCCGTTTCTTACTATGATCGTATTTGCGCGAAATGTTCCGACGCTTATCCGAACTCGTAAATAAGAGCTGCAGAACAACGTTTTATCGATTTTCTTTGTCGTTTAGAGTTGCAGCATGTTTACTGTATTATTGACCGACCGTTATAGACATCCAACTTAGGAATTCATAATACTTTTAGTGGCTGGCTATCGATCTTTTTTATACTATAGAATGTGTTTGTTTGTTGCTGGTTCTTGGTGGTTCTGCAGCTCTGCAGCACTTATAGAGTAGCCGCCACTGCCCTTTGGATTAGTTACATAAATTATTCCTTCAAAGTCAATCACAAATTATTTAATACTTTTTAGCGTACTGCTGATGCGTGTGGCGCAGCGGTGAACGTTGTTTCTGCGATTAAGATACGTGTATTGGAAGCTGAAAAGAAGAACAACTACCACAGGTTCTCTAGTAAAATCTGAAAAAGCACCAAGTTAGTTTGTAGATGTGGACAATAATGTCAAGGATGCTACTAGACGAAAAATTTACGAAATGCATTTCAAAAGTAGTATATCTTTATTGAGGGTAATGAAAATCTTAATTGCAACCCAATATTTTTAGTACTTCATGTAACTGTGAAATCGTTGAAACAAGAACTAAGTTCGTGTGGATTATTTAACTTTAGTGCGACAAGTTTGAAAGGATTATTACCAACAATTGGTTTTACATTTGAAATGGATGATGGTAGACGTGATTTATTTGAGTTGGAGCATGTAGCAGCTGCACGTGATACGTTCTTAAGAGATTCTTACTCCAACAAAGAAATTAAGTGAACGATCCTTTATTTTTAGACGAAACTTGGATTTTTAGTCGTGGTTCTATAAAGAAAAGTTGGCACGACAAATCCAAGCAAAGTATTAAAAAGACATTTGGAGAAAAAAAAGTATAATAATTGGTCTTAGTAATTATGTTTCAGATTTATTGTACTACATGCAGGAAATAAAGATGGCTTTATTCCAGGCGCTTCACCTTTATTCTCAACAAAATCAGTACTTGCAGATTATCATGGCGTTATATGCAGAGTTGTTTACAAAGTGGTTTGAAAAATCTTTAAGTGCGAATCTGTAAAGATCTAGTGTAATTGTACTTAATAATGCAACGTATCATTCTAAATAGTTGCAGAAAGTGCCAGATACATCTTCTAATGAGCAAGAAATTATTGATTACCTGTATAAACACAATATTGCCTATGAGCCTTTTATGTTTATGAGAGAATTGTTAGCGTTAGTAACACAAAACATCAAGCCGAAAATCTATAAGATAGATGAGATTGTTGCAAAATATGGTCATAAGGCTATAAGATTCCCTCCCATACCCCTGCCAGTTCAATCCCATTGACTAACGGTAAAATTTTTTATGACAAAGGTATTGAAAAATTTAATCAGCAATACAATTATGACAATGTAAGAGCAATTTGGTTCGAATCCTTTAAGAGAATAGATGTAATATATTGGCAGAAATGTATAGAGCACGCAGAAAAGTATGTATGTTATGGTGGAGCATTGAACATCGTTTTGAACTTGTGGGACCACTTGTTTTCAGTTTAGGGGACACTAGCAGTAGTATAGTAACAGTGAAAGTGGTTCGGATTCTTGACGGACTGTCCACGCAAGCTCCGACATGCTTATAATTGATACCATTCTCGTTATTTCTAAGTGATTAATCTCCAAATGGCTTAGTTAGGTTAGTATGTAGACAAACTTTTATAAATATATTTTTAAAAATATTGTAACGCGCTACTACTACCGCGTTTCTTTAATTTAAAACAAGTAATAATAATGGTCTTTATTACTCACTGTTCACAAGTCTAATTAACAGTATATGCCTTATTTATAGATGTTTTCAGTCCACTTAACAATGAAGCACTATTACACTAATGAATTTACAAGCACTAATATCTTCTTAAACTAACTTCTTTACCCTAGGTCCAATAACCACACTAACACAACTATTTGTTTATACACTTCTATTTATTTATGTATACTGCAAGTTGCATGCACATTAGACACAGCATATCATTTATGTATATATTCTAAAAACTCAACTACGTTTACTTTACAACGACATAATTTATATTAGACATTCAAGAATAGACTAACTCTTACATTCATAAGCGGCCTTATATATACCCTGCATTAAGATATGACTCATTATCTAGAACTTTGTAGAAGGATTCTCGAATGCTGAAGAATACGCTGTGCCCCGGGCGTTTGTATGTTTGACGGGTTGCCTAATAGTGGATCGCAACACTGCCCCCTCTTTAAAACCGTTACGTCTCGTAACTGTAAATCCATCTTGACGCCAATTCGATGACTGGTGACGGTATCGGCAGCTATCTCCTCTGGTGCATCCACCGCGTCGTTGGAAGTAACAGTCAACACTCTTTTCATGGTCTTGGTAGGCAACCGGTTGATAACAACAAACAAGAACCTGGACGTTGGTTCCTGGAAAACTACTTCTAGCATATTTCGGACTATCCTCCAATCCAAGCGGTCCAGTCCACAGCCCAGCTTGGGCACCGCTAGTCTCGTTACTCCATTTTCCATCATCTGCGCCTTAAGATTTAGCAAAGCCTCCCATAGATGTCCATAACTAGGTCTTTGCCATGAAGAATTTTTGGTGACCAGATAGTAAACATAACGATTGTTATCTTGAAGAACTAAAGCTTTTCCTACAGTTGGCTGCTGTTGTACTAATTCATCTACACGTCCAAACTTTTCTTGAAAACAACAGCTATTCCCTTGACATTGCCAAATCTTGAGCTACGCAATGTGCAAGGAATACTCTTCTGGTGCTCTAAACAGATCTTGCTGTTTTTCAACAACAACGCCAAATCTCGCCTTAGCGGAACCACCATATGCTGCCATAAAGCTCTCAAAATCTACATTTGGCTCATGATTAATAACTTGTCGAACACCATCATCATTATTCGAGTCTTCCTGGTTGTTGCCAGCGTAGGATGTTAAACGGTCAAAGTGTACCACTTTCGGTTTACCACGGGGATCTTCTGATCCGGTACACTACATCATTAATCCTTTTAACACTTCGTACGGCCCTTCCCATTGTCTTTGTAGTTTTGGCGACAATCCACGTTTTCTTTGTGGATTGTACAACCACACTAAATCTCCAGGTTGATAACCACCTTCTTGCGCTCTCGTGTCATATTGTGATTTCATTCGATCGCTTGCTGCCTGTATATTCTTTCGGACGTTTTCGTGAATACTATTTGATCTTTCACGAAGCTTACTAACGTAATCTTCACCTGCGATCTCTTCTCCAGGTTTAAATCCAAACTGAAGATCACATGGTAGCCGCAATTCACGTCCTAGCATTACGCAAGCGGGCGAGTATCCTGTGCTGTCATGTACCGAAGATCGGTACGCCAGTAGGAACAAATGTAAATATTGGTCCCAGTCTCGTTGATGTTCAGAGACAACTTTGGTCAGGTACTTCCTAACGTCCTGTTCATTCTTTCAACCATTCCATCCGATTGGGGATGAAGTGGCGTGGTTCTAGTCTTCCTGATTCCAAGGTGCTTGCAGACGTTTTGAAACAACGCCGATTCGAAGTTTCGACCTTGATCGGAGTGTAATTCCAACGGAACTCCAAAACGACAAAACAACTCCTGACTAGTACATCTGCCACCGTCTCGGCTTCTTGGTTAGGTATAGCATATGCCTCCGGCCATTTGGTAAAATAATCCATCGCAACCAAGATGTATTTATTTCCTTTCTCTGATTCAGGAAACGGACCAGCTATATCAATGGCTACCCTCTCAAAAGGATTCCCGACGTTATACTGTCTCATTGGGGCTTTCCGTTTTGTGACCGGGCCATTTGCAGAGGCACACAATTCACATTTCCGGCACCACTCCTTCACATCTTCTTTGCAGTTCACCCAATAAAATCTTTCTCTCACTCTTTCGAGAGTTCTTTTCACGCCAAAGTGCCCTCCGGAAATACCATCGTGCAAGTGCTGCAACACCTCCGGCACTCTGCTTCTTGGCACTATCACTTGAAGTCTCTCAGTGCCATCTTCAAATTCCAGGCGTCGTTTCAAGATTCTATTTTCCATCATCAAGGAGTCCCACTGTGCCCAGTATGCCTTCAGGCTCCTACTTGAAATACTAATTTCTTCCCAAGCTGGCCGTTGTCCTCTATTTTTCCACTCAATAATACGTCCCAATTCGGCGTCATTCTCCTGGTCTTCTCGTATTCTTTCGAGTTGCCAAGTATCATCGGTTACCGTCATTCTATGGATGACACTTATTTTCTCTTCCATCTTGGAGCAATGATTGCAGTCCATCGGACAAGGTCTCCTTGATAGAGCGTCTGCATTCCGATGGCTAGTTCCTACACGATGTTCTGTATCAAAGTCATATTCCTGCAGCCGCTCTATCCACCTTGCCACTTGCCCTTCAGGATTTCGAAACTGCAATAACCATTTCAGTGCAGCATGGTCTGTTCTCAACAGGAATTTACGGCCGTATAAGTACTTATAAAAGTGCTCTACGGATTTGACGACGGCCAACAGCTCCTTCTTGTCACACAATAGTTCCTTTCTGGCCGCGACAAGACCTTGCTGAAATACCCAATAACTTTTCTTGTCCGTCCTGCACTTGAGAAAGAACGCCTCCTATAGCTGTGTTACTGGCAACGGTATCCAACACAAATTTTCCCTCCATCCGTGGATAACTCAAAATTGGTGCTGTAACTAGTAGCCGTTTCAGTTGTTCAAATGCTCTGTGGCAGTCGTCATTCCAATCATATTCTTGTCCATCTTCGGTTAATTTTGTTAACGGTTTGGCAATGTTCGCAAACCCAAGTATAAAACGTCGGTAATATGTGCACAATCCTAGAAAACTGCGTAGTTGGTGTATATCTGCTGGTGTAGGCCACTCCTGTACCGTTTTTATTTTGTCAGGGTCAGCTCTTATTCCGGTCTCCGAAACGACATGTCCTAGGTATTTCACCTCTTTTCCAAACAGGTGACACTTCTTGGGGCTCAATGTAAGGTTTGCCACCCTTAATCTCTGGAATATCTCCTCTAGGTTCTTAAGATGTTCTTCGAAAGACCGACCTAACACTATCACGTCGTCCAGGTACACCAGACATGTCTTCCAGGACAGTCCACGCAGTACCGACTCCATCAATCGTTCAAAAGTAGCAGGAGCATTGCATAATCCAAATGGCATGACCTTGAACTGCCATAATCCAGTTCCAATTGTAAAGGCAGTCTTTTCTTTATCGTTTGGCTCCAAGCCTACCTGCCAGTATCCGCTTTTCAAGTCCAAGGTCGAAAACCATTTAGATCCGGATAGAGTATCTAAGGTGTCATCAATTCTGGGCAAAGGATAGCTGTCTTTCTTTGTCACATTATTAAGCCGCCGGTAGTCTACACAAAACCTTGTCGACCCGTCCTTTTCTTGACAAGCACTACCGGGGATGCCCATGGACTATTCGAGGGTTCAATCACTCCCTGTTCTTCCATATCGGTGATAATTTGCTCAGCTTCCTTACGTTTTGCCAAAGGAAGCCGCCTGGGGTGTTGTCTTATCGGTTGCGCATCTCCAGTATTGATCTTGTGTTGCACAACATTCGTCCTTCCTTTCTCACTATCATCCAGTGCAAACACACCTCGATATCGTCCGACCAGTTCTTTTACCTTGCCCAGTTGGTCGCCATTTAATCCTTGACACGAGGGTATCAACATATCCAGCAATTTCTGTGAGCAACCGTTGGTTGGTTTATTTTTCGTGTCGTCCACACAACGTTTAATATGACATACTGGAATGCAACTTCCTACAATCATGCCTTTCTTCAGGGTCACTGTATGCGGATTAATGTTCAGCACCCTTACTGGTACCATATTTCGAAACTTTACCAGCGTTCTTCCAATCAGTAATCCCTCCTGACCCATTCCCGATTCAGTTGCTTCCATCATGCATACTTGTCCTTCCAGGAGCGTACCATCCGGGCGTCCCATTACTATCATTTCCGCCTTCTCGGGTATTTTCATATCACAAATCATTCGAACTTGCATCGTCTGGTTACTCCTACCTTGAAATGGAATCTCATCATCATCTATCCGAAGCACATTTTCTTTCATGTTTACATGAAACCCATATTCTCTCATGAGATCCATTCCCAAGATCACTTCTTCTGTAATTTCAGCTACCAGCACTCGATGATTAATTAATTTGTCCCCAATTGTCAACATAACGGCAGTCTCTCCGTGAGTACAAATTTTCTCACCACTTGCCGTTCGAAGACACACCGATACAGGTAGCACTTTTCCACGACCAACCAAATCTGGTCTCACAATAGTTTTTGTCGCTCCTGTATCCACGAGTAATCGGACACCCCTACCATTAATTCTTCCATCGATATAAATGCTGTCCAGACTCCCCATCGACGATGCAGCACGGATGATAATCTCCGGGCACTACGTTGTGCTGTCGACGTTCGCCCCTTACGTCGACTTGCTTTAGTTTTCCTGCTGCTCAACCGGTTGTTTTTTTGGTTGAGTGCAGCGTCTCTGTATATGACCAACTTCACCGCAGTTCCAGCATCGCAGACGCCATCTCCGCGGTCGTTGTAGTTCCAGCCTTTCTGCCACACGGTTGACTATTTCATCTATGCTATTCTGAGCTTGACCAGGTTCCTCTAAGGCAGACCGAACTTTGTGACCCATCCTGTGTGATGTTTGCTTAGCTGCTTCAAATTCAAGCGCATGAGCCAGTGCGTCATCCAGAATTTTTGGCCTTGCTAGTCTTAGCGCTTGCTGTATTTCACTGTCTTTGATGCCATCTACAAATGTTTGAACAGCCAGTTGTTCGAGGAAACTATCTGGTGCCGTTGGGTACGCCAATCTAACTAATCTTGCGATGTCAGCTTCGAATTCTTGCAGACTTTCACTTGTCTTTTGCGAGCGGTTCTTAACTTGTGCGTGGTAAACCTGTTGAAGGTGAGCGTCTCCATATCTCATCTCAAGCTTCGATATTAAGAGACCGTAATCATTCTGCTGGTGATCGGGAATCGTTTGTAAGATGTTAAGAGCTTCCCCCCGTAGGGCCACTATTAAGGAGATAGCTTTCTCTTTGTTGCACCAACCGTTGGCTATTGCCGCAGCTTCAAATTGTTTCAAATATGTGGGCCAAGGTGTTTTGCCATCAAATGTGGGTGGTTTCACTTTAAATTTAGACGGAATTGACTCGCTTCTTTCCAGGGTTCTTATTTCTGGAATGTTCTGATGAAAAACTTGGTTTGTTAATTCAAGTGGCCGCGTTGTTAGTGAAATCACCTGTTCTTGCAGCCTCATCATATCTTCTTCCATTTTTACCAATTTACTGTCCAACTTTTGCTCAACTGTTTTTACCTGTACAGTGACATTTTCTTTCAATGCAATGGAGCTTGCTATTAATCTTTGTTCTAACGTGGCCGTCTTTTCATTCAACTCTTCCATTTTCATCGCGTTTTCACTAAACCGTTCTTCTATTTTCTTAGCATTTTCAGTTAACCTTTCGGTAAGATTTGATTCCAGTTCAACTGACCTCACTAAATTTTCACCGAGTGTCACTTCCAGTTTAGCCGACCTCTCCTCCATTTTCTCAGCATTTTCGTTTAACTTTTCTTATATACCCGATTTAAAATCCTTAAGGAAATTCATTAAATTTTCTGCCTCCATCTTATTTTGACTCCTTGTAACTGGCATATATATAAACTACTTAAATGTCTTTAGACTGGTGTGCTTTCCTTTTAAATTAATCACTATATACCCCACAAATGCCTGACACCAGTGTAACGCGCTACTACTACCGCGTTTCTTTAATTTAAAACAAGTAATAATAATGGTCTTTATTACTCACTGTTCACAAGTCTAATTAACAGTATATGCCTTATTTATAGATGTTTTCAGTCCACTTAACAATGAAGCACTATTACACTAATGAATTTACAAGCACTAATATCTTCTTAAACTAACTTCTTTACCCTAGGTCCAATAACCACACTAACACAACTATTTGTTTATACACTTCTATTTATTTATGTATACTGCAAGTTGCATGCACATTAGACACAGCATATCATTTATGTATATATTCTAAAAACTCAACTACGTTTACTTTACAACGACATAATTTATATTAGACATTCAAGAATAGACTAACTCTTACATTCATAAGCGGCCTTATATATACCCTGCATTAAGATATGACTCATTATCTAGAACTTTGTAGAAGGATTCTCGAATGCTGAAGAATACGCTGTGCCCCGGGCGTTTGTATGTTTGACGGGTTGCCTAATAGTGGATCGCAACAATATGTTTACTGAAACTGTATGTTAGAAAAATATTTGCCAAATAAATTTCTATTTATTAGTATTGCAGCAGCTTCCAAGGTCTATTTCATATTGTACATTTGAATTGTTCATATTTAATGTAACCAAGGATTTAGTTTGAAGTATTTGGACCTGACCAGTGACCACTATGCACAAGAGGTCATTGCATTTCGTAGGTTAAAGACCTACTTTAGAAAATGACAGTTATCATTGTCACTTTTTGCCTAAAAATCATAAACATTTCTCATTCTTACAGTGTTAATATGCTGACTTGAAAGTTGAAATTGTTGAAACTGCAGTAGGTTTATTTATATACTCCCTATATTTGTACAGTTGTTAAGATCTAAGAGTAGAGTTTTAGTTTCCTTGATTTTGTTATTGATGAAAAGTAAAGTGACAAGAAGCCACATTTGTTCTTATAGTTATATCAAAACAATTAAATATTGTAATAGCATAATCTATAAATTATTCAAGTATTCTGTTACATTAAAAGTCTAAACAACCATGTTTCTATTGTTTGCTTAATATCCACTTATAACCTATTAAGAAATTCCTTCTGAAAAGTGGTATTACGTTAGCGATTCCCTTATCTCAGAAGCATCTGAAAGTAAAGCCATTTAACGCATAAGCTTATTTTGGGATTGAATTTAATAATACATCCAATATACGTGTGTATCAAAGTTTACTTTATTATAAAAATACATTTAAAATAAATATACAAAACCATCTTTTGCTAACTTTCTTAACCTTAAAATTTCAATTGTCAAGTTAACAATGACAGCTAAAAGCTAAAACAACGCACCAAGTTCGGACATATGTCTTTAATAATTTACATAAGGTTTTTAAGCATGAGTCTTACCCAACTTTATTTTGTTCCAACTATATCCAAGCGTTTGTAATATTATCCAATTAGGAGTGGAGTACTATTTAAAATAAATAACATAGGTGCGTGTTTTATCGAATGGTTGTTTAAACTTTTTTCAATAGACTGCAACACGAGGTCGCTTCGCTAGTACCTTAAATCAAAAGACATTTGCTTTCGGTTCCTGAACAAATAAGGATGGGTTGGCGTAGGAATGCAGCGTGCCAGTTGCAAATCGCCTTTTTAGACTTGTACCTTTAAATGAAAGTTCCATGTAAGCCCTGCTCTCTGTTAACGGTAGTTAGGGAAAAGTATTGAATTCATTGTCGAATTTGATTTTATTTACAGCGATATTTTCCTACGGATAATTTTAAGAAAATTATAGTACCACTAGGTCAGCTACTTCTAGATATATGGCGTCCTGATTTGTCATTTAGATTTATTGGTCTGTAAACGACGAAAAATAAATCCAATTAGCAAGTTATCTTCAAAGAGTAAAAGAAACCTGTATAAGAATTCAATTCTTTGGCATTTAGCAGTTCCAGAAAATTCCTGTAAAAGATAAGTTTCTTAAGGTTTGAAACATATGTCCACCTTGTGTTGTCTTGCAATTTTCAACAGTTGTTTAGCAGTTCAGGGTAAGCAATTAGCTTTATATTTATTATTGTGTCACCTGTTCGTGCTAAAGTGAAAAAGGTAATCAATGTCACATTTACACGTGAATGTTAAACAACAAATATTTGTTTATATTAAGGTGCGATCAAAATTTCCATTGAAAGTGTCAATGTTTACATTTGAAGTAATACTTATAACGTAAAAATGGTTCAAATTGCATAGTTTTAACTTAGGATATAAAATACTAGTACTTGTATGAACAAGATTGTGAATCTGGATATGCAGATCTGATATACTGCGACATAGTAATTATGTTATATAACAAGTTGCTGTTCTTTATGAATTTAGTAGAAAAAGTAAATTACACCATAATTAAATTTGCTGCCGCTTTCCGAAAACTCTTTGTTTTGACTGAATATTTGTTGTCTTGTTTTGGACAAGTGAGTTCAAAAGTGAGGAAATTTAATAAAATTCTTTGATTTATATAGTTAAATAGGTAAGATATTAATAGTGGTCTATTGTTGATCATTACCACGGTGCTTCTTGTCAGGTTTGGCCAGTAATACTACTTGGTTTTTATATAGTAAAGGTTTAGAACGACAAGCTCTTTTTGTGCTCTTGTCTTCCAGTAATTCTCATTACAGCTGCAATAGTGTGGTTTGATAATAGATATATTTTATTATAGGAAGTAACTTATACTATGCTAATCAAAAGTCTCCTCCCGGCAATTATCCTTTGAACAGATATTCGGAGGGTAAAAATAAACAGATGTAGGCTTTTCAAGCAGTTGTAACAGGTAGCGTAAGAGTCATAGATCACGTCACAGAGCGACTTTAACCACTAATTTTAAATAAGACTTTATGGCAAGTGATATTTTGTTTAAGAGGTATTAAAAATACCTATTTAGTCATACTAATTTTGTTCGGGTTTAGGCTGATTTTAATGGAAAAATTAAATAAATACTAAAATGGTGGCGTGGCATTAATTAATAAGAATTCAAGAACCAACTCTTGTAGTAAGTGTTCAAAATATGTTACACCTAGTTCCTGACAGTAATACATCCTATTGATAAACCCTTGTCATAGTAGTTCAAATGTGTGAACGGAAATTGCTCTACATTATTCAATAATTCATTGTTTCAAAATATCAATACTGCCAGGTTCTGTAGCGTAAACCTTAGATTTCAAGTACCCCATAGAAAAAATCTAATGTTGTTAGATCCAATGACCGAGCGGCCATTTTATCGGTCCTTGTCGTCCAATTCATTTGCCACGATATTCCTCATCCAGGAAAAGCCTTATTGCACTATAATAGTGTGCAGGAGCACCATCTTGTTGGAACGTTAATTCCAAGTTGCCGAATTCATCTGGATTATGTTTTAGAATTTCAAAAATTAATGGCTCAACTGCGTTTTGAACATCTCCAAATACACATCACCCGTTAAGTTAACATTGAGAAAAAGAAACCCAACTATGCGGTTTTCCAAAATACCTGTCCAAACATTTACATTTTCTGAATAGTAAGTATGTCTTTCACGAAAGATATGAGGTTTGTGTCACTCCAATATCTCACATTTTATGTGTTAACATTTACATCGAGGAAGAAAGTACTTTCGTCATTAAAATAAATTAATTTTAACTAGTCCCGCTGTTGGTTAATTTGATTCGACCTATTTTCACAGAAGTCTAGTCTTCGGTCGGGGTCGTCCCCTGAAAGTTGGTGCACCATTTATATTATGTATGGATGAAATTAGATTTTAGCCACTGTCTTGTGACTGACTTCACAGATAGACGCAACTTCGGCTGTAGAATAAGTAGGGTTTACTACCATTTCTGCAATTATGTCAATTTTTTGTCATCACTAATTGCTGGTCAACCAGATCATTTGGCTTCTTTAATACTACCTGTTGCTTCAAACTTCCGAAGAAGCTCATTCAAATAAGTCCTCGATATAGGGCAATTGGGGTATCTCTTATTAAAAGGACGTTCCGCTGTATAGAAATTATTTCTACATTCACCAATGATTAAGACAACTGCAGCACATACAATTTTTCCCTATATAGACACTTACACGTCTTGTTAAACAATAATTAAACTAAACATTTAAAGTATAAAATACTTTTGCAAAAACTTAGCAAAATAAAAACGAGAGAATTAAAAAACGATAACTTTTTTGACAAGTAACCAGAGACAAACTTTAGAATCTTTTTTAATTAAATGCTAACCTATAATTTTAGTCTTTATTTAATTTCTCCACTAAAATCAGCCTAAATCCAAACAAAAAAAAATTTGCGCCGCATGTACGGTTCACAACCAAACTTACGAATATTCTATTATTAAATATAGTTCACATTTACAATAAAAATTGAATTTAAGTTTTTATTAACAAAAACTTTCGTTGGTTGTAAAATTTCGATTTTACAGTCTAATAACTCGAAAAGTAAATGAGATATCGAATAGTGTATAACATATTCGTAATCAGCGTAAACAACTGAATAAGATACATATTATATATATATATATATATATATATATATATATATATATATAATAAGATATATCTGTCAACAAACTCTTATGAAAATAATAAAAGCTATTGACAAATACATATCGGGTTAGTAGTTATATAGCCATTAACAAAACATTAACTTTATTACTTCACAGGGGAGGAAACATCCACTGACCGACGGTTTCGGCTTTGTTAAGCTTCATCAGAGCAGATTAGTTTCCAATTCTATAAAGTAATCGAAGCTATTATACTGATATAATTTTGAAACAATCTCTGTACTATGGCAAAAGTAAATAAAACCGCCATCAGGAGATAAAACACCAACACTACTAGATGTGGAAGTAGAGAATTGAATCGAAACTACATAGTAGATTCTATAGATGGCTATAAAAGTACGTCTGGCCTTTGGATTTGCGGAATGTTTCATCCTCCAAATTTCATTAGTATAAGTATTACCGTTAAATAGATACGAAAGGGGAGTAACTTTTGACTAGCATGGTATATGGTTATTCTTTACGCAATAGCAACAAAAGAATGCGGCTTTGCTGTTATTCTCTATATTATGACCCTAGTTAGTGTTGATGTGAGCATTGTATAAATTGGTGCTAAATTCGTGTTTAAATCAGTTTATGAAAGAGACAATTTGCCAAACCTGTTAAAGACGCATTAGCAATAGAATTCAGAGATAATTGTTCAACTTCAGTAAAATTGCGATAGTTTTCGTAAACATATACAACTACAGTAGATGAATTTACAAAGGAACAGAATTCATAAATTACAGTCAGTATCGATTATAATAATTCAGTTGTGTATGTTGGTAATTTATAATGAGAACACCGACAGCCGGTTTCGCTTTTTTTTGCAGTTTTTCAAATCGATCTATCTTCTTTTACAGAAAACTGCAACATAGCAATGAAATCTTAAGATCGACTCAAATTTAAATTCAAAGGGGAAAACTTCTAAAACACCAAATTGAATAACAAATGCGTGTGGTTTTCTATGGCAGTACAGCACGGTACTACCTCACAGCCGTATTCAACTTCTGTCATTAGTTCCAAAACCTATAATAAATTCTATATCGGTTGGTTTGTTTGCACGTCTTGAAGAAAAAACGACAAATGGCCGGATTCACTATTATTGCAGCTTTTCGGGTTTTCAGAAGGGAAAACTAGATCAACCTGAAGAGCTGAACTAATAGCAAAACCGTTCATTGGTTGTTTTCTCTTAATAAATTATCAACCATCACAACTAATGTAGAATTCATTTTCGGCTTAGAAATCGATGACAAAGTTTTCAACGGATGTTAGGTAGTATTCTCATAGAAAGTCACCTACGGTATATTTGAAATTTTACATTTTGTATTTCACGGCTTTGTTAGCCTTTGGTAAAGTGAAAAATAAACCAATCCAAAAAACTGCAAAATATGAGAAACCGTTCATTGGTTGTTTTCTCTTTACAGATTGCCGATATAAATTTCATTTTCGGTTTCGAAACCAATCGTGGAGCCTCAACACAACGCTTAGGTTACATTTTCACAGAAGGTCGCTTACAGTATTCGTTGTTGAATTTGGTTAGACGGGGTTTGGAAATTTCCACTTTGAATATGTAGTTATAGGTTTACGATTGCTATATTTTTGTTTTGACAATTAATTTGGAATTAAGTATACACAAGTATAAGTACATACGCATTCATAACATTAAACTTTATTTACGTAGTTAGTCATTTATCGAAAATAATTACCAGGAAAGATTTTGTGAATAAAAATCAAAGACATTTAAACAGGAAGAGATTTGCTTTGCATCCAATGTATAACAATTAGCATTGTAATTGAAGTTTTATATTGTGAGCCTCAGATAATTCGCTCCTTGTTCATTTTGACGAAGTCATTTAAATATGTTAATATGCAATCACTTTAAAATTATTTTCATTCAAGTTTTAGCTGTAATATAAAAGTACTTCAACATTTATAAACCACGAGTACTTCAAAACAAAAGTTTCATATTGGAGCTAAAGTAGACAATAAAAAGTGTGCTTGTGCACAATATTAGGTTATTTAAACATCAAAGCGAAGTATAATTAATAATCAATTTCTTTTAGGAACGCAATAAAAGAGGCGCTCACAAAATTGGCGATCGCAATAACATAACTTCAATTTAAAAAGTCTTTGTTATGGGATGATGAAACCCGTCATCCGTCATTAAAGTAGAATTGAACGAAATGGAAGTGTCTATAGCATTCTTCTAACATTCCTAACATTGGAAATGGAATGCGTATTGAGCATAAGCTCGGTTTATTAAAGATTAATTAGTTCCTGAACTTTGATGTGCCTTTCAATATCCCTAGGAAATTTATTCCAAATATTCCGAAGTCGATTATACCAAATTGATTTCGTAAATAATTTGAATACCTTAAACTTTATAAAATAAAGTATTTTGTACGCACCGAAAATTCTTCACACCATACTGAAAACCACTTGATGTCGTTAAGAGTTTTGCGTTCAGGTAGTGTTAGAGTTATACTTTCTTTTCTGTATCTTCTTATAACTTCAGGGCTTCCATTTTCATCTTGAAGCCTAAAGCCGCCGTTTCCTGGAACTCTTGTGCTTCCGGCAAAAAAATAGGCAGCTGTAAAATAAAATATTTGTTATAGAGTTAAAAAAATTATGCATAAATGTAAAATATCCAATTTGAAAAAATATTAAACCGTATTTAATTAACGTCAGCAGTTGGAGCATGGAGCGTTTGATTAATGAATTTTTCGATGCGTTAGATTTAATACCAAAGCTTTCTTTGATCTCAACAGATTGGTTTTCCTTTCTCAGAATTAAGAATAAACTAATCATTTTAGGCTAATTACATTACATTATATTATATTATGAGTACATTAAAATTACTAGCTTTTTTAGATAAAAACCCAACTTTATAGTTAGGAAATTATTTAACTGATGACTAAATTCAATAAGGTGCTTAAATTCTTCACATTAGGAGCAAGACATTGTCAGCCATTTCGGTTGGAAATCTTACCATGCTACATACTGTACAGTTGATGTTTTTAAACGTTTCTAAACGTTCCAATTCATAACGCTGTTTATCAAAATTTTTGCTATAAGAACAAAAGCAGTCTACAAAGAACAAAATTTGCAATGCAACTTAAAATTCTAACGCAGGTTATATATACAAAAAGCTAAAAGTGTCACACACCTAAAGGGAGCGGGAATTTAAATGTTAAAAATATTTCCCAAGTAGGTGTGAGATACAGAACTTCCTCGAATGTGTGTGTGTGTGTGTGTGTGTGTGTGTGTGTGTGAATGTGTGGTTGTGTGAATGTGTGTGTGCATGCGTGCATGCGTGCGTGCGTGCGAACGTGTGTGCTTGCGTGGGTGCGTGCGCGTGCGTGTGTGTAGACACGGATGTAAATTACAACATTTTGAAAAACAAAACATAAGTATCATTGAATGACTAGTCGATTGAAGTGAAGTTGACTGATGAATCGTTCCAATGTACCAAACAGCCGTCATCTCTTTGCACAGTAGCTGCATAGTGCCCAGAAAAACAGTTCTGTCGTGATGCGAAACGAAAGCAGTGAAGGCATATGGTACCCAAAAACATCAACGTAATCAGTAATAAATCCGTCTATAAGTTCTGTAGTCTTGAACATTTGCTTTCGACCATTTTGACGCCGTACCAGTTTAAAAATTAAGTGTTTGATAAGAGAAGAAATTGTAATGGTGGGTTCAAGCAAACACGATGTGCAGGAGAGACACGTCAGGTAAGTTTCACAGGAGCAAATAGATTTCTAAAATTTACTCTACCTTCAGAATGTTGAAAAAATTAACCTCTGAATAAAGGCGCAGTGATGAGTAGGACAGGCCAGAGTAACTGCAATTGGAACAAAAATGACAAACGTTGTGTTGAAATTAAAAAAATATTATGTGAGCTATAGACATTATATGGACATATTCGAGATAAGGTTTAACTTGCATATAATCCTGAAAATTTATTGAAATCGAATAGACATTGTCGTTAACATGCTTGTTAAAAGGATTTCAAGTTCGCGCAAGCGCAATAATGATCTAAAATTCGATAAAAAAGAAATTCATTTGCGAGTATTTAAAGGTCAATCCTAAACTATCCTCTAAATTTTAACACATTCAGACTACTAAATAGTGAGAAACTGCGTTTTACGGATTTCATTTTTGCGAATACGCAAGGTATTTAATTTCGATTTTGTTTCTGTATTGAGTTTTATTAAAGCCTTTTTTTGTGGTACAATTAATTATTAGGTCTCCGTTGTTGGTATTCTTAATTTTTTTTTAGAAATTGCTATTACTAAATGTCTTTCATTATTATTCCTTTTAATTTCATCCTTAGTGTTGGTAGATTCTTGATTACTGTTAGGTTCAATAATTGAAACATGCTCATCAGATTTAACACTATTAGCATATGTTGGTTTCTTGTTATCAATTTTCTTTAATTCTGTACCATGTGGAATTTCATCACGATGCACTTGCAGTTGTTGAATTTTATATTCAGTAAATTTAATTATATTATCTTTATCTTCAATAATTACATCCTTTTGCACGTTTAGTTCAGTGAGCGACACTATCTACTCTTTCAACAATTTACTATCTTCAGATTTATAGGTAATCTTATCTCCACAACACAGAACTTTGTTACTTCCGCGACTTTTTATGCCTTTATTTCTATCTACACAGCTTTGGTGAAAATGTGCATAACAATACAAATTAAGATATTACATTGTTTTATTTACAACATTTATAAATTTTTCCAAGAACCACATCATTACACACACTAGCATCTTCCGCCATTCTTGAATTCTTTCTAACCATTATATATAGGCGGATATAGTGTTAGTTGCCGTCATAATCTTTTTTTAACTTTCTTTGTATTAGTCCTTTTTGAAATTCTAATCTCAATATATTGCATCCTTCTTGCACTTCTACCTCACATAGACTTTTCCATATTACAATAATTGTGATTTGTGAAATACAAGTTCTTCGATACTTTTTCACTGACTGTTATATCTTTTGCTTTTATCATCATTATATTTTCTCTACTTCTATTAAATTCTATTGCAAAAGTTCTTAACCGTTTGATGATTCATACCAATTCTATTTCATTACAATTAGTTTTGCACCCATTGTTATTTAGCCTGTCTACTCAATCCTTTTCTTACTATAAGTTCCTTATTTTTCCTACCTTTTCAGTCGCGACAACGGTATATTTCCTTCTTCCTTCAATAAATATAAGATGTTCTAGTATATCTGTTCCCTACTATTCACATATTTTTTTCTTTTTATATAAAGTATGCCTTCTTTGCCACATACTTCAGATACTTCCGGTTCTGGTCTTTGTTATCGTCAACTTGAGTGAGTGTACTATACACTATGTTATTATTTTGCTTCCCATGATGTCGATTAGTGATCTATACCTTAATCCGTCAAGTTTTGACGCTACTAAATTATTGTCAGCATCTAAATTTGCACCATATTAACTTCTACAATTTTCTACCTGATTTTTAAATCCGTTTATGCCGAGCATATAACCTATGTAATACCGATACCTCTGGATCAAGTATTATGAATTTTAAATACTGAATTAGCTCAAATCAATTTATTTGTAATACAGAACTTTTAACACATCACTCCTGAGCCATATTCATTTACAACACTTTTTTCTATGATTTGAACTTCTACTGCATTAAAATCGCATGACAAACCATATTTCTTCTTTTTTAACGTGCCTGATATCTTCTTCAACCTGGTCTACATTATTTTAAATTCGTTATTTCTAATCATTATACTATATGAGCACATTTGTTTTTATCTGTTAGTACAGTACAATGTCTAAGTGATATCATATTACTAGCCTGTTGAACACTGCTTGTTGACTGTGACTATAATCACTAAGTGGAGACCCTAATTTTTTTGACTTAAAAGTCTTCTTTTATAGATTAAACCTACCAAATATAATTGAAATCTATCTACTTCTTACTTCGAGCCTTCCTCACCTCGATTTGTACAGCGTTATTCTTCTTTCGAATTTTCTTTCTTTATCATTTTCTTTAGTGATTATAAGACAATGCTTCTACGCATCTGTAATATGTAAGTTTTAATAGTCACCACGTAAAACCTGTATTCTGGAAAAAATAAAATACAGTGTAACAAAACTAATGGTGCATTGAAAAATACGCTAATATATTGCATTAGAAAATGTGTATTTGAAAGTACTATTATGTAAAGCAGAAACTAAATACATTTAAAATATTTTTTCCGAGATGTACAACTTAATTTTATGAGTTCATTTGAAGAGATTATATTACGCAATTATGTAAAAACGATACAGTTATCGCTGCAATTTCATATATCCATAAAAAATACTGTTGTCACATATTTTGCTAAAAACTTTCTACGTGTAAACCCCAGATGACCGCTTTACATGATTTAGAAGCTTCAAACAGATTCTGCAATGCTGTTTATATTCTATATGGTTTTTGAAAACCAAAGGGAATACATTACAGCATTAAAAATTGCCCACTTTAATTAAAACTGCGTGCTTTCGCTGTAGATACATACATTCACAGATTTCTTTTGATAAATATTCCTAAAATTTCTAAAATTCCGTTCTGCAAAAAGTAATTTAGATAAATTTTACTTTTGAAATCTTATATGCAGCGCTATGAGTGTTGAATGGGGACGGACGGGTTTTGTGATAATACTTCTACATAAGACTTCTGCTAATCTTTTGAGTATACGTTCAATACCACAATTTGGAAAACTTCAAACTATTTAAATATCATTCGAGTTTTATAAAATTATTTGCATTACAATATAATTTTATCATGAAGCACGTTTGCCTATTGCCGCTAGTTTTCACACAATGATATTGAGAAATCCAAATTTGCGGCCAATACTGACACAAAGTAGATTTTTCAATTACCACAATACGAATTGATAGTTTGACAATTATCCCCGTGTTATTTTAGTATGCAGACACCAAATGCTCTTGCATTAAACATTTGGATGGGTATTTAGGCGATAAGCTACTAGATCCTGTTCTCTTACTACGCCCTTCAACACGCGCTCTTACCTAAACTTTCTACAATGGGCAAACTTTTAAGTAACATTATTTTGAACGTAAGGCAACAAATGCAGAGAATTATAAAGTATAGTTTAGGTATATAAAGTGTGGTTACGTGATTATTTTCAAGTCACACAGATAAACAAAATTTGTGTAGGGACAATTTGGTAAATTTTAATTGCTTTGGTTTGATGTTATGAATATGCTAGTGTCGGCAGCTTTTATCATAGCGTATTAATTATAAAATAAGATTAGCATTGTCTGTCCATAAGATTTCGGTATAAAAATTTAGAGCTACATTATTGTGTAGGTGTGACGTTATTACATAACCCTTTCGATTCTGCGAAATGCATTTCGTGTGGTAGATGGTTTCTTCTTTATATCTGTTGTCTCTGTAATATTATTTTCTTAGTTTTTACTTACCAATAGTTGCTTTTAAAAAGTGCTTGTGGACAATATGTAAGTATATATATTTTCTAATTTTCGTTTTATGTAAATATAAAGTATTTATAAGAAATTGTATTAAACAAGTGACTGAGAACAACTCATAAAATATTTTCATTGTCAATTTCTGTTTTATATGAATACTAGAATTAAGGTTAAATGTTAGTTTGAGGCGATTAAGAAAGGCATTAATTATTTTTGCAAAACTTTGGTACTGTGTAAATCCTTCGAGGTATATTGGATAAATATTCTTTGCTCCGTGTGTTGGTTTACCTTTTGTAACATGTTTTTTTATTAAAGATTTTGTATATAAATTTTTTCGTTTGAGGTTTTGTTTTTCTATTTGTGACCTACCCCACACTACGGCTTTTTAGCTAGTAATTATTAGTATTTGAAGGGTTGATAGTTACTGAAAATTTGATGTTATTATAAGTTTGATGTTGGATTTTTGTTGCTTTATTTAATCTGAGCTAGCAAGATAATACGGGAATTTTCAGGTAATAGTTCACGCGTTTAATTGACATTTTATTGTTTCAGTTAATCATATAACACTAATAACACTGAAATAAATATTTAAAGAAAAATTTTATTCATGTTATATAATTTCTTCCTGTTTCTTGTGTCTTAATTGCATTGTCCAAGGACAATACATATACCGAATTTTGTTTCAAATATAAAAAGAGAAAATACAGTAATCTGCCCCCAACCTTTTGGGGCACAGTGTAGATAGAAAGTTCACGATAAGAGTAAATATTTAATCGTTACTTCAATGATTTTCAATTTTAGGACTATGATATACTTAGAAATGAGAATGGTTAGTTTTTCATTTTTTAAGGTAGAGAATATCTTATTAATGTTGCGTTTGTGCAATGAGCTTATACAAAATAACATTACTCAAAATTTCAATATTAATTCTACCTTTTTCCTATATTACGTCCACTTGGAACATAACACCTTATAGTCTGTAATTCTTAGACTACGCTATTTATAGTAACAATTTAACGTCAAGTATATATTTAAAAACCAAGCATTAAACCTAATTTGTTAAAATTTTGTTAAAATATAAATACATATATACTATTTAATAGTTAAATAAATCTGGATAATCTGTCACTATTAAAATTTCAAATATATTTATCTCAAACTAGCTGCAGAAGTCGGTTTTGTTGACATCTTTTTTTGTGTTTTGTTTTTGTTGTAATTTCTTTATTTTTTTCGTATTCCTGTATGTGCGGATAAGAATGGACAGGTTGCATTTTTGAAAACGCCCTCTTGGTAGCCAAAACACTTTTCCGCACAGAAGAAAGCATTCTTAAAAAATAGTAATAGAGCAATATTTTGGCTGAGGACATTTTCAGAAATTCAGTCTGTATGTTCTCATCTACACGCGCACAAGAATATGATACAAAAAGAAGTAGAACAATAAACAATACACAAAATAAGTTACAACGCCCGCACGGAAAGAAGAATGTTTTGTACTTTGCGGGCACTGTAATATTTTTGTGTCATGTTTTTGTTCTAATTTTTTTTGTATCGTATACCTGGGTGTACGTGGATAAAAATGGACAGACTACATTTTTGGAAATGCACCACTTGACAGCCATAACACTTCCTCACATAAGAGCACTCTTAAAAATAATGAAAGGACATTATCTTGGCTGCCAAGGGCATTTCAAAAAATGTAGACTGTACATTCTCATCTACGCATGCGCAGGAACACAATACAAGAATAATTGAACAATAAAAAAAGTTACAGCGTCCGCTCGGAAAGCATTTTACATTATATTTCAAGTTGATGTACTTACCAGGTCCTTGCCCATCGTAGGTGAAATCTTTTATATGAAGTGTTCGCGCATCAATAGCGTAAACTTCTCCAGACACTCCATGATGTAGTTCACTCAGTTTTCCTAAAAATTTTCCCAAATAGGCACCGTAGGCATTCTGAATGGTAACTAAAACAAATGATCATATTAGAAACGGCATAACCTACAAAACAAAATCATGTAAACGTTTACTACGTGCCTGATAAATACAGAATCCTATAATTAAAAAATTGTTGTATTTAAATGGCTTAAATCGGATATTTAATATTAGCATAAATTTTGTCATAATTCCAAGTTTCCAGAATTAAAAAAATTTATTAATTTGTTTAAGCCTGGTCCTCTTGTATTTCTTTTAAATCACAAGTATCGCGTTAGGGCAAATTTTACAATATACTGTTCGGTTCAATTGTTTTTATTAGTTTTTCGAGAAACTTGTTCTCTGAAATATTCATTGAACACATTTCTTAAATTTATGCTACCATAATCAGATATAAAAAGTTACGGAAATAATTATTCATTCACATCTTTTAAAAGATCGCAAATTTTTTCTTTACTATTTATGCACTCACAATCTGATAACTAATAATGAGACGATCATATCCATGTTTTCCATGTTAGTTACTAATTGAGTTTTACCTGGTACTGAAATTTTTGTATCGAATTAGCATGATACTGTTGCCCTTCCCAAAAATATGCAGAATTGTTTAGTTATTAAATTGTGAATTTATTCTAACAGTAAGGAAATAACTTTAAGTGATTAAAAAGTGTACAAATGAAAAATTATTTAGGTTTTTAAATAACAAAATCATATTGAACATTTCAATATGGTAAAGCGAGAAAGACCGGACTGAAATGCAGAACGGTGAGGTTTTATGAATAAGTACGTCATTTATTTAATAATTTGCAGCCTGATAGCCACCACTAGTAAAGTCAACTGTTTACAAAATATTAAAAAAATTCTTTCGAGTCGATAGATAGGCATCGCAGCAGTCATTGATTGAGATTGTTTTAAAAATTCAACAACATCCGAAAACGTCCCTTATGCAACTAGGCTTGAATACTACATTAGTCAGAAATTAGTTGAATGTAAATATGAATATTACTCTACCAAATACAAAATGTACAATGATTAATAAAAAATGACAAAAGGATAAATTGATTTTTGTAAACGAATTATTGAGAAAATTGGTCAGGATCGTTTTCTTTAAGCAGACATAATTGTCGTCAATGGTGCGATATTAACCTTTATTGGATAGATTAAATTCATATTAAATATCCAAAAAGGGTGGCGTCTGTACAGGTATTAAAGGTAGTCCATTGCGATTTAAATGAAGAGAAATATTCTCAGTGACTACGGAACCATATTGTGCCTACAAAGGATCATCTACCCAAACCTAAAAAAAGTTTTTACAATACGGTAAATCACCACAGCATATTTCAATGCAGTACTTCCTAACGGATGAATTAATTGAAGAAGACCTTTTGCGTGGTTTGCCTGTGCTCTGATTATTTGATACAGTGGGCGCTCGTGACCTATAGAAACGGCGGTTCTGCATGTTTTGATGCCATATGACAAAATTATTTTTCTAAACTTATCGTTTATTTTTGTAAATTAAATCCATCGCCGATTTCTTTTTGTTTGCAAAATTGTCAACTACTTTTTAATTGAAATTTGGTGTTGTTAGAAATTTATGTTATATTGATAATACAGCCAGAGACGAAAAACGATCTTGAAATATGGTATTACGAAGAAAGTTTTTAATTCGTTTTAATGTAGAAAAACAACGTTCGGCTTCGGACGTAGTCAGTGGTATTGTTATTAAAATTTTCAGTAATTTTTTGACTTTCGAACAAACATCCTCTAAATTATTACTAATCAAAAATTAAAGTGCCGTAACTCCCTTAAGATGCCTGTATTCATCTTTAGCGTAAATAATGTCAAGTTCAGTTCTTAACCGCTGTTTTATTAACATAGGATAAGCATCAATCATTGCGTTTAGTTCATTTTCTGCAAAATTTAATTGTATAGTCTGGAAATTTGTTAAGTAGAATTTTGAATATACACAAAAGTCAAAAATATGAACACATTAATAATAATTTTCTAGATAATACCACCGTTAAGCGGCTTATCAAGTTTTAAACCTTTGACAATCAAGGCACTATATATATACTAATCACTAACAGAACACAATACAATCAGTCTCAATCAGAAACACCCATCTTATGGGAACTATATAGTATTAAGTAGTTGTTAAATGACGTACACTATTATTTAAAATAAGGAGTAATTTATTGTTAGCAATTATTCAATCATATAATGTGCACAAAAAAGCCACTGTTTAAAAATAATTTACCAGATAAGTTCACCTTTTAATACAAAACCAAAAATAAACGTTCTGACAATCTAGGCACGGTTTAATCAATGGAGTCGTTAATAGTACAGACGGAACTGTACTCATTGCAGCATCGAAGCATAGGTATATTCGCCAATAACCCCCGCTATTTGGCTTGCGCATATTGAATAAAAATGCATAAATTTGAAGTTTTCGCTATACAGACCCGTTTTCATTATATGTATATTTTAGGTATGGAGTGGTTAGAGAACACAGGGTACGCTGCTGCAACATTTGCCGACACTTAGCAGTATTATTACCGAATTTCGAGTTAGAGTGCAATATATTTTGTAGACAAGTTACTAATATATAATATAATAAATATTAATTAGCATTAATAGTTATTGTCGTTTTGCCAAAGATTAGCGGTTCTGCAGCACTACAGCTCCTTCAGAGAAACCGCTACTGACTTCATCTAATTCTTTTGTCGATAATGTCGAGTTTTTATCAATCACACCAATATTTAATTAACTAAACGAACGTATATAAAATGAAGTGTTGTCTCCAGAGATATTTTTAAATTTTGGAGACCGAAAGTAAGTACATTTAAATGAAGTTGATGAGCATCATTGATTTTCCTATAGGTTTTTTAAAAATTTTTATTGTTTGAAAACACGGAAAATCCTTTATTGTTGGTTTTAGGCGTTACTCACTATTCATTAATTGAAAATATTAGTTTAAATAGTAACACCAAATAAGTGTTAGTAAAATATATTCCATACCTTTACTGGTTTAGTTTTTACTAAATTTTGAAAGAAAATTTATTTAAAAGAATTAAAAATGACTACTCGTAAAAAGAGAAATGTAATGTTTTAAATTTTATGAACCTGAAATTATGGAAAAATATTCAATTTGAACCATTTGGATACGGAATGATTATGATTTACAAACTATTTCAAACTTTCTAGCTATATCCTGTATACGAGGGTTGCCTTTTATATTTCGAGATTTGAGATTAGAAACAATTATTTATGAACAGAAATGGCTTTATTATTTTTTAAAATATTCCCACCAGTATCAATTTGCATACACTTGAACCAATTTTTGAAGCACTTTTTTCACTTGGATTGAAGCACCTCCAAAGCATGCACTCTTAACGCATTGACCGCCTATTCAGGTGTAATATATGCGAAATTAAAAAGAAGTCATTGGATGCCGCCAATTCGGGACTACATGGGAAATGGCCCATCAACGAACTTTTGAGTACCCAAAAAGTAACTAGTTTGAACCGATTTCTGAGAACTAGCGTTGTCGTGGTGTAGAACGATTCATCTTAAGTAGTTGATTTGCCTTATTTACTAGCAAACAAATGTTTGTGTACCATTCGGTTGACCGTTCTATGTTTATCTAAAGTAAAGCTTGCAACATGTTAAGCTTTTTTTTTATTAAAAAAAACAGACGACCATTTTCTTTAACGTGCTTCATAAACGCTGTTCTGAATAGACCTGCATCTTGAATAAGTTCTAGATTACTAGAACAGGTAGAATGTCTTGCGCGTTTTAGTGAGATATAGGTTTAACCAAATTGGTGGAGTCTTTAATGAGAAACCAGACAAAAACAGATCCTCGAAATAGAGCAGAAGCTCTTTCGGTACCTAAAGTGGCAAAGACCGTAGTGGCCGGTAAGGCATTCTAAGTCACACTACTGCGATATGGAAGACAACGAAAAACCATCACATTACATCCCAAGTACACAGTGTACTGCAATTGTTATTTAAGGTGATGGCAGCTTCTGAGATAAAAGATTCAGGATCTCCGGAAGGGGACTACTTAAATGTGGTCGGAGAGTATAAAAAAAGAGCTGGGAGCATTTTGTAAGTCGGAGCGTGAAATGTCAGAAGCATGAAGCAAATGGGTAAGCTAGAGAATTTAAAAATTGGTTAGCATTAGACACAGTAAGGATGAGCGAAGTTTGGAGGCTAGAGAGAGGAGGGGAGATTTTTAGAGCGGAGACTTTAAAGCAATTCATACAGGATCAGAGGAAGGAAGTTTGGATGTAGGAAAAGAACATGGTATAAAAACACTTTTTTGAACTTTTTTTAATCACATTTCATTTTAATAGTTTCTGTAAATAAATTTTTTTGTTTATATGAATTCTTGATCTAAGCAAGAAATATTTTTGTAATCTATATTGTTCAAATTCAAAGATTATCAAATTTATTATGGTGGTTTCAGGGTTAGAAATGATATCCTCCTTAGTCTGTATTCTAAATTAGTGCCGTTTTATGATTCATTTGTTTTGATTAACTATGTACAATAATAGCACCTATGACATCATCGTCTTAGAACAGAGAAGGTTCACACGCTAAATTATTTAATTCAGGAAATGGAAAATCCGTTTCCTAGGTTCAAGTTAATATTTCAGTAAGATAGCTTTACATATGTTAGATAGAACGAAACAATAAGAGTGAGTATAACTTGTAGCCTTAATTCATTTTTTTGAATTCTGCCGAAGATGATTTCGTTTTTTTTATGGAGGAAAGGTATTTTTGTGAAGCACTTCGTCAAGAGATAACATGTAAACTTAAATAGGTATAGTTAACCTTTGAATAAGTAGATATCCAACTGTCTAATCTAATTAATAAATAAAATATCCTACTAGGTTGGAGAATTTTAGTTTTATGAAGAACTTGTTTCCTGTAGTAGAAAACTTCTTGTTGGAAGGGGCATGTTAAATACGAACACCTAATTTTTTAATGAAGTCCCAGAAGTTGCAATAAGATCTGGTTAAAACAAAATGTGTTTAAAAGATAATTAATTTTAGTGTTCTTAAAAGATGCCTACAGTTAAATAACTCCTCAGGTATTTATAATAAACTTCTAAAATTATTACCTACAGTGACCGTAAATTAATGAACACTTTTTTATGTGTACAAACCTATAAATGTACCCATAGTATGTTCTTGTTATTAATTTTAAGAAGTTTGAATGTAATTCTGTTTACCAAACTGTTTTCCATTAAAATAAATAATTTTTGATTTTTTTGGTTTTTGCTTAAAAATGTTTATATGTATTTGTGTTAAGTGTAATTTTGCGATAGAGTAAAAAGTTTCATACGCCGATGTTTTCACAACTAATGTAAATGTAATAGTTTCCGGCTTTGATATAATAATGGACGTTGCAATTACCTAGAGGCGTACCTAATATCCTGGTAATTTAGCATTTGATTTTGGGAATCCTTTTTTATCAGCTAGCAGTTTTATATAGTTATATTAATGTCGTTATTCTATGTTTATTTTAGGTTTGTCTTAAATTAGTGTAATCGATTATTCCTCGTGTGAATTCGAAGCCAGAGTCACTTTCCTGATCTCTGATTTCGGCATCCTTTAGTTATTCCTTATGGGGTTTTTCCTTAGGCAGCTCCGTATTTTGAGATTAGGCGGCGTCCGCGATAATTCCCCATTATGACTAGCATCTCGCATACGATAGTTTCCCGGGATCCTCTTCGAACACTTACATCGCCCTTCCCAATGGGTTAGTCGGTAACCATTTTTGTAGGTACAGTCGAGGTTTTCGGTGGTTTATCGAGACACCAAATTTTTATCGAGGTATTTTACAGAGTTCTTTGTGAACTACCGGGTAGGTTTTCTGGACCAAAACTGTTCTTAACAAGTTCATAGTATTAATGCGATTGGTCGTGTGAAATATTTGAAAGGGCAAATCCAAAAACCATACAAAGTTGATACAATAATGTGTGCTTTTATATTTTAATAGGTGGGGTAGTAACAACAATACACGGAAAAAATTTAATCATGCAGATTTTGCATCATTTCTATATTAAAAGCTAAATGTAGCATTTTTCCTTACAATATTTTTAAAACATTCGACATCATTTTTGTCAGCGTTACTCCTACTTAACCGTATTTGTACTTTTTTTTTGGTTTTGAAAAGTGTCAATGCTGCTTATAACTAACGTCATTACATTGGTCTTTATTAGTGTACTGCTGTTGCTGTAGTTATATTGCCTTTGAAAAGCAGTAACTTAAGTAAATAAAAAATCTAAGGCTTATAAGTTATTACATCGAGATGAAATCTAGCCGTATCTACCGCTGTTTTATCGGAAATATACTTATTTTTCTTTCAAATCAATTTCAGTCAGTAATAAACCCGAAACGATTTGTAACAAAGTATGATGACCCAAATCAGTGTAATGTATTTACTCCAAACCCGAAGTGCGACAAGAGGTCACCATCGATTGGTTGAATAAAAATACCTCTCTAAATGTATATTTTCTTAGGTATTTTGGTTTACTTATGAGGCTATTTTTTTTGCGTTAGCTACACGCGGGTATCAAATAATTGTTTCTTTGTTTTTATTAAAACAAGGCATTGCTTTTAAAGATACTTTAGAAAATGTTGAAAAAGTAAATCTGATGCATTGACAACAGGATAACAATACTTTAATATCTCCAGTATATTACTGTAGTTGAAGTTATCCATTTAAGGTCAACCAACCCAATCAAAATGTATTTTCATTATAAACCTAAAGGAACCGTGTTTCTAAAAGAAATCGAGTTTGATATGGGTACGTAATAAGGTTTTCTGCTCCACTCTATTATAGTTAATTGATTTAGAAGAGCCACATGATTTTTTTATCATATGAATTTAGCAACTTCAGTCTAAAATCTCATTCAAAGCTATTACTCAAGCAAGCTTTAATAACTTTCAACCCCAATGGCTCATTTTATAAATGGTTTTAATCAAAAGCTCCTGTATCAAACAACAAATTCATTTATATTATCACACTTTTATCGTTCTACTGGCATTGAATGCCAATTTCATCGAATGTCCGGAAATAAGCCCACAATGTAGCACGGCCCTGATTTATTTTCAACGGCGATACATTTGATTTACAAAACAGGTAAAGATAAATTTACAGGCTTTGTTTTGTAATTTTCATTGTGATTTGTATTGAGTTAGCCGTTTGTTACAACACCCTTCGTTCTATTTGATTAATCGTGAGTTCTCGCTTTTAAATAAAATCATGAGATCAAGTTACAATAATAGCATCACAAATTATGTTCTGAACAGATTGAGAACGTTCTAAAGTATTGAAAGGGAAGTATTTCATTGTTCGTTTTATATTCTATATTCAGAATAATAATCTATTATTCTGCCGTTGATTTTCACATCTGCATCCCTTCACGACGCACAAATAAGAATTTATCAAATACTTAACTTGAACATTGATCTTGCACGAAACATACAAAGTTAATAAAAATTTTTCGACTTTATTATATGTTTGATATTTATTTTCATAACGGGAAGAAAAGTAGAAATTTCAATACCTTATTTTTATTCTTCGACCCTCTAGTTCTGCCACATTAAGATACCCAATTTCAACAAATTCCTTGTTATGAAGTTTCATTATTCCGAAAAGTGGATATCGTTTTGACGTACGTGCTCGCGCGACATGTGCATCTGTGTGCATGTGTAGGTGTAAACGCGCGCGAGAGAGTGTGCGTGCGTGCATGCATACGGGAATGCGTTCGGTGGTGCCTGTATGGTCTGTACGTGCGTGGATCGCAGATTGGATGGGCTAGGTGCGTATATACGTGTTGCAGCACTTGCGTGCATTTGAACGAACGCGTGAACATGCCCACTGTTACGAACTATTAGGCAACCCGTCAAACAGGCAAGCTGTATAACCAAAGTGTATTCTACAGAAGTCTCGAACATTCGAGCAAACACCAGACTATGAATCATCTAGTTAATTTTAAGGTATATATATGATCGGTGATGAGTGTACATCAGTTAGTCTATATCCAAATGTCGTATATAAATCACATCGTGTATAGTTAGTTGGTCATTACGTTTTGAAGGTCCTATAGTAAATATAAATTTTTGTTATGTAAACGTGCATATTTTACTGTCAGCTTGTACATAAATAAACAAAAGGAATTTAGTTTAAAAAGATATTATTGCTTGTAAATAGCATCAGTGTGATAGTGCTTCATTGTTAATTGGACTGAAAGCATCTATAAATAAGACATAAACTGATAATTAAACTTGTGAATAGTGAATAATAAAATCTTTTGTTAGTACTTGTTCTAAATTGGCGAACGCGTTAATAGTAGTCCGCTACATTACGTTTTACGAGTTTTCGTGCATGCATGTGTTTGTGTTCTGCATGTATGCGAGCATGCATGTTTGTATGCAAATACGCCTATATGCATACATATGTACGCGGCGCATGTGTGCAACAATTGTGCCCATATGCCTGCATGTATACCTGCGTATGTGCGTCAACACGTAACGTAATCGCATGCGTACAGATATGTATGCGCACGCGTGCGAAAACAAATCTTTCTGAACAAAATTTCTGCCCAACAAATAAACGGAACGCGATAAAAAAATCACCTTTTATATGTCTTAAGCAAAATCAATTGCTTAACAAATGATCTGCTAAAGTACTGATCTCTAAAGTACCTTTCTAGTCTAAGTTACCTCAATAACAGCATTCTTAATAGATTGTTTTAAGTTCAGAATATTTAAAAAAAAGTTTTGTAGTACTAAAGAAAAGTTTTCAACTTTTTCAGCAAAATCGGTCGTCAAATGAAGTACTTCTACTTGAAGAGTATATTACAAAGACCGTTATATCGCTGAAACCATCAACACTAACGAAAATATCTAGTATATTCTATGAAGAATATTTTGTACCAGTGTATAGAGATTCACACTAGATGTATGCATGTATGTATATGAATATGTATATGTATATATATTGCTGTGATTCCCTATAAGAATCGAGCCTTACGAATTGGGCGCCAAGATTTGCTGTGATCCTCGTTACTACGGTGAAATCTCCTCTGATATTCGATTTCTTACCTGAATATCGCCTCTTGAATCCTTCCGCCTCGGCTGCTCACCTAGATAAAACTTTCATCCTCATTCATAAAAAAAAACACATTCCTACCACAAACATCAACGTTAACTCTATTTACACCAATATTCACAATACATTAAAATTTCAAAATTAAATTTCTGCATAAATTTCAGCATTATAAAATTTCAAGTTCAAATTTGTCATCATTTTAATTTGCATCCGGAATTAGAGTCCTTGTAGGATGCATACTAATTAAATAAACATTGCAGACCTGAGTCTGAATAAAAGGGAGCATCTCCCACCCCTTTACGTTAATTTAACAGGTTAGTCTAATTGAGCTCAAAGACAGACCCAAATTTTCATCATAATCAAAAACATAAACCTGATAAATACTCCTTTCTACTTATACAAGAAAATTTTACCTTAAAATTAAAAATTTGTTGTTTATACAAATTTACTACTATCCATTTTTATCAAACAAATTATAAAGATATTCAACACACACCAAAACATCTAAGATCGAACAAAAATGCATAATTTAACTGAAGGTTAATGCACTCGTGGCTTCAATGTACATCATTCTTGCTAATCCCACCATTCCAGCTGGTTTATGTTTACGTCCTCGGAATTCTGGCCGCCTTTAAAATTTTTCTACACCACCATTCGTCTAAAAGGTTTCAGGGTTTCTCAGGAACTCATCTAGGTATATCGAAATCTTGTTTTGTGGATCCAATCACGTTTACGAATAACATTTGATTACTAACATTCCCGAAAAATAGCAATGAAATTCATAATTCTTTCACGCTATATCAAAAACTGCATACTTCTATTTATTTATTTATCGTTATTAATTTGAATAATTGGTACAGTAATACCCGCAAATATAACTAGACTTTGTTACCTTCATTTATCTTCTCTAAGTGTACTAATAACTTTTATTGTAGCACGTAATCACCCCGTATTCTACTTAAAGTATCGAATAATCAAAAAATAAAGAGCAAAACTGTTTGAAGTATCGATTAAAATCAAAAATATAAGAGAGCGAAACTCCTATTAGCACGGGTTTATATAATGGTTCGCTTGCAAGTCGAATTTGTCCCGCGACGGACGATTTTTCGAAATTCGCATTATATTTTCCTTTCCGATGACTCGGCACACTGATTCTACTGAAATTTGCACTCGTCCGATTTGAAAATCTAAGAATTTTCCACACGCCTCGCAACACGTCCGAGAACAACTAATTACTTTTACACACCAACTGATATGCTTCCCCTCTCATGTTTGCATCTTATTCCAACCTTAATCGCCAATCTAGTCTGTCCGTTCTATCTAAAACCTGTGCGCTTGTTTCACATTTTTCCCCTCATTTAACTGCTAATGCATTCCATCTCGCTTGTCTTTATACCACAAACTCGCTTTCTTACTTGCACTCATATAGCTTAAAGCTTATCAACTATCATATACATCGTTATTTCTGCAGGTGTTCTGAGTTCTAATACGCCGAAGGCTCTTACATGACTTTCCCATGTCTTTTATAGTTTCTCGATAGTTTGAGTACTTGGAACGATTAAATTAAATACAAATTGAACCTTTTAACTCTGCTTCTTTTTATAGAAAGCGTCCAGTGAATAATCTCAACCCCTTATTTTTAATGAAACGAATAAATGTTTATGCTCCACGGTTTTAATAACGCGTATTATCTAATTAAATTCTACATTACTTCCTTCTAAACGTTGATTATGATTATATACAAACCCTACACTCTAATTGAATGATTTAAATCTACACAGTAGGCCTTTAATTAAGCGTACTATTTTACACTGCTTTAATATACACGGTGTTTAACATTATCTAAACAATATAAACCCTATGTTTAGAAGAAAATGACGAATTTATTCAACATGCCTTTAAATGAAGTGTATTATTACCCAAAGCGTCCTTATACACGGCGATTAAAATTATTTGATGTCGTTAATTAATTTTCTACCCTGGTCTAAATCTGAGTATTTTCCCCCTATTTGAATACAAATAATCCCACTTATCTGAATTCATATATCAAACATCTAGACTGTAAAAAAAAATTAGAAAAAAAATTGTCTATCTCACTATACACTTATCTTTCTAACTTTCCTAACTTATATCCAATCCTAAAAATATTTACACCTATCCTATATCCCTATCCTATTCCTAACCCTCACCTAATTTTATAAACTGAAATTATCTCTAACTTCATCCTACTTATTCATCTAATCCTATATACATCCTATATACCTATCCTCTTCCTAACTTTTAACCAATCTTCGCTATACTCACTTACACCTACCTAATCCTATATACCTATCCTATTCTTATTCTATTCCTAACTCTCCACTAATCTTATAAGAAATATCTACACTTAATCTATCTTATTTTCTTCCTACATTTAATTTTCATTCTCATCCTATATACCTATATCTAACTATCTCCCCTATTTATCCTATACCTAGCTTTATTTTCTATAAACACTTACTTCTACTCTTCTATATACACCTATTTCTATTCCTATATTTTGTTCATTTAATCTTCATTTCCTATTTAAATCTGACTCTTTTCTTAATCCTCCAAGTCTTTCTTCTCACCATCCTAATACTCTTCATCCCTATTTCTCCTCCTTCTATATCTATACTTATCATCCCTATTATCTCACAAACAATAAACTTATCATCCCTATTATCCTGACTCTTAAATATTGCTTCTTCTTCAGTTCCTACACTTGTCTGTTTCTCATTTATTATTATTTCCTTTTCTGCGGACAAACCAAACGATACTACCTTAAAATTATAGATTTTTCCCTCTGCGGAAAATCCTGTGTACCTTCTAGAATCTTTGTGTAACGGAATCAGCCAGAATGAATTCCTTAAATCTAATTTACTAAAAACAAACTTGCCACTTAACCTCGTCAAAAGTGTGTCCATGGATGGTGGACAATGGAATTGCGGTTTGATCCGTTGATTAATTTTTCATGCATCTAAACATAAACGAATACTATCATCCTTTTTCTTAACTACCACCAACGGATTTATGAAATGAGTGTTTGAGACCTCTATTATGCCATCTTCCAACATTTTATTTAATTCTGCCTTCACCTGCTTCCGATATGCGGCTGGAATAGGATAAACCTTTGCGTTGAACGGTTCTGAATTATCCACTTCTAACACGTGCTCATAGCCTAACGCTGTGCTTGCTTCTACCTACACTAATTCTGCATGTTTTTGTAATAAAGCGTGAACTTCTACTATCCTATCCTCTGGACATCTTATTGTGTTGATCTGTTTAACTCCATCATCCTCTACCTCTACTACATTAATACTCAACCCCCGTGTCATCCTCTGTGACTTCATAACTGCCCTTCCATGGCACTACCCTATCCTTAATCCTTACTACCTTCCTTTCCATATCTATCAAAACCCCTAACTGCATCATACAGTCAACACCTAAAATGCTCTGAAACTTCAGTCCAGGTACAATTACAAACTCCTGTTCACAGCTTAAATCTCCTATATTCATCCTAAGCACCACAACACTATTTACTACAGCAAACTTCTTTTTATTTGGAGCTACTAAATGGCTACGCTTTATCGGCATAATTCTATCACAAACCTTATACCTAATTTTGCTGACGAATTCCTCCGATATTAAACTCGCCTCTGCCCCTGTATCAAGTAATACTTCTACATTATTCTCAAAAATTCCTATATTAATAATTGGCAAACATAATTTTTCTACAGTTTCTGGCTCTATTTCCTCCTCAATTTTGAAAAATTCACGTGGATGTTCATACACATTTACACAGAAATCTAGTGGTCTGTCGCGTTCTAAAAATCCTGTCTCGTCCTGTTTTCCGTGCTTGGTCCTGGTTGTCCTTCTACAACCTGTGCGTACGTCCTCCTCGTATTAATATCCGTGTCCCTGTCTCTATTTGGCGTGCTCGTCACTGTCCTGTTTACTTCCGGTAAACTGTTCTGTCTCGTGTAACTAGGTCTTTGCGTCGGTCCCCTAGTCGCACTATTGCTTCTGTATTCCTGTCCTCGTCGTTCCCAATTCGGTCGAAAATTCCTATTATAGTCAGGCCGTCTCGGAAAATTCTGTGTCTTGTTGTCAAACCTAACCATGTTAATGTTTCGTTCACGTATCTCTCTTGTCCGTCCTACACATACATCGTCATATCTCTGTAAATATTCTAAAAATGTCTCCCGTTCTGTAATGTTTTGTAAGGTTACTTGTTGTCTGATTTCCAGTTCAAAATGTCGTGATAAGTATTTGACTATTTGTCTGTCCGTCAATGGTGGATTAAGTTGTTTGGCCACACTGTATTTGCGGATGGCATATTGTTCTCTAGAACCTGCAAACTCTCTCTTAAATTTTCCTGTAATCAAGTCGTCCCTAATCTGATCCTGTTTGTGATCACTCCAGTAATGCTGTAAAAATTTGTTTTCAAAGTCCTGATATGTGTCTATGTCCTGTCTTACTAAATTATACCATGCTTCCGCATTGTCCGTAAATAAAGCCTTTATCGTATTTAGTTTAGTCTGTTCGTCGAATAAATTTCCCATTAGATTTCTTACGCTATTAATAAAAATTTGTGGATTTACCCTGTTATCGCCATAAAATTTCATATGTTGGTCCAATGATACGCCACCTGTATAAAATCTGGGACCATCCCCCGTTAAACTTGCCATGTTGTATTTAATACTACCAACTTCGCGTTCTATCCTGCCTAACTGATCCCTACATGAGTCCGTTACTTCAGTCATTTTTATATTTATCTCTTCTTCACAAAAAATACGTACTTCGGACCTTAAATTTCCCATTTCATGTCGAAAACCTGTAATGTTTTTCTCATTTCTATCAACCCTACTTTCTACTTCCCCCATTTTCACGGTAAGACTATTTTTAAATTCTGTAAATTCTTGAGTAGATTGCTCAATTTTTCCACTTATCTGCTCTAATTTTCGGTTGGACTCCTCCCTCGCTCTATTCGATTCATCGCTTAGCTGTTCTAATTTTCTATTGGATTCCTCCCTCGCTCGATTCTTCCCTAGCTAATCGCGTTTCCTCTAACATTCTCATCATTAACTCATTTCCTGTTTCTCCTGACTCTGTCTTAAACTGATCCCTACTACTTCCTGCTTCTTTCTCCATTTCTGCTTCTGTCGTCTTAAATAAAGCACTATCACTGCTTCCTATTTCCACCCCTTGACATCGAAGCCACTCTTTTCTCTGCATCCGTCACACTTTTCACCCCCACACACGCCTACACACTTCTTTCACACACCTACAAAAAAATATTCACACTCAGCTCCTAATTTCAGGGTCGTCAGTTTCCTGAAACAGTTACACACTATCTGAAATTCGAGCCCTCATGTTCGGGTCGCCAAGATTATGCTGTGATTCCCTATAAGAATCGAGCCTCACGAATTGGGCGCCAAGATTTGCTGTGATCCTCGTTACTACGGTGAAATCTCCTCTGATATTCGATTTCTTACCTGAATATCGCCTCTTGAATCCTTCCGCCTCGGAAAAAAAACTTTCATCCTCATTCATAAAAAAAAACCACATTTCTACCACAAACATCAACGTTAACTCTATTTACATCAATATTCACAATACATTAAAATTTCAAAATTAAATTTCTGCATAAATTTTAGCATTTTAAAATTTCAAGTTCAAATTTGTCATCATTTTAATTTGCATCCGGAATTAGAGTCCTTGTAGGATGCATACTAATTAAATAAACAATATTTGCAGACCTGAGTCTGAATAAAAGGGAGCATCTCCCACCCCTTTACGTTAATTTAACAGGTTAGTCTAATTGAGCTCAAAGACAGACCCAAATTTTCATCATAATCAAAAACATAAACCTGATAAATACTCCTTTCTACTTATACAAGAAAATTTTACCTTAAAATTAAAAATTTGTTGTTTATTTGTTGTTTATTTTTATCAAACAAATTATAAAAATATTCAACACACACCAAAACATCTAAGATCGAACAAAATGCATTATTTACCTAAAGGTTAATGCACTCGTGGCTTCAATGTACATCGAACTTGCTCATCCCACCATTCCAGCTAGTTTATGTTTACGTCTCCGGATTTCTGGCCGCCTTTAAAATTTTTCTACACCACCATTCGTCTAAACGGTTTCAGGGTTTCTCAGGAACTCATCTAGATATATCGAAATCTTGTTTTGTGGATCCAATCACGTTTACGAGTAACATTTGGTTACTAACACTCCCGACAAATAGCAATGAAATTCATAATTCTTTCACGCTATACCAAAAACTTCCTACTTCTATTTATTTATTTATCGTTATTAATTTGAATAATTGGTACCCGCAAATATAACTATACTTTGTTACCTTTATTTATCTTCTCTAAGTGTACTAATAACTTTTATTGTAGCACGTAATCACCACGGAGCAAAACTGTTTGAAGTATCGAATAAAGTCAAAAATATAAGAGAGCAAAACTCTTATTAGCACGGGTTTATATAATGGCTCGCTTGCAAGTCGAATTTGTCCCGCGACGGACGATTTTCCGAAATTCGCATTCTATTTTCCATTCCGATGTCTCGGCACACTGATTCTACTGAAATTTGCACTCGTCCGATTTGAAAATCTAAGAATTTTCCACACGCCTTGCAACACGTCCGAGAACAACTAATTACTTTTACACACCAACTGATATGCTTCCCCTCTCATGTTTGCATCTTATTTCAACCTTAATCGCCAATCTAGTCTGTTCGTTCTATCTAAAACCTGTGCGCTTGTTTCACATTTTTCCGCTCATTTAACTGTTAATGCATTCCATCTCGCTTGTCTTTATACCACAAACTCGCTTTCTTACTTGCACTCATATAGCTTAAAGCTTATCAACTATCATATACATCGTTATTTCTGCAGGTGTTCTGAGTTCTAATACGCCGAAGGCTCTTACATGACTTTCCCATGTCTTTTATAATTTCTCGATAGTTTGAGTACTTGGAACGATTAAATTAAATACAAATTGAACCTTTTAACTCTGCTTCTTTTTATAGAAAGCGTCCAGTGAATAATCTCAACCCCTTATTTTTAATAAAACGAATAAATTTTTATGCTCCACGGTTTTAATAACGCGTATTATCTAATTAAATTCTACATTACTTCCTTCTAAACGTTGATTATGATTATATACAAACCCTACATTCTAATTGAATGATTTAGATCTACACAGTAGGCCTTTAATTAAGCGTACTATTTTACACTGCTGTGATATACACGGTGTTTAACATTATCTAAACAATATAAACCCTATGTTTAGAAGAAAATGACGAATTTATTCAACATGCCTTTAAATGAAGTGTGTTATTACCTAAAGCGTCCTTATACACGGTGATTAAAATTATTTGATGTCGTTAATTAATTTTCTACCCTGGTCTAAATCTGAGTAATATATATATATATATATATATATATATATATATATATATATATATATATATATATATATGTATACAGGGTAATTTACAACTTTATAAAAATATTTTAACTGATGCTTAAGAATAGATCATAGAATGGCATTTTCGCAAAAAATTATTTTCTAAACACTAAAAATAAACCGAATGTTTTCAGGGTATATACAAAAATAATTAGACGATTAACCACTCGCTCTAATTGAAATTCCTTGACGAGTGACCTCTGGTAAAATGTTTATGCTGCATGACAAGTCTATCGTATAATTTTATGGTATGGTCTAGGGTTTAAAGTTTACAAAATGACAAGGTGGTGTGTTTTATTATTACCGGTGTCATTAACACCGATGCACGTTTTAAATTATGCTTAATTGTTACTCATTAGTAAACTGCATTTTTTCAGTTTCAGTACAAACAATGGGTATTCTACTTTACAGATAGCAAACTTGTATGAAACTACCTTCAACAGCAAAATATTTGATGTTTCTACGAAATTAAAATTTACTGTAGACAAAAGTGGAATAAAACTGGAACTGAACAAATATTAAGAAACGAATTTTATTGTATACCAAAAAATGCGTACTGTCATTTGATCCTGGTAAATTATTGATTGCGGTTATTAGATATTTTTAACATCTACACTAAAAAGGAATTGTAAATGTTAATCATGTGATACTAGCTTGTAAAGTAGTGTTTTGTAAGCTCGCTGCTTGTAAAACAAAAAGAACGCTCATTGTTTGTATCTAAACTCCAAAAAATGCAGTTTACTAGTAAACAATGAATAAAAATTATATGTAACGTCTGTGAGGTCACTGACGCCGCTAATAATAAAACACATCAATTTGAAGTTTTGAAAACTTTAAACCTCAAACCATACCATAAAATTTTACAACATGCTTGCCATGCTGAGCATAAACATTATGGAGGTCACTCACCAAGGCATTTCAATTAGAGTGCGTGGTTAGTCGCCTCATAATTTTTATACGTACCTTGAAAAGAATTGGTTCAATTTTAATTTTCAAAAAACATTTTTTTTGCGAAAATACTAATTTATGACACATTCTATGAAGTTGTGAATTACTCTGTGTAAACAAACAACAAAGTTGTGGGCGGGACACATACACATACATACACGCGCACGCCCCTACACAGACACATGCAATATCGGCGCTAGCAACTTTGGGCCCCGCCAGCAAAATATTTGGGGGGCCCTCTTTATAAAAATAAGAATGATTCTTGGCATGTTTAAATAATTCCTTTCCAGCCATTAATCATTATAATTATTTTATAGAACTATGAATTTATTTCAATGCAAAAACGAATTCAATGATAGAAAACCATTTGCAAATTGTGATACCATTAAATAGTATGATACCACTACCATACTTGCCTAGTCTATATCATTTTATCTAAATCATGTCATCTTCTAGGCTGAGATCTCCAGTAGAAGTAGAATAAAACATAACAAAACAAGTATTGTTTTGTTCAATAACTTTTATAACACACGGAATCCCCGGAAAACAAATACTTATAGAAAAACTGCTTAATATTAGGCATAAAAAACAAAATTGGGAAGACCAGTTTCAATGTTATACTGCCAAATGAATATTTCTACTTCTAAAATTAAATTAAATCTATTCTAAACTCCTAATTTGTGATTTTTCTTAATTAAAAACTTTTCCACTACTTTACTTATGGTCTACTTTTAGAGCTTCTTCATTTCAATACTTAAAATTGACAGACTGCTTAGACGCATTTGGGTCATAGCGCTTCTTAAATAAGACTTTATAAGTTCTAACTTAAAGAAACTTCTTTCAGCTGTAGCTGTGGTTACAGGTAACGTCAGGTATAGTTCCAAAGCAGTTAGTAGTAAGATCAGGGAAGCAGAACATAAGATAAGAATTTTCTTCAAGTAATAAACTTTTAATTTCTTTAACACTTTTCATCTGGCTTATTTCATTTTTTAGGAGAGTTCTAAAAAATATGACCTGATCCACTAAATTTTCAGGTAAGTCTCTTGTATGAACACAGACCTTCCTTGGTAAATACCCTTTCAAAAAATTATTATATAATTAAGACCTATTCTACTTTAAATTTAAATTACAAATATCAGTTACAAACAATATTTTAAAAGCAATACTTGCAGAGATCCACAACACGCTTCTCCAATTCGTAATTAACAGTATTAAAATTCTTTTGCTTCTGTTTTAAATCAACGTCAAATCCCAGTTTACAAAAAATCATCCATTTGCTTAAATCTTCATTTAGAAACATCAGTTTTCAAAGTGCATTTTCAAGTTAATTTCTAAGTAGCGTTGTTTCGAAGAATTTTCAAATAACTGTATTTAACAATTTTAATATTTATGTGCAGGTTACGTTTAACTTTACTTTTTTATTCACTGTTACATTTTTATTATTAAATTACGGTCTGCGTATTGCATACTTCAAAATAATATCTTCGAAATTCTTTACATATTACTTGGTTGACGCGAATTCATCAAGTAATTCTCTTTCATAAAAGCTTTCGTTTATATATAAAAATTATATCTTTTCTAGAATGTACGAGTGTTTACGTGACTTCATTCCAAATATTACACGCTTACTGACTCAAGTTTATAAGAATTCCTCATTAGCGTTCAAATCACTGAGTTTTATTACCTTGTTAGCAAGATTTAAAACCTCGTTAACGTTCAAATCTCCTTCTCTAATACATAAGGTTATTGCTCGTGTTGCATTCTATCATGTAATAATGCAATAGATAATAAAATTTATTCTTATCTAGTTAATAGGTTTTTTAAATGTTCCAGCAACTTCCTAGAAAAAATGTTTATACCATATTTCTTATTAACTGACGTATTCTCCCGAAAATTCTTTTTTAATCACGTCTATTCCAGAGAATTTTTTATTTAAAATGAATTTGTGTAATATAAAAGTTAATTTATATGACTAATTTAAAGCTTTGATTGCTTTATCAACGGGTTTTGCACATGCAGAAAGACGCGCATTTTCATAATTGTAATAAAAGGTTGGTTTTCCACGGCAAAACTTGTTTTAATACACATCAAGATTAAAGCATTATTTTTTTAACAAGATTGATTTGGCTCCTACGCTAAATTATGCTACGGGAAATGTAATTTTTTTATAATAATAGCAAGTTAAAATAAATGGCGTTGTATTTATGCTTGAAAATGATCGATTTGCGTTCACATTTAATGCACTTTAAGGCATCTTAAAAATAATCATTTTTACATATACGGTTTACATTATTTGCTATGTATTCACAATACGCTTATATTATATAGGGTGATTATTTATACGCACGGAATTGCATTTTTCGCTTGGCAAAAAGTGAACTTGTATTATACAGGGCCCAGCCACAAATTTTCGGATTTTTCTAGTTTTCCGGATTCTTTTATACTTTAGTGGACATTATCACGCCTATATATATGTGTGTGTATAAGGTCCCGGACAGGATTTGAGCCTATATCTTAGGTTTTCGCGGCACATGCGTTTTTCAATTACGCCACCGAGACGGGTGACTACAACTAAAAAATTATACAAATACATAGGAGTAGATAAAATGGGCGAATGGAATAAGGGAGGGGGCTTCTTCTGAACAGATTTACACTTCAAGGTACCAGTAGAGGTGTCTCTTTACTGCCTGGAAAGCTTTCTCATTCCCCATTCGCGCTAATGCACAAATTCTCATTGATCTACAACAGTCTTCCAATCATTGATAGTCAATCGTACAATTCCCAACAGGAGGACAGTAAGTGTTCAAAAAAAGGGCTTTATCTACACATATAAATTAAATATTAAAAAAGAGTTGTTTGTATCAAAATGATAAGTAACAAAATATCCCTATTTAATATGATCTTTGAGATTGCAATTTTAATAGTTAAAAGATCTGCAATTCTGGAATTAAAATTTCATATACCGAATGGTATATTCTATTGTTATCAAATTATTTCCAGCTTAATGTCCTGCAATGCGTGTGCTTGTTTTATTATTTAACTTTTAGACATTGCTGAAAGATTTAAGTAAAAATTTCTACAGAAATTACTTAGTAGTAATTACTCTCGATTGAAAGTTGCTACGTTAAATCTCCATCTAGACTTTCAGTAAACTACGTTAAACTTTTTATTTATTCTGGTATTTCTTTGGTATTAACATCCAGGACTATTTGTATAAATACTTTACATCCACTGTGCTAAAATTTAGAAGCATTATTAATGTGTGTACCTTTTCAAGCGAGTTAAAGTACGACACGTCACTCGTATAAAAAGCGTTTCTAGAACCCGGTGTTGCTGGCTTCTAATAAATCTTGCATGCACTCACTTTAACGGTATCCACATACCGTTAAATCTAAATGCGGAAGCATGCTGCAGTTGAATGGAGTTTAAAAGTGAATAGGTCACAATGTTAAATGCGGATAGAGTTTGTTAGAATATTAAATGCTGAATTTGTAATTAAAATGGCATCAAAGAGAGTATTAGTTTCGGTTGATCAGGTTAGTCTACTTTTTGTAGAAATTACAATTTGATTAAAAATCTGGATCATTCCATAACAATTGTGGTTTATAGAAATGTTGTTAAAAGAATTGCATTTATAAAGCACGACTAAGATACGCCTGTCCAGGTATGGGAAATACCTATAAGAATTAGTATTTTAGAATGAGGTGTAATGCGTGGCCTTACGCTAGCTATAAATTATAAGGGAAAAGAAATTTTAATTTTGAAGGGACAAAATATATGGACACGATTTGTATAAAAGATTTCGTTTTTATAGAAATCAAAATTTGATATATAACGTTTAATATTCTTAATTAAACGTTATATATCTAATTTTGTTTCTATAAAAACAATTCAGATAGTAAGGTACAACATAGGTTACTTTAAATACATTGCAACATAATGATTCAGTACATTGACTTAATTCACCACAAATGCAAACCGATCTCAATATGATATAACACTGCGTACGCATTTCCCATGAACAAGATAATTTACAAGACATATATTGTCCGTCTCGACTACTAAGTACATTAAAATGTTACCATATTATAACATAATGCACATGACATACAAAGTAATAGAAAAGTAAGATTTATTACCCGAATGCTGAGTGCAAGTAATATATGGGTTTATAATGGGAAAAAATAAGATTAGTTGGAAATAAAATAAGTAATTCGTGAGCTGAGAGTCCAAAAATATCAAATATGTAGTTATACAAAGTCGTAAAAAGCAGACGGGACCGCGGTGGTTGGGTTGATATAATGTTAAGCTAAGAGTAAAAGTTAAAAGTAAACAGCTTCAGAGAAAAAAATTAAGGAAGGTGGTCTCGCAAAGGCAATAAACGCGGCATACAATAAACTTTTGAACTTACGCTTGCAGGGTCGAAGTATTTTCAATGCATGTGTTAGTGAAATTGCCGTAGTGACCAATTGGAGAGATTGGGACTTAGGTATTTCACCTCGCCAATAAGTTGGAACTTGGGTTACGATGTGTCAAGATAGCTGTTATTAGAAGATAAAAAAATGGAAATATTTAAACATTGAAACACAGATGGTCTCTGGACATTATCAGATTAGAGAAACTGAAATAAAACTCTGAATAATATTATAAACTTTTTACACTTCTTTATAATTTCTATGTGATATTTTAAATATAAATTGGTTGATATTTGTGGAGTAGGAAATGCGACGAATATGAAAGTGATTAATTAGTTGAATGATAAATTACCGACAAAATTAGTATTTGTTAAAATCTAAACACGGCATTATCGTGCAAGGAAGTTTGGAAAATTTAAAATATTAAGAAATATTTACGTAACCTTTAATGGTAAACTTTTGTATTAATTAAACATAAAAAATTAGTATTTTGGAATAAGCAATTGCACGTTATAGAAAAGCTAGTACTTAGCTGTTTGCTGTGTTGGGTATAAACTGTATTTTCAGAAATTGTGATTTATAAATGCCAGGTAACTGAATACTGGAAACAAGAAAAATGTGGAGAGATAGCATTGTTGATGGATTAGATTTAGATTTAGGATTTTTCATTTAGCAATACCTGGCCAGAATTGAAGTTAAGGTTTTCTAAGGAAGTATTTAATCTAATTTTTATTAAAAATTATTTCATATTAATAGGAATTCAGTTTAGATTGAATTTATTTGAATTTATTTAAAAACTAGGTAAATAGACATTTGTAAAGGATATCCAGCTACCTCAGTGATAAGATGGTATTTGGAAAGCATTTTATTTTACAATTTTATTTAATTATGACCAAAGAATTAATAAGTGTGTTTAAGGTAGTTTCGAAAAAGGTAAATATAAGTTGATAAAATTTAGAATACCGAATCAAGAAAGATTTATGCGGAATGACTGTCCTCCGTGTAGGGAATAATATCACAAGGAATTGGTTTGACCGTCGGTTTGACGCCCCTCAATTTTGACAAAGAGAAAGCTTTTCAGATTGAGTGATAGTGTAACGTATGTTTCTTTGCATTTCAGCCCTTCTACTTATTATTTTTATTCCGCTATTATTTTTATTTCACATTTCTTTAGTTACTTTTATAATTTTATAATGGGAACCCATTCCCGTATCAATGCAGTTAACCGATGCACCCTTATATTGTTATGTGGTCCACGCTCTTTCAGGACAAATCAAAATTTATTCGGACAAATGATACAATTGCATTAAATCAAGTTTTTTACACTATGTTATCTCTTGTGAACGTTTCATTCTATTTAGGATAATAAAGATTATATAAAAAAGTTAGAAAATTCTTAAGCAAATTGACAAAGCGAATTCATTTTTTACAATTTTTAATTAGAGTAATTTGTCGTTTATACATAAACAGCAGTCAAAACTCCAAAAAACGGCATTCAAACCATTAAAATTCTCTTTTAATATGGCAATAAAAAGCATACATTTTTACTCAATGACGATGTCTACAAATTGATTTACCATTTAATAGTTCTAACAGTTTCGGAAGTTAAAACTACGCCGAATTAGAAATTTTGTTGAACGATTATTTTAAAATTCCAACAACGGTGTTTGCCGCTGGTAATAAATTCTATGAAAAAATGAAAAACTTTAAATCGACAAATGAGTGGGGATCAAGGTAGAAGGTTTGACGGTGAACTGTGATTTTCAAGATACCCATATTGCATTTGTTCTACGTCAAAATTTTTTTTAAAGATTTGCTTAAAAGAACTGGAGTTCTAAAAACAAATACAAGAAAGTATTTGATAAATTTTAAATATCAAAAGCTTACCGCTATGTGTGTGCGACTAGGTGACCTTTTGCGTTTTAAATAAATAAATCGACCGAACGGAAACTCCCCTGAGGAAATTGCAGAAGCGGAAGATCTTCAAGCTTCTTCAAAGACTACACAATATGTAAAATGCATAAGCACGGGGGAATTTGTAGCCAGTCTATGTGTTTGCGACTATATATTTTCAGACTCAATAACTTTTTCCAAAGTTTTGCAAACAGTGAAATGCGATATGTCTGCCGTGCTCGGCTATATTGAGAACATAAAAGAAACTATATTAACATCCAGAACAAACACAGATTCGCAGTTTTCAAAAAATTTTTGAGTCTTAAGTTTCTATTAGAAAATATTAGCTGTGATATAACTATCCCTATATTAAAGAAAAAAATTGTCTAAATGTAGTTTCTTCAAGTCCAAAACATTTTTAAATTATTCTTAACCCAGTTAGATTCACAGTGTTTAAATCATAAAAATATTATTTAAACTGTTAGCTGCATTTTGCCTAAACAGTGTGTACACTTTGAGTTTAATGATGATATTATAGAACAGAAATATAAAACAATTTTTTGATTAAGATACTTTACCGAGTGAACTAAATATTTAGAGGGCAAAATGGCCAATGTGTCAAAAAATGAACATATTTCAGAAAATCTTTTAGAGGCACTAAAATTGTACAATCAAACAATATTTCCAAATATATATAAATTGTTGAAAGTTTTTTGTATCTCGCTTATATACACTGCAACTCCAGAAAAAACATTCTCGACAATGAAACGGACTAAGAGCTATCTTAGAAATTCAGTGGGAAGCGAGAAACTAACTGGACTTGTTTTTACTGTGTTAATCATAAGGAAATTTAAGTACAAATTCAAGAAGCAATCAATAGATTTGCGCTTTCTTTAAGAACATTCAAACTTATTTTTCATTACCAACTATTATTTTTGTAATCTATGGTTAATAAAGTGTCCCAGTTTATACATCTTGCCTCTAGTAAAGAAATTCTGGTAGAAATTTCAAAGTTATTTTATCTCGAATATCAATGTCGTATTTATCATACTTTGTTCGGTTCTGTCACCTCTATAATCACAAGCAAAGCACTGAGCGAACTGCGAATGTAAAGTTTGACTATATCAGAGTACACGTGCTGAACACAGAATTGCCACTAAAATTTCTTCTATTAAAATTTGAATAATCTTTGTTCACAATCAAAAATCGAAAACGCAACTCATTGGTTAAAGCTCTGATAAACGTTTTTCAACACAGGAAGGATAGCGACTAGAATTATATAAATTTAAATTCTAATTATGCAGAAGACATCCTAGTACTCATCATAGTCTGATATTCTCTCTCCCCTGCAGTGCTCCTCATAGTCTACAGACCTCTCCAAGTAGTGCTCATCATAGCCTGCTAAAATCCTACGCAGTGCTCCTCATAGCCTGCGTCCTATCTAAACGTTACCCTATCCGCCGCCGTACCTGGAGGCCGTCATAATAACTCACTAATAAAAGACAACGAAACACTACGTATGGGTCGTAAGCCTCGTTCTACATATCAAGTGGCCGTGCATTTATATTTCCAATGCTCCACCAAAAGGTACTACATTGGCCAGGAGGAGAGTTTTTTGTTGCCTGGAAATTTAGAATTTTGCCGAACCCTTGTCGTTCCAGGCAAGGTAGGGATCTTTAACGTGCGTGACAACACTCACACACGGGACCTCCATTTAACCTCTCATCCGAACGAGGGCGTAATTTTTGTGAAAAATGCTCACCTGTCATTTTTCAAACAGTCGGCCGTGCCGGGATTTGAACCCAGGACCTTGGGATCCGTAGTCTTACGCTTACTACATTGATCCACGGCGACGCCTCATATCAAGTGGCCCCAGTATACCGAAGATCACCGAAAACGTCTGGACCCTCCAGACCTGTAGTCCTACGCTATCCACCGCCGTACAAGATAATTTTGGACTTCACCAGTCAAGTCCGAAGGCCTCCGAGGAGTTCCGAAGACAACCGAAGCCTTCTGAACCCTCCACACTTGTAAATATTGTATATTAGTAGATTTTAACTGTAAATATTTGTCATTCACGTAATTATTGAGTTTTACTATTTAATTCTGAAGTCTCCCGAGGAGTCCCGAAAACAACCGAAGACTTCCGACCCCTCCATACTTGTAAATATTATAAAGTCATAACTTTGAATTTCAAACATTAACTCTCTGGGACAACACGAGAAGTTCCGAAGAGTTCCGAGGATCACCGAAGCCATTTCCACCGCCTCAAAGCCATCCGGCCATTCATTATACAGGCGGTCAAGTTGATTTTGGTGTTCACACGCAAGCATCAGACTTCCGAAGAGTTCTGAAGAGAACCGAAGGCTTCTAAACCACTCAAAGAGACAGAAGAACCAACTTCACTCTAATTTTATATACTTATTTTGGAACTTATGATTATTTTGCTGCTGTTAATAAACAATTTACTAAGCCAAGCCTACTTGCTTACAGACGCCGTCCCCCTTTGAACGATAACAGGTAATGCATGCATCCTTTAGTGAGGTTAATTAATTAATTTTATTGTGCATGAACCTTTCTCAAAATAATTTCTGTGTACGACCTTTGAAAGAAGGTTTGATGGTAAAAACAGTGCTGTTTTCAAATTAAAATATGAAAACGAAAACATTTAAAAGAAGTTTACCCAAATATTTGAATTGCTTAAAAATTCTATCTACAATTACTGAGACTGTTGTCTCCGCAGATAGACATCTGGGGTTGATTTCTATCGAAAACGTCGTTATTGCCTCGCTAAACTACTAATAATTGTAGAAGATTTCTCTACAATAAAAGTAGAAAATTTTTGTAATGGCCAAGTTGTACAAAAATCACATTTATTTAAGAATCGTAATTATTTATTGATGGTTTTTTCTCTTTTTTATTTTCATACTCAGTTTATTTTCTACATTTGAACTGAAGTTACCTTTCGCATATTAAAATTAAAACCAGTCGAATATGTGTAAGTTTTCATCTTTACTAGAGAGTCTTAAAATCAGTGCATGTTTTATATTTAAGCAAATATTTGCAACACAAAATTATATACATACAGAGTTGCTTAATGGCATCAATACACTAACCCAAACACTTAACTGTTTCAACACTTGAATTTTCATCATTATTTATCTAAAATATTTTATTACCTATAATTTTGAGTGTCATTTTGTTTAGGTTGCTCAAAATATGGGGTATTGGTTTATCTTATTCTACTTTTTGAAATACTAACGAACCAGAAATCAGATTTTTTAAAATTCCAAGAGTTCAAAAACCAATAAGTATCTAGACACGAACTTTTGTTTATCAAATATTTCAACATTTTAACAATACAAATCTACAGCTTTGTTAATATTATTTTTTTGTAGCTGTACCGAGAAATCTAGGTCCGCAATTTACAGTACAGCTTTATATGATTTTATTTTTTATCGTAAAAGAAGCTCTAGTCAAAATTTTTTTACGCGCGGAATTACCTAAATGCAACAGAAAGTTGGTCAATTATAGCCTTTGTCCGTGAGCTGTGATTATTACAAGTGTTGCATATTAGGTGAAAATAAATTAGTAAATAACCCCTGTATGTAAATTGTGGTAAGCAGACGTAAAGCCATTATCGTAATGTAAATTGACAGTGGTTATTTATTAAATTTAACTTATTAAAGTATTTTAACAGTAAAAATAGCATATTGAATATTGAAAGATAGTAATAAAAAATTTTAAAAATACATATTCGCAAGTACTGAACTGGTGAAAGGGCATCCTTCTGGTTACATACATACACTATTTGTGTATTTGTAAAATAGATTCCTAAAAGTCGTTGATCTATATCAGAGTGTAGTTTTTAAAGGCCCTTCTTAATTATTGCTTTTGTATCGTGCACGTAATAATAATTTTTAATTCTTCCGTAATTAATGTTGACATGTGTAAAGTTGTTTGCAGTAGGGAAATTTTGGCAATCAATTTCCATGTTATGAATTGTTCCTTTTTATTTTAAAAATTTTCATATCTGCTTAAGATGGCACCCAAAACCAAGGGAAGTTGTATCTAGAAAAGGCATGCTACCTCTCTAGCGCTACTACAAAAAACCAAAGTAAGCTGACATTTCCTTCAAGTATTTATTTACTTGCAAGCTGCGATCACTGAAAAGAATAAGCAAACTCTGTTGCTAATTTGAAGCATGTTGCCTAATAACCAAGTAAAATTGATATAATACAAGAAACCTATGAATATGCCAAGATCGAATGGTAAATTCAGTAACTCAATTCTGACTTTGGTGAAGATATTTGACCATGTGTTTTAATCAAAAAGCGAGTAAGACAATTTACTTCCGATTGATTTCTTACTCGTTGCTGCCACGCAATTGACTCATTTGCAAAAACCCTTAATATTCGTATCAACTTGCATAGGGTTATACACATTTTGACTCAATAAATAAATTGGACTTGTTGCAGAAAGTATACCCTAAATTTTCAAACTTAGATCGAGCTGTCAGAATTTTCAAAAGTAGATCAAGCTACATTCATAAAGAAAAGCTTCTACTCTATGTACATCGTTACAGACAAAGCGTCCGTTAGTATGGAACCTAAATTGATATAGACGGGGAAGCTTGTAAACAACAATATTAAGAGAGTAATCTCGGAAATAGCTAGTGTAGGTCGAAGGCTGTTTTCTGGCAAAAAAACTTAAATGCATAAACTTCAAAACTAAAACACAAAAATATTAAACTAAATTATAAAAAAATTAAGAACCTTCCTTTAAAATTATCGAACTCCCTTTCTCTTCCTCTTTCATTTGTTCCTCCTAACAATAGTCAATATAATGGGCGTAAACCATCTAGTTTCCTTTTGTCGCCACTTTGGGAGTTGATTTTCTCAAAACGAACTTGGAAATGCTACCTTGATTTTCAAACTCAAAATCTTTTTAATATCATACAATGGGCTTGGTTGATATACCAAAAAAATAAAGCCAAAAGAATGGACGATAACAAAAACTATTGAACCTCACAAACATGTTTGAATTTTGTAGATAAAAAAATCGTAAGTCTATACCTAAACATCAGAAATAGTTTGTTTACAAATTGAATTTGACCTATCTGCATGCGGCAGTGAAAAAAGGAGACATAGTTATAATTATTTTGCGGTAAATAAAAAATCGATCCTATACCTACATTTAAGTAACTTTTCTAGCGATCGTTGACCAAAAACACTTCTCAACTAATTAAAATTCACTAACAGGTTGTTAAAAATTACTACAAATGAATGTCCAGTAAGCAGAATAGCAAACAGATGAGAACATTGAGTAAGAAAAAACCTGCATGAAGTTGGAATGCGATCCAGTTACGGTTAAGGTGTGAGTCAGGTACTTGATATCAGCACGCCGCGAATCCCAATCAGTCTTGTGGGTAGACTTACCTTCACAGTGGGTGAATTTGAGGTTTTCGCCCTTAATTTTCAATAGATAAAATACTTTTTCAAGCAACCGGTTATTTTCGCTAAAATTAAGTGTTTAATTGAACTAACTCGTTTGAATTTGTTCGCATTTTCCCCTTTATTATCAATAGGGTATTCAGATTTTTTTCATGCCAAATTAACAAGTGCACTACGGAAACTTTAAGTTCCGAACGTGTGATCGTTATGAAACAAATTCTCAAACATGTAGAACGCTTTAGAATAATTAAGCCGATAATCCTATTGAATCAGATACTGGCGTACTGTTTAATGGGCTACATTTTTCTCTTTACACAGTTTTCTTAGCAAATTAAAATGTCTTTTTAAAAATGAACAATTTAAAATTTACCTTTAAACAAAAGTACTTATTATCAAAATTTGACATAATTTGAAATCTTTAAAAACCTATTTATGCGGAGAGATAGACGAGCTTGGCCTGCGCCAAAAGAATGTGTAAGAATTTAAGGATAGTAATAGAATTCTAGAGTAAAGCCAATATTAATTGAAGATTTGTAAATTGGGCGATTATTATACAAGACCAAATTAAAGTGAGACGTATTTTCTTCATTATACGAAGTGATTCGAGAAGTATCATTGAGACTGGTTCTCGATGAGAGATATGCATTTCTCACAGCATCAAATCCTACTAATAAAAAATCATTACGTGTTAAAGAAAACAGTTAAAAACCTTTGTTTTAATAGGCATTATTTGAGATCAAGGAAAGTATTTGAAATAGTTTTATGGGTATTTAAAATTTTTTTAAATAAAATTTTTCAAAAACTCCGCTAGATAGGTTTTGGGCCTTTGGGAGCTTCTTTTAAAAAACATTTATTTTCAAAACCACCTATCAAATTTGTTTTAATTATAAAAAATGACTTATTTTCTTTACAGCACTCGAACGTTTATGTTCCTTAAACATTAAGTAATTGAAATTGACAAATACTATAAATTAGTATTTTAATAAATCAACAATTAATAATTATAATAAGTAGCTTGAACAACCAACAATGTTCAAGTTATGAAGTTCGAAGATTGACCGGCGATCAGGGGCTCCTTACAATATTTATAAAGCTTCTGATCTCACTTCATCTTGTGAGAAAGTGCAGATCTTGCTGTCTGCAGTTTCTCGATAATCATACAATGTCTTATTCTAAATAATTTTAATTAAGACTGCTTTATTGTAGTTCATTGTTTCTGCACCTGCAGTATCAGGTTGCGTCTGAAATACAAAGTAGTCGTTTCCTTTCTTATTTCTGGTATAAACTCTGTTTAACCATTAATTATAACCTTCATTTAATACAATGTAACATTCTATTGCTAAAACATAATAATTACATTTATTCTTATATGTATTTTAATATGGGGGATATGCAACTCGCTCCCAACATTGCTATAAGAATTGAATTCATTTAACAATTCTTCTTAATTTTCTTTGGGAATTAAACCACTTATATATTTCGAACATCAATAAATCAAAGTCACCTTCAATTTATGTCATAAATGTCAAACTTGAAGTTTTTATTATTTGGACAACGATCCTAGGTCATGGATCAAAACGTAAATAAAGTTGATTTTTAAAAATATAAGTGGTTTAATTCCTAAAGAAAATTAAGAAGAATGCTAAACAAACCACAACAAACATACAGGGAGTATTCATTTAACAATTTCATTTATTGGCATTAATTATAAAATAGGTTTTTACAGGTTGAATCTGGTCAACAATTATCTCAAATTCAGAATGAGAAGTTTCAGACTAACTTTTTATATTATCACTAACACATTAATTAAGGAAGAATATAGATTCAAAGTAATATAAACGATTTTACTGGTAAATATAACGAAGAAAAATCTATGCAATTTTAAGTTTACAATTAAAAAATAAAATTGGTTTTTGAACATAAGATTCAAATTTTCTAAATACGAGGCCCAACTGATAAATTTTGCACAGTAGTGCACTACATGGAAATAAAGTGTATTATAGAGTTGGAAGTGTTGGCACATGATAGGTAGAATCCCCACCTATAAGCATGCGATATTAGTTGAAGTTTGTTTACCGGCTCTTGTTCAGTAGCAGTTCAAATGGGGTCAGAAACTACCAGTATGTCAGCACAAAGTAATTAAATTTTTAACAGCCCAAGATATTAATCCTACATATGTTTTTGTTCATTCATGAACGATTTATGGTAGTGAAACTGTTAACAACAGTACTGTAAGTGGGTGCGTGTTAAAATTCTGCAAAAGTTAAGCTGGTAAAGCAAAAATTGGGACGCACTCCGCAGCGGACGACCATTTTCTGTAACTGATGAAAAACATCGAACGCAGGTAGACGATTTGTTTCACGTGACTGACGAATCAATCAGCAACGCATCTCTATTCGGTTACACATATTTAAATAATCGAGATATTCAGCTACCGTAAAATCTGTGAACGATGGCTATCGCGCAAATTGACGAACGAACACACAGTCAGTCCGAGTATTGCAAACAAATTCCCCAGTGACGTCGCGGCGAAGTAAACGTCTTATTTTTCAATACTACGATAAAAGATGAGGGTTGGGTAGACCATTACCACGCGGAATAATGGGGTAAGCATGGAATACCGAAGTCACGAGTCGCCAAAAACTAAAAAATTCATAATGCAAGCCTATGCAACGAAAATCCTTTGGACGGTGTTATGGGTCCCCAAACACATTAATGTAGTTGAGTCTGTGGAACATGGGGGAGCGGTAAATTGAGATGACAAGGCACTTCAGAAGACGGATATGTCGCGTTCGAAAAACTACCACGATCATAATCTTGCAACATGACACTGCACGATCTCATACATCACACGCCACCACAGATGCTCCTCTGAAGCTTCCACATTTGCCATACTCTCCGGTTTTAGTTTCATCAAACTTCCACTTCTTCTCTCATCTAAAGACGGCTCTCAAAGGTAATCACTACACTATTGACGGTGATCTGAAGGAAGCTGTTGCTATTTGGATTCAAAAAAATCACCAGAGGTTTTCAGTGATGGAATGCAACAACCTGACAGTGCATCAGTGCGAACGGTGATTATATTGAAAAACACTGCATTCTATTTTTAAAATATTGTAAATATGTATGGTTCCGGGTTGGGACCGTGTCATTTTATAAACTAAAGTCGACGTTTCGCCTACGTTTGTAAGGGGCTTCATCAGAACAAAAAAGAAAATGAAATATAAATATAAAATAGTAATAATAAAAATAAGGATGATAAAATATTAATTAAACAAGTGTAAGAAGTATAAAAAGCATGAAGAGTTACTTTTGAACTAGCAGACTCACCAGCCCATTTAAGCCAAAAGGTGTCGTGTGGTAAAGTAACTGGTGAAAGTAGCGAAAGTGGTGGTTTATATAGGGCGAGAACCACCACTTTCGCAACTTTCACCAATCACTTTGCCACAAGACACTTTTTAGCTTGAATGGGCTGGTGCGTCTGCTAGTTCAGAAGTAACTCTTCATACTTTTTATAATTTTTGCACTTGTCTAATTAATACTTTATCATTCTTATTTCTATTATTATTATTTTATATTTATATTTCATTTTCTAATTTTTCCTAATGCAGCCCCTTACAAAAGTGGGCGAAACGTCGACTTTGGTTTATAAAATGACACGGTCCCAACCCGGACCCATAAATATTTATAATGACTCCGACCGTGAAAGCATCCGATAATATCACAAAATATTGTACTTTTATTCAGTTTTTATGTTATTCCAATATTTCTTTTCTTTCCCATCGTAGGCATATTTGTACAAAATTTATTAGCCGAGCTTGGCAGGTTTGATGTTGATACTGATCTATAGTGGAAACCTGGAAAAAAACATCTACGTCATAGGTTCGACTTAATTCATAACACACCTTCAAGGTTCTTTTAAGGTTTCCAATGCATGTGATAAAGATAGCAATACCATGTGTGCATGTTTTAATTAAAGACATCCGTGAACACGTTCTTCTGACAAAAACAGAGAAGGGTACATGTCTGTAAGTTTGTACTTAATGTTTAACCGACTAACGAACGTGGTTTTAGTAAGGCGGTAACCTAATCTATCAATTTAAATATGTTTTACATAACCTCATTTGTTTGGTTTGATTCCTACTGCTTTGCCGGCTTATAGATTTAAGTTGTGTATTTTTTATTGCTCAACTTCGGAAAAACCAATTTTTTTAAGCAATTCCTGCTTAAATTGCACTCTCCATAACATTGGATTTATATTTGAGAACAATCCTTGTGCTTTAGCCGAAAAACCATCCATCGCTGAAGCAAGGCAGAAATATAAATATATATATATATATATATATATATATATATATATATATATTTTTACATAATATATATATATATATATATATATATATATATAATATGCTTTCAAAAATTTCAACCTCGCTTCAGCGATGAATGGTTTTTCGATTAGATCGCAAGAATTGTTTTCTTTCTCAAATATAAATCCAATGTTATGGAGAGTGCAATTTAAGCTGATGCTTAAATAATTGTTAAACGAGATGTTATCTTTTAATAATATAAAAAGTGTTCGTAAATTAGGAAGTTATAATGGAAAAGCTGTGTAATTGTACATGTTACTTCTATGTAGGTTTGTGAATAATGTTGAATTGATATTTGTGTCAAGATCGCAGAAGTAGGATATCATGGTGAAATGTTTTTGAAATAGGTGGATAACCAACTACTAAATGATCTCGAAGAATCATCCTTGATTATTCTGGATAATGTGGTTTATTATTCAACTCTGCTGAAAAAATGACATCGTCATCATGGAATAAAGTTACAATTAAACATTGGCTAATAAACAATAAAATGCAGTGTAACGAACACATCTTCAAATTCGAACTGTTGGTACTGCCTAAGTGTCGTATAACAAAAGCAAGCAGTATCAGATGGACGAGTTGCTACAACCCTGCGGACATAACGTTTTGCGATTCTCACCTTATCATGGCGAATTTAATACAACTGAGATGGTGTGGGGAAATGCTAACAAATATTAAAACAAAAATATTGGTCGTGATGGTTATGATGATGACAAAGTTGTGGCATTGTGGAAAGAATCACTAAATTAGTGTACTGGAGATGGTTGGCAAGCTTGTATCAGTCACACAGAAGCCGTTATAAATAAATGATATGAAAGAAAACAGGTACTTGATAAAGCTGTCGAGAGCATTACAATACAAGTTTGTGAAGGGTCACAGACAAGTTCTAAAGGTGGTGTTAAATTTAAATAAAAGTGCTTTTTACGACCGTTTACTTTTACTTTGAAATTCCTTTCGTATTTTATTTGATGTAATTTTATTCTTTTAACAACAAATTTGCAATTAAATCTTTAGGAGGTTTGCTGTTACTAGTTTTAATCCTACGTTATCGAAAACTAATTTCATGGGCTGCATTCTATAAACAATCACACAACATAACTTTACTTTTGCTATAAAATTTCCACTGCACGTCTCTTTCTAAAATAGGATTGCATGCTTAGTTTTTTCGTAGATGAAATATACTTTATAAAGGTTTAAAAGCGTTAACAAAAACTAATTCATTTGGTGAAAATGTTATTTTATTAAAATGTCTACAAAGCAAAAGCTTAATTTTTCCTTACAGCACGGTTGCCAGAGTTTATAGTCTTGAGAAGGATTTCAACTTAAGCTGAAGGTAATAGTTCATACTGCAGTTATTGCACCTTTCTATTCAGATTAATAGATATAACTCGATTTTTGTAAATGCATTTTATTTAAATTGAATTTATTGAACTCGTAAAACATTAGATCGTCGATCTAAAAATGGTTAGAGTAAATAACTGCATAAAAATAAAATATTATTGGCAACCTTGTTTTATTACGATTACACATGAGCGAAGTTTAACGAAAACTACTGTATCGGAATAATTATTAGATAATAGATTTACTTAAAATTTTTAACTTAATTCATAAGAATACAAGTGATGACGTAGATGTCGTCTTTCGTGGTTTCTACTATACCATAGAGGTGTTGGCAATTGGCAAACCTTGCAGGTGGTACAAACTGTTTCTAGGTCATCAGAGAGTAGTACTAGAAAGGCAGTTAGTTGACAGCGAATTTTTGAAATGACGAGAAATTGTACCTAAATTTAGAAAAATTAAAATTCGTAATAATATTTTTGTAACTAGACTGGGTACTTAAAACATCGTTCGTTCTCAATACTAGGGGCAATGTTAAAAATTAGTCTACTACTAGCAGATGGCAATCTGACTGCACTACATGCGTGGGTAAACAAAGCGATAAAGGTAGTATTTGTGACCAATATTTAAGTTTTTTTTTAGTGAAAGCAACCGCACGAAATCAGCAACAAAAACACATTCAACTATGACACATAAATAACTTCTCAGAAGTGAAATCTATTGAAATATATTCTGTAAGAGTATCACTTCCTTTTGAAGTTAAATACACACTGCCCTGATTTTTACTCATAGGTTATGCGGATAACAGCTGCCGATTGCTAATTGTTCGTAAAATCTTTTAATCGAGAGTAATAAACCAGTTTTTTGTATAAAGTCAGTGTGTGCGTTTTATTATTGTTACGCGGTCCTTGTAATTTTTGCATTTACAAATACATGTAGGTCACGAAACAATATAGGTTCATTCACCTATAACTAAGTAAAAGTACTAAGTAACTACAAACCACATGTATTAAAATATTACGTAGTTCGGCACTTAAAATTTGAAAAGTAATTATACGTTGTGAAAAACTATAAATATTATACCCGAATCCAGTCTAACAACTTCAATATTTAAATATCCAAATTATAATATTGCACCTTATACGCTTCAATTCTAAATGTGTACAATTTAAGTGATGATATTCGCTATTTTTCCTACATTTGTAGTTTATTTTTTCCCAACATTTCTTTGTGGTTTTATCAGTCTCGGCATATTCCGAGTTAGTTTATGCCTGTTAATAATTATGTCTTAGTACTTCTAATTGAAGTTAAATTGAAGTGCAGTACACAGGGTCGTTTTACGCACAAGCCATATAGGCTGCAAACTATGGGTTCGCACAAAGGGACCCGCTCCACAAAAAATGTTTAAAAATTTAAATTTTGTATAAAGTGAAATTAAAAAATAGTTGTTTCAATATTATGTAATCATAAAGGACATCAACAGTGTTATTTTGCCCTTTCTATATTTCCTCAAACGACCAACGCTTGTAAAGCAAAACAAATCGAGCGTCATTGTTTACTTCGAATTATTGTTTTTATTGCCGCATTCTAAATTTTGTGGAATAAACATGTTCGTCTGCAGCTGCGCGTACCTACATCTCGACACTTACTATTTCACCGTTAAGGCAGTTTGTCGTGTCCTGCACGTTCGTGTTAGTAATAATCAGTTAAGGAAAATCATTAACAAAAATAAATTCACTCCTCATTATTCAAAATTTATATTTTATTAAAAAATTTAACTATAAATGAGAAAATAAATTATTACTCTTACATATTGTTATCAAAACGCTTCACCTTTAATAACAACAAAGTGTGGCGTTCTCAACGTTTTCATTTTTCTTCACGGGGCTGGTCGGCCGCCTGTCGTACATGCCATAGTATTTTGCATACTCCGGGTAACTTTCAGTCGTTGCCAATAGGAATAACGAAAATTTATGGAGGCTAGAGAAGTTGGCTCCACACTTCAGGTACCGAATATGCTTTGATTAAATAGTAGCCAAATTTCTGAAAACGCCGACAAAATATTTTCAACTTTACGATTTGTTAATAGACGATAATTGTGACTAGGTGCATTAAGCCATTGCCAGACTTTTGTGAATGATTACTTTCTCAAGAAGATCGAATTTATACGTCGGTCAACAAATAGGAGAGAACATAAATTAGGGTTCAAAACTGCATGCCGTGCAATTCGCAGTTCTGTCACTTATAAGTTCCGTGTTTATCTGTTCGTAGTTCAGATCAGATTCCGGATTCATGATAGGGAGTGCCCATTTTTGAATGTTTGACAGTATTACAGCGAACCAGTAGTCATTAAAGTAAAGCTATTACTGCAGTAAGTCATCTTTTTGTAATTTTCGGTGTAGGGTAATATTATGGATTGCCATAAAATACAAACTAATCGTCATAAAAAAAGAAACTATTTAAAAGCGGAAGTGTCAAACGAAAGATTGCAAAAGAGAAAGAAAACACGAATGAAGAAGTTATAGCTAAGTTACGTCATATCACCGATTGTATAAAGTTGAAGTTAAGTTCTTTTGCTGCTTCAAAATACAATGATGATGATACACGATCTTCTGTCAGTCCAAGTTATTCTCAAAACTTTGAAGATGGCGAAATGGTTAAGTTCACTAAAACCATGTAATTAAAAAAGTTCTTAAGCGCCTTGGTCGAAATCGTTTTCCTTTACTGTTTATAGAAATGTCGGAAAAAAGTCTGAAGCTATTTCTATTAAAATCCTTTGTAAAATGGGTTGTACAAAAAACTGTTTATTATTTACATTTATTTCAGAATTAGATTAATGATCGTGATTAGGATAAACGATTAGAAACATTTACCTTATCAATCTAGCATAAAAAAATTCGGCCGATACATCTGAGAGCTTACTTTCATAAATATATCATAAAAGTTTCTTGCATCATTACCTAAAACTTCATCTGAACTATATTCAAAAAGATTAATTCTTCTAACCTTCCTAGTTTACGTATCCAATAGTCAGGGTGTTTTTTAAGTGCTACGTTACACGTATATGGAAGGCAAATATTAGAACGAATCTGAAAGTTTGAATTAGGGGTTATCAAAGGTGCTTTACAAGATTAAAATAGTTTCAATATGTTATCACTTCCGGTTATACCAGGAGTCGCTATCATCATCGTTATTTTAAATGGAATGCTCTGTATATTTATACATTTTTGAATTCCTTGTCTGATTGTATGCGAACTTTAAGACGACCATACCTCTATCTAATGCCGTTTTCGAGATTTGTTGAGTTTTATAAGTTGTTATAAATTTTTGGCATTTGCACGCGGTCACATAAATTGATATATTTCGAAATTGAACAAATTTAAAAACTGAATTTTTCTCAATTTTATAAGCAAGATTTGATATTATTTCAACTCAGAAAATCTGATTACAACATACAAGGTATTAAAAAATTCACTTTATAATTTGATTATTAAAATGTCCAAAACTGCCGTTTTTGTTTAATTGAACCTACCGTATTTCTTTGCATAATTGACTCTATGAAAAAAATACTTTAAGGATGTAATTACTATGATTCATTTATTGTAAACCGTTTTTGAATTATTTGTATTAACTAAGAAAATGCACCGCTTCAATAACATTTGCTACCATCAAGTAACTTTTGTCCACTGGAGTGATTATTGTTACGCAACTTCAAATGTAGATTATTCTGAGCGGTTTGCAATTCCTGTACTCTAGTTTTATGTGATGGCTAATCGATACTTTACAAATCAAGATTTTCTCGAAATGATAATTATTTATGATGAATGTAATAAAATTTTTCAAAGAATTTGCGATGTTTTTCTTTAACGAAACCATCCAATATTTGCACATCTTATATGAAGGTTTATAAGAAGTCTGACATTTGGTGCTGACTTTTTCGGAAATGTTTGATGAAAAACATTCTATTACATCTCCAATAAATAATTGACATTTCGAAATATTCTTGAATTGCAAAGTTTCGAATAGCCGTTACAAACAAAAACAACTACAGTACAGGAATTGCAAACCGCTTATAATGATCTACATTTGACATTTCCTAACAATAATCAATCACGCTTTTGTTAATCTAGCGGACAAAAGCCACTTGATTGTAGCAAATGTTATTGAACCGGCGAATTTTTTTTTCAATTCAAATAACTCAAAAACCGTTTACAATAAATGAATAGTAGTAATTACACACCTAAAGTATTTTGTTTGCATAAACTCGATTAATGCAACAAAATATGGTAGGTTTAATTTAAAAACTGCAAGTTTTGACATTTTGATAGTCAAATTATAAAATGAATTTTCTAGCACCCTGCACGTTACAATCATATTTCCTTAACACTTTGAAATAATGTCAAATCTTGTTTAGAAAATTGTTCAGCTTCTAGATATTCAATTTATGTGAGCGCATCCAAGAGTCAAAAATTTATAAAAACTTAAAAAATTTTGGAAATGGCATAAGATAAAAATAAAGATAAAGGTATAACCGGCAGAGTCAATGTTTTGAAATAATTTTTTTCTGTGATGGTAAAAAATTTGACATTTAATGTTTCTTGGCGAGTAACAGTGTCACCTTTTATGAGTTTACTTTTGTCCCCGGAAAAAAATGAATACTTTTTCCCCCGGGTATGTGCAAATAAGTAAGAAGTAAGAACACGAAGATATTTAATTTAAAGCCGGGTCCACACTTGTAACATTCGGGTGTAACATTACATCGTATTATAACTTCGTCGCGTAACCGCAACGCCTGTGTGGACGTGAAGCGCAAAACTGTCCATTTCTGAATTCTGAATATTCAAAATAAGCAATATTTAAACAACTTAAGTAAGCAATTTTTGAAACCACTCGCAGAATTAAATTGACAGATATTTGTTTACTTTAAAGGTTTCCTTAGCAACGCAAGTCTAACTGTCCCTATAAGTACAACAGCCTACTTGTTTGAAACTTCAAATTTGACATCGATTGATTCTTTGACTTTAATATATTGTTATATTTTTTCAATATTAAATCATCGTTTTGCCTCTCACAGAAAAAATAGTGTATTATACACGGGTAAAAATGTAAGATTTTAACTCTCGGTGTTTTGTCTCCTTCCGCTTCACGTCGGAAGACAAACACGGCTCGAGCTAAAATCTAGTACTTTTTTCCGTTGTATAATAAATAACTATTGTTGAACACCTTTGATAACCCCATACAGCAAATGTTCAGATTCACTCAAATATTAGTGTTCCATATATAGTATCACCTAAAAAACCTTGTATTTTCCTGTCAAAAATATTTGTATATTAAATAACAATATGTTTATGTGATATGTGTTATGCTACCACTCATACTTTGCATTACACACAAACCTGCCGTAGCATTGGCGTTTTAGTTTGTTTATTCAAACACTCACAGATGGGTCAGGTAGTATGTTGTTATACGTTAACCATACGTTCCCAAACATTTTTCAGAATAAATTGATAACTTTATTTAGAAAAGAGATATCAAAATTCGACGATTTAAAAGCATTTCTTTTATTGTTACGTAAGTACACTAGAATTTTGGCACGGATTACTTAATTGAAAATCCCATTTCTGATCTGTACGAACGGACATACATTTCAAAAATTTTTGCCAATCGACTCTAAATAGCTTAACTAGTGGAGAAATTACTAAAAATAATAATTTTTTTCAAAATATCAGGCAATCACAATAGCTTAGTTTCTTTGAAGTAGGATATAAATGTTATCTCTTATTGATTTCGACGGCGTAGCTTTGAAACCAGTACACATTTTGAAGTATACAAATATCAATATTTTTTCTCATCTTAAATACACCGTGCTGCAGTTTTATATATTTTTAGGTTCTAGAAATTCCAGCAGTGGTTGTCGAGACATCACCACCGGCTGTTTCTCTCGGAACTGCTTTAAGTAAACGTGTTTGCTTAGAAAATGACAATGGATTTTGACCAAGGGGTATAATACTAGGCAGTATAGATTACTATATAAAAATGAATACCGCTGTATGTTTGTTGTGATTTGTTTGTATTTTTCTTAATCTTCTTTGGGAATTAAACAATTTAAACCTATATAGATCTTTATAACCTATGCATCTCTTCGCGGTTATTGTCACGATCAGCTTCCCATTCGTTACGTCTTTCTGTACCCTCGCCTCTATTACTTGGCCGATTTGCATTAAAATTGTTATCGTTATTATCATTTCTATTTTCACAAAATCTTTTTCCCCCCTGTTAACCTTTAAAATTTGCATTTTGATTTCTACCTGTCTGTCCTACCATTCTCATCTCTATAAATACTATCCCCTACGTCTCTATTTATTGTTCTATTATAATATCGGAAATTTGATTCCCTCGTAAAGCAGAATCTAGATTCCGCAAATAAACTTCGACTTCCGGTAAGGCCTTTAAACTTGAAGCAAAATCTCCGCTCAGTACCTCCTATAGAAAATGTTTAAATAAGTGTACTAATTGTGTACTAATTGCCCTTCCTCCATTTTCAGATTAGAACACGGCCCGTTCTATCCATTTTAAGGAATAATCTGCTCGACTACCGTTTTTATATTCTCTGTATTTAATGTCTAAAAACAATTCTTGTTCTTGTTCGATACTTCAATAACGCAATTATTAAAACATTCGCAGAGGATTGCAGAATGGTTGAAACTACTTTCCTTCGCTGTACTCCGATTGTGCGCAGATTCTTTTAACCAATTCAACGCCAATCATAACCCAATGCGCTCGGCAACGCCCGCTCCTTCTATTAAATGTTTCAGTTATTCAAGAAATATCGTGGGGGGCAGCGAACCCCTCGGTATAAATGACGAATTCGGTATTCGATATTAACTTCATGTCCTGTGGTGTCGTCGCTGCAGGCGGCTCCGCAGCGTAGTTAGTATGCGTATGACTACAACGCCCAAGGTCACGGGTTCGAATCCCGACACGGTCCGTTTGAAAAAATGTTGGGCGAGCATTTTTCACAAAAATACGCCCTCGTTCGAATGAGAGGTATAATGGAGGTCCCGTGTGTGAGTGATGTCACACACGTTAAAGATCCCTACCTTGCTTGGAACAGCAAGGGTTTGGCAAAATTTAAAATGTCCAGGTAAAAAAAACTCGCTTCCTGGCCAATGTAGTACCTTCGGGTGAAATATTGGAAAAATGACATGTAGGGGTGCCGTCGCTGTACCTCCCAATATCAGTAACAATCATATCTTCTAGCTCATCCACCTTCGATAATTTATTATCAATTTTCATCTTTAGAATCTTATTTGCGTCATGGTTATTCCTACTTGTACCTAGCACTTTTTCAAACATATCCGCTTTGTTAAATATGCCTCTAAAGTCTTCGGTTATATTCAGATCAAGTAGATAGTATATAGTAATTTTCTTTTTCGAGCTGGCCAATATATCTAGTAGTTCCTCTAGCAAAACCTCCAACTAAACGTCTGCTAATTCTACTTTGTACGGAATGCATATTGGATTTGTATACTTCTTGTGTAAATTTTCCTGACCTTCCTTAATAATAATATGTTTTACTCCACCCATCATTTTGTTTTCGCTTTGTAGTAACAATGGAAAATTAGCTTTACTCCATGCATAACAGATACAAATTTCGACAACTTCCCTCACATGTAACTCTTAAAGGTCTCATATATTTCTTTCTTTACAAAAATGTACCTCTATTTTTAATTCCTCTGTGCAATCCACAACGCCGTCCATTTTAACTAGCATTATATTATCGCACAAAGTCTCAATAATGGGATTGGGTAGATTGTTGCTCTTTAAGAGATTTTCTTCTTAGGTGATTAATTTATTATTGCACAGATTTTCTAACAGCAACTATAGTCCAAACCTCTCATTTGTTGCATTTGCTTTACTACCAAGAAGCTGCTGGATACTAAACACTTTAGAACGGTTTATCTTGACTCCTACTACCGTCCAATAATAAATACAGAGGAAAGGTGCTCCCTTATGTACCGCATGAAGTGAGAGCCGAATGTTACCGAAGACTCCCGAACAAAGTTAGGTACCATGTGGGGTAACTAAAAAAGTCATCGCACATTTACCCCTTAGAATGAACCGAAGGTCGGCAAAAGCACTTCCAAATAAAGTCGGCGATTAGGTAGAAAAACAAAAGTAACACACAAATTTGCATGTACAACATGGAAAAGCAATAAAACGTTACCACTGCTTCCAATTATTTTCCTAAATACATACAAGTTTTATGTTTTCTTTCTTAAAGCTGTAGAAAAATCGCTATTTATATCAATCACTGCTTGATCGTCGATGAATATTTTTTCTCACACCATCTCACACAACTTGTAATGCAAATAAGAATCCTTTGTAATTTTTATGCAGAGTCATTGCATACTTTTTAGGGTTCCGTACCATATACGGTATAACGGAACCTTTATAAAATCACTCTCGTGTCCGTCCGTCCGTCTGTCACAGAGGTTATTCTCGAAAACTATGTAACGTAGAAATTTGAAATTTGCCACAATGCTAGGTCTTTATGGTGCGCATATATATGGATAGGCAGAAAATAGAAAAAAAAGTTTTTAGATTAAAATGGCGGGGGTTAATTCGGTCAAACGAAAAAAAGTTTTAATAAATATATCGCGTTAGCTATCATTTGAAAGAGGATTTTAAAAGGCTTCTAAAAATATTTTTTTATAATTTTCGGTCCAGTAGTCTTCATGATATAGCTCAAAATGTGCTAAAATGACCGTCCCCCCCCCTGTCCTCCTACATTTCCAAAGCTTAAACTTTGATTTTAATAGGGATAGTAGTTATTGTGTCATAGATTATCGGAAAACTGCAGGTTTTTTGACAGTGTAATAGTTGCTGGGAAAATTTTTTTTTAAACACAGCAATAGACAACGTATTTACTAATGTACCAGTACAATGTGGGACAATATATTCATTTTTCAGTTATCACAATCAAATGTGGATAAGATTTAAATATACATAAAAAATAAAAACAGCTTAATTTGGTTTATTGATTGCTCACTGTATTATTGGTACGGAACCCTAATAGTGCGAGTTCGACTCGCTCTTGGCTAACTTTTTTCTTTTATAAATTAACTCCATTATTTGCTCTAGTACGGTAGTGCATCGTCCTTATGGATAGGTAACCATCTGATTATCGGGAAATTCAAAATATATAATTAATCAATCGTTTAGAATACTTTTATCAAGACACAACACCCACTGCTTGCAAAAGATATTTGTTCCATGGCCGTAGAGTGCAATCCACAACCACATAAGTATCTGGTTGGAATTCGCCAAATCTGCAATGTTACCAAAAGCATTGCACGTTGTTTTACGATTTTAACAAATTTCTATTGTTTTAGGGTACACCAAGCCTTATTCCTCAATCGGTATCGAGTACATCTACGAAATAAGTTACAACAGCGTACAGCGCTGCTTAGACCTTGAATTAACATGTACTTATTATCGAGATACAGGCAAATTATTTAATTATAAATCTGGAGCGACTTAGAAAAAATGCAAGTGTAGAATCCCCAAGCGGCTTGGGTACGTTTGCTCTAGTTATCGAGATTGTAAATTTGTTGTATTCTGTAGCCAACTAACCTAGGTCAGTCGGTCTTGTCTGAGTAAAGATAATTATAGACAAGAACAACTTTCAAGATAATAATTTTAGAAAACGGTACGCTAACGTCCCATGCATAAGTTTAGAGGTTATATTCAAATTAGCCTATAAATTCCGATAAGTAAATTTATATGTTATTTTATTTGAGTTTTAATAAAAATATACGAAAATTAACCACTATAAGGGCTACTTATACGAATTGTGTGAATTTCGTGCTTTAAGTAAAGATAAGTGTACCTTGTAATAGTGGCAGGGCCGGTTCTAGGGTTTTGAGCGCCCCGGGCAAAACAAAATTTGTCGCCCTTTCATACGAGAATATACAAATTTACTGCAAATTAAAAAAAAATAGTAAAAAAAGACAAAAAATCAAAATTACACAATAAAGAACCGTGTAAAAAAATAATTTATTTGAAAAGTAATAAATTAGTTATTTACTTATAAGTCATGCTACATATGAAATAGCAAAACGACCGCTTTTGAAGTTCAAGCGGCGAAGGAGCGAGAACTTTGAAAAGTAAGTTATGCTATTCCTGCTGCATACGTGTGACATACAAGATTTTTTGTAATGCTATTTGTCAACAATTCAATAACATAGTTAATTAAATTAATTTTTTTGAAAATCACACTAGGGATTTTTTTCATACTAATTAAGTTGGTACAATTGGATACGCCACGAATGAAACAACATCCCAATAAAATAAACTTTACTAAATATTGTAATAATTTTGTTATATTAACAATAATTATTACGACATATTCTAATTTTTGATATTTTTGTATTATAATATTTTATAAAAGTGTTGGTTCTCTGTTTAATTTTTGCAGCTCTAGTTATGATATGACTTTTTGCAATACGTGCCGGAAGTGATGCTCTAGACCATTATATACAAAGCAGTACAAAACCAATGATTATAATCTCAAAAAAAAGAAATGTATGACAAATAAGGTAAATATGTTTCATAAAAATAATTTAAAAATATTTTTTTTATTGCTTTTAAATCTGCAAACTTTTGTATGTTTTGGGTCATATTTATATTTTTTGCAACTTCATTTTCTATTGACAAAATTGCCAAGCTATTTGTCATCGTTGATCTTAAATATGTTTTAATAAGTCTCAATTTATTGAATCTACCTTCACAAGCTACAATGGTTACAGGAATTGTTAGCAATATCCTAAAAGTTGTTCACAAATTTGGCATAATATATAGATATATAGATATATAGATCGTTAATTTTTATAAAATTGAGAATCTCTAAAGGACTGTTAACATTTTCAGGAATTACGTTTTTGAAAAATATAATTTCATTCATTAATTCAGTACCATGAATATCAGATTTTTGTTGGTCTTTTAAAAGCAAATGTAAATTCATGCAACATTTGCGTAATTCATCATTATTTAGATCCTTTTTTAAATTACACAAAAATCTCCAATTATTCAAAAAATCATTAGTTTGTTCAAAACGTTCTACCAAAGAAGACTTAATTTGATCTACTAATATGTTGAATACATTTATTTTGAAATGTTCTTTCGCATCAACAACAACATTATCAATAACTTCATAATCATGCTGTCTCTTTATACGGTGGATGCGTTTTTGTATAAAGATTGGTTCAGTACCTATTAATTCAGCTAGGTCTCTCGCGTCTACCAAGCATTTTTCAAAACAATTGGAATGGTAATTTTCAAGATATATAGAACAAGACTGTAATTAATTAACAGCAGTATTTAAATCAATTGAATTGGCCCGAAGGGCTTTACTAACAATGTTTATGTGGGACAACAGATCATACCAAATAACTATTAATGAATATTCGCATATTTGTTCTGATAACGTAAATGCTTCATGTCGTGCACCAGCATCTTTAGAATTTTCATGTACTTGTAAAAGTGCATCGTGTGTTTTAGTTATTTGGAATCTCAAAGGTCTGATACAATCAATTCGACTTTCCCAGCGAATATCGCAATAGTTGATTGAATATTTTTATCAATTATTGTACAAGTTCGAAATCTTTTCCGTGCCTCAGACCATTTAATAAAATTATTTAAATGTTCCGTAGAATATTCATGCTGTTTTAAATACTCACTTAAATGTTTCCACTTAAAATGACCTGTTGTTGCTAAGGCCGACTTGACTATATCTGTATAAAATAATTTACAACAAATACAGAATACCTTATTTTCACTTCTTGAATAAGAAAACCATGAAAGTAGAAAATGTTCTCCATTTGAAGTTATCCTATAATACATTGTTTCATTAAAATTACGATTATCCGAATCTTGTGGATACGTGAAATTAGAATCATTTTTTTGTTATCGAAAAATCATATGCAAGGATATGATCTCTGTATGTAGAATTTAGTTCAAGTGGCCAAGTACCGGGATCACTATATTTAAAATGTTCGTTAAAATTTTGTTCGCTAACGGTAGTCAGTTCCAGATTTGTTTTCGGTTGTTGATTGTTTAGATTTAAGGGTATTTCTTCGAAACTAGATGCAGAAGTCTCGCCGGAATCCAGACTCAATTGTAATTGAGAATTGTTTTCAGTTAATTAGGTCTGGGTTTTTTCTGGTTTAAAGAACACAGTAATTTTTTGGCTTTTTTTGACTCTTCTTCTCGTTTTTGTTTTCTTTTACGATTTTGATACCCTGATAATTTTTTTAAAGACATTATAATAACCCTTTTAGTCTGAAATTATATTAATATTATGATTTCTTACCATAAATTTAATTATTCATTTATATTATTTATTACGTGGATACCTGCTTACCGAAATTTATGTAACGTAAAAATAATAAAAATTAATTAATTCCACAACGAATACGTAACAAAACCTTTTTTATATTTTACTTTAAAGCACGGCAAGTGTTGTTAATGCAAAGTTTATAGAAAGACAAATTTATTTAACCATTAAGGCGCATGACAGGCGCCAGTATCAGTTTGACTATTCATAATTTTGTTGATATTTGTATGTAGGGTCAGGTGGGGAACTGTATTACTATGGCAAATGTAATATACTTCCAATTTATTATTTTGTCTGTTGTGGAACATATTGCGCCATCTTTTTGGCATATATTATAACCACCTGCAAAATATTGATTATCGATTATCTGTTGACAATACTAAAATAATTAGCGGTGTGATCTTTATTTGGTATTATTAAAGAAAAAACTATTATTGCTTAAACAAATGGCCGAATTCCTACTTAAAATTGGCGGACCTTCTAAGAAGGTACTACACTCAATGCCAATTGAGGATGTTGGCCTACTGAAACTAATACGTTTCGAGCTACTTGATAATGAATAATTTTGCCTGACATGAGAAAAGTAATTCGTGTATAGAAAACCAAAATCTATATAAATTGTTAGTTATTTTGCAAAAGAAAAGCCCATGACCAGTTTCACTGTTCTTGCAGATCATCAGACGGGCGCATCTCTTTTTGCAAAACAACCAACTAAGTTCTGGGATTATACACAAAACAAGGTGTATTTATAATACAAACAGTTTCTCATGCGCCTTCTATACTCGAATGTAAGCAACTAACCATCGGTAACTTTTACAAGTCCCAACATGATCAGCATAGATAAGGTTGCCAGACAAAATTTTTAAAAACTTAGTCAAAAGACAAGATGAAAAATAAATAAACAAATGGCCGAATTCCTATTTATTTTTCATCTTGTCTTTTGACTAAGTTTTTAAAAATTTTGTCTGGCAACTCCATCTATGCTGATCATATTACCGATGGTTAGTTGCTTATATTTGAGTATAGAGAGCGCATGAGAAACTGTTTGTATTATAAATATACCTTGATTTGTGTATAATCCCAGAACTTAGTTGGTTATTTTGCAAAAAGAAATGCGTCCGTCTGATGATCTGCAAGAACACTGAAGCCGGTCACGGGCTTTTCTTTTTGCAAAATAACCAACAATTTATATTGATTTCCGTTTTCTATGCTCGAATTACTTTCACCATGCCAGGCAAAATTATTTATTATCAATTATTGCTTGCTAAAAAAATTGATGTCTCAAGAAAAATGATGAATTTTAATTTATAAAGTCTACAAAAATAATGAATGTAAAAAAATATTTTATTTTTATATCGGCGTCCCTCAAAATTTGCCGCCCCGGGCAGTCGCCCGGTTTACCCGCCCCTTTATCCGGCGCTGAATAGTGGTTTAAGATTTTTAGGATATGTAATAAATTAAAATGGTTTTCTAGTAGGCTATGGCAAAAAAAACGACTTTAGAAATTCCAATACCAAAAATAGATTAGGAATCAGACGAATAATCAGAATTACTTTTCGTATAATAAATTTGCAAATGGATGTATTGCTATTATAGTGCTTTTAACTTTTACCCCCTTGCTTGATGTTCGCTGCGATATTAATGTGTTCTAATTATGATCACAATTTCACGACCCAGTGTAAATTTCAAGTGTGATTCAAAGATGATAGGGCTGAACAAGTTTATTTCAAGATCACTGACTACAAATGAAAGGAATTTGTTTTCGAATGAAAATGTTTATCAGTTCAACGCAGTGCTAGAGAATTATGTTAAAAAGTGACATTCATGAAATGATAACTTTTGAGAAATGCCATTTGTACAGATTATCGGTATTAAGATGACATTCTCCTAAAGCGTTTGTCAAAATGAGACTTTCGACTGGCTTACCAATCAGTACAAACTTCTATTTATCACAATCCACTAGATATAATTCTTGTATTATGCGAAATAAACTGTTACAATTTGACAGATAAATTTTTTTGATTATCACCTTCCGAATGAATAATTGCTATCATAAATCGCTCGTTGAATAATATACTATTGATACATACTCCATGAAAATTTGTCATTGTTGACATTGGCAACAACGACAATAAATATATAAGCCCTGAATTAACTTAATTTCCATATTTATTATTTTAAATAATTTAAAATGATTCCCTTGAAATTAAATTATTTCCTACAAATCTTTAGAAGATGCAATCTAAATAAATAGTCTTTTAAAGAAGAATCCTAATTCTACTGTAAAAATTATTAAACATTAGCTACTCTGAATTTTTAATTACAATTGAATGTTTACCCAAATGTTTTCTATTATACAATGCTCTAGAAACAGAAAAACGTATTATTTTATATTCTTATTGTTTGGGAAGGTATTTGCATGACACTTAAACATACTTTAAAAATAGTTTTAGAAGTTGCCCAGTTTTTATAATTTTGAAATAAATTGCACCACCATTAGATTCGCAGTAATAATCACAAATACTTGTTAACCTTTTAACACAGAAACTAGCAACTGGAAATGCAACCTTGCAATAATTCATAAACAGTAACTCACTAAATTTACTATAAACAGCTATTACAGATAGCTATGTCATCATAACTTCGCATAATCAGTTGTTTTAGCTGTAGTTCTATTAGCATAAAATACAACTCAAAAATGTCAAAACAAGTGGCTACTATAATAACGATTGTGGAGTTTTGATAAACGGAAGCATACAACGAAATACTCAGTAACAATATATAACTATCATTCAAAAAAATTGGACATAGAAATTTTTTTAAGGTCTTTATAAACAAATGCGGCTTAAAATATAATTATCGTTAAACAAGAAGAAATACCGTTTGTTAGAGCACAAGCAATCCCCTAAAACAACTTTATGATAATTTGATTACGAAGTGTACGTATACACTGTTGAAATGGTAGAAAATATAGATCAAAAACCAGATAGATGAAACTGCAGATCGCAAATGAAGCGACCCTAGTTGATTAACAAATCATGCAAAGGAGGCGGAAGAATAGTGGTCGGCTATATTAAAACACTGTCTACAAGAATGAAGCAAAGATAAATATTTAAAAAACTAAGTAATTCTTGTTAATGAAGTTCATCCTGGAGATCGTTCTTTTCTTTGTACAAATTGAAAACCACTACAAAGTGGCGTATTAGTATATTTTGCTGAAATGTTTTGCAATGATAAAAATTCATTTATAAAGAACGAAATTTATATATGAATAAATGGCTGAGTAAGATTTTAATTAGAAATGCTAAAAATAAAATTATTTTAGATTGGTACCAAAAACCTACACACTCAAATAGGTATTTAAATTATTTGTTCTACCACCTTTTCAAAAAGAAAATAAATTTTATTCTTGCATTGAAAAATAGAATTAAAAAGATATCACATCCTACTTTTTATAATAAAAATATCTAAAAGCTAAAACATATTTTAATCACGAATAATTGTCCACCTTCATTAATAACGAAATTATTATATAATCCCCAAATAAATATAAATACAAACCCTAACACCTATAATAATAACAATATCAATCCCGACAGTAACCATATTCACAAAACACAACCACACATCGAACACTTAACTAAAAAATTAATTTAGGTCTTTAAAAATAATAATTTTAAATTTGCTAAAAGAAATATATTAACAATAAGTACTCTTTTCTCAAAATTAAACGTTAAAACTCCAAAATTCCAACAAAGAAACATTGTATATCAAATTAACTTTTTAGATTGCGATAATTTATACATTGGTCATACCTCACAATACCTAAACCAACGTATAACACAATATAGAATCGGCATTAAAGTCAAGCCAAATTCATGTGCTTATTGCCACATTTAATTACTTTTAATCATAAAATGGATTTTAAAAAAAGTAACACTCACATACACACGTGCACTCATCCTCTCTCTTCTCTCTCTCTCTCACACACACACGCACACACACACATGCACACACAGAAACCAAAAACATACACACAACACAAGTAAACATGCGCACAAACACTCATACAAACAGAAATTCGCATGCACACATACAAAATCATACAATTTAAAAACAAAAATTTTTTTGACATTTTAATTTTTCAATTTGTAAGTTATATTTATTTTATGTAAACTTTAGCATAGTTAACATTATTTTAGAAAAGCCCGTGATCAAGGATAAAGTAAAGATCCAAAATTTTAGACATTTAAAAAGAGTATACTTTTAAATCCTACAAGCTGACCTTAAACCCATAATTGAGAAATATTAATTATACTCCTTGAAAGGTCATTATTCAAAGACATTATATATATATATATATATATATATATATATATTGCTGTGATAACGCCTGGCGTTTGGTGTCGCTAAAAGAGGGTGTGATATGTACCAAAAATTGTAAAATTTGAAATTACCGACCTACCTTCCTTTCTAACTTCTTTTTGCCTGGCTAGCTCAACGGAAATAATGGAGTATACAAACGGAAATCAAATATAGCAATATCATACATCTATGGCATAGTTTCTTTCAAATATAAAATTATTCTTAACAAGTACCTATTTACCTAATTATCAAAATGTTCCTCACTTAACCTTGGTTAACATTTACAGAATTCAAATCTCTTCTCTTGTGGATAGTTTACCTGGCTTTTATTCCCACGCTTGTAAAGTTTGTTTGGTCAAAAAAATCCTTGATAGATAGCCTATTTAAAAAGTCAAAGTGTTTTGAACTCTGACCACAAACTTTATGGTAGATATCCTTACAAAAAAATATTATATGATTAAGACTTGTTCTATCTTAAATTCTAATGACAAGTACCCAAATATCAGTTACAAACAATCTAAAATTAATGCTTCCGAAATCCACAAAACGCTTATCCAATTCGTAATTAAAATTATTAAATATCTTTTGCTTCTATTTTTAAATTGACGTCAAAATCTCAGTTCACAAAATTTTCTATATTCGCTTAAAATATCCATTTAGAACATCAGTTACCGAAAGTGCGTATTCGATTTAATAATTAATTTGCTATGAAGTAGCTCTTTGTGTTGAAGAATTGTCATCTTCATTGTATATTACAAAATCAAATAACTGCATTTAACAACTTCTATATCCCAAACTATTTCATATGTAAACTCTGCATGTTATTTTAACCTCCTAATCAACGTTACATTTACTTGATTGACGTAAAATTATGAATAAATTATTACATTGTCGATCGCGTAAATAGACATAAATCGAATTATTGAATGAATCAAATGAATTCCCTCTTTAATCAAGTTTCCGCTTATATACCTTTATTTAATTACGTAATAGTTCTTCCGAGTTTTCTATATTTTACGGGATTTCATTCCAAAGACTACACACCTAGCCGACGCAAGATTTCTGGGAATTTCTCAGTTTATTACCTTTTAACGTCGACCCGCCGTAGTCGTTTGTCCTTGTCCAACACATAAGGTTTACTGTCGCATTCCATCTCTCCTACAGTAATTGCGAAAGCTATAAAATTAATTCTTATCGATTTTACAACATTCTTATTACATTTCCATGAGCGGGTTTCTTTTAGAATAAACGTTTGTTTATTTATTAGTTTATACTACTTTTCTTAGTGTTTTGATGACGAAATATTTTTTAATCCCATACAATTGAGAAAACTCTTTATTTAAAATTGAATTTATGTTGTACACGCACGGAGCTAAATTATATGATTAATTAAATTGCTTTCCCAACGGATTTTGCATATGCCAAAAATTTGCATTCTTAACGATTGAAAAATACCTGCTTTCACGGTAAATTAAAACGTGTTTATTCTTCACAAAAATTATTTTATAAAGATTAAATCGTTTTTTATGAGAATTACTAAATGAAAATAAATGGCTTTGTATTTATAATACGCTTGAAAGTGATCGATTTGCATTCATATGTAACGCGTTTTAAGGTATCTCAAGAGTAATTATTTTTTACATATACGTCTTAACTTTACATGGCTGTATTATCGATTTAAAATGAGGGGAGGGGGAGGTTAAATATTCCGGGAGTGAGTTTTGCTTTTTAAAATAAATTGATGGCTTTGTATTTATCTTAGAGTGATTAATTACAAGCACGGAATTGTGTTTTGCTTTTCGTATTAATTGCTATGTATTTTCAATACGCTTATTATACAGGTTGGAACAATGAATCTTCGAGAATTTCTATTTCTTTCCGGTTTCTTTTATACTTGGTGGGTTTTATTTGTAGGCTTTGAATAAAAGTCTAAGTTGTTATTTGATCTTATTAACTGTAATCGTTTGTATTTATCAACCAACCTTGTGTAATTAACTACCTAATATTCCGCAGATTTCACGGTTTTAAGGAGCTAATTGTTGCAAAGTATAATTTATGTTTATCGTAAAACGTGTGGTCTATCCCTTTCTAACGGACCAACTCAAAGTTTTCAGTCTCCCTCTTTCATATTGGAATACGTAAGACTATTGAACTCGCTTATCTTATCTCGGTTTTTATCGTTTATTCAGTGATTGAAAATAATTAACTTACTTAACGGTTTTTAAAAACATTTCTTAGTACGAATGGCGTATTGATTTTTTAATAAAAAAGATTCTGGAATTAAGGATTTATTTAAAACGCATGAAGTGTTATTTTGAACAAGAATGAGTATTATATTTTTGATATTATCTACACACGGAAGTCAATTACATAATTAATTAAAGCTAACAATTGAGTTTTTATGCTAGGCAAATGCAATAACATTAGTGTTGTTCTTACGGTAAACAAAGTGTAAGCAACTTATTTTCAGTCTACACGGATTCCTAATTCATTCTTGTGCTTTGTCATAACGCGAATGAAATTAACGGCGTTGTTTTTAAATCTTAAAATAAAACGTAGTTTTATTAAGAATAGAATGATTTTGTACAAAAGGTATCTCTCCAAAGTAATTATATGTATACACGGCTTAAAATAGTGCTTTATAAGTTTATAATCTTTTCACGCTCTGCAATAAATGCAATGCACCGGACATAATTAATAAGGGCTTCCTTATACTTCATCAAATAATTACGCTTGATATTTATAGTGGCTAGAGAATTTAAATAATGGGACTTTCCTATGTGTAAATATGAAAGCAAATGTGATTAATTTTTTCCGTGTATTACTGAAAATGAGATTTCAATCATTAAGGTATAAATACAAAACGCCATTAAGTTTTCTTAAAAATACACCTTCTGTGCATAAACTAATTATCCCGTGTGTAAAATATTCGCGTAAAAACAATATCTAGCTTACAAAGGATAAATAAAGGAATTAAAGCTGTAGTTAACTAGCTAAATTGACTTCCGCATAACATTTTAATACACTTTGTAATGTAATGGACAAAGATTTGGAAGTAGTAAATTTTTGTTTGTGTAAATAAAGTGTGATGTATTTTGGTTGTAGCGTTTTTTTTGTGAGGATGGTAGGGAAGTATTTTTCAGATTACAGCTTGGTGGCAGTTAGGAGAAGTGCAGTAACGGGTTTATAGGTCTACCTTCATAAAGGTAAAATTAAAAACTTTTTGTTCTTTACCAAGGTTTCGATTTAATTTTAAATCTTCCTCAGGGTGCTACAAAATTATAAACATCCATGTCAACATTCAAATAAAATACATTAACTTACAAAAACTGGAGTGTAAAATAGTAACTACATTGAAACATACTGGGTTAACATTCTTAGCACTAAATAAACAAACTAACAGATTAAAATTGTAACTTCACATGGTGATATGTTTGACCAGGTATGCAAACCTAATTAAGTGACAGGTGTTGGTAGAACCTGATTTTAATTATTGCATAAAATTTAACTTAGTGTCTCTTTCTTTCTGTTGATATTACTTAGTTTTAAAATATAAGAATAAATCACACTTAGATTGTTAGTATCAAATTTGAAGTTCAAAACATTGTTGTTATTATTAATGTGCACCATCTCAAGAAAAAGTCTACCTCTGTAACTAACTTCCCTATCTAAAATTTTTTACTTTATTAAAATCCGGAAAATGATTAGATTTTTTTACATTGCAAGATAAAGCGCACGAATCTTTTTTGATTTTACAGTCACTCCTATGCTGAACAATCCTGGAACGTAACCACTGTGAAGATTGTCCAATGTAGATCTTATCACAATTACTGCATGGAATAGACTATATGACGTTAGAACTACTCAGCATAGGAGTCTCATCTTTAATGGCAGAAAATAATTAATTTATAGTAACAGGGTTGTATTTTGAAATTATGATGGAGTCATTCCGTAGGACGTTAAGTAACTTTAATGTTAAATTTTTAATCATCGGTAGTTTCTTATAACCAATTTCTGTTACAGGTGTCAAATCAGTTTTTTGTTTTTTATTATTATAGTTGTTCCCGAAAATATGTTTCTTAGTCAGATTTTTGGAAATCCATTGTTTATCGCAATTTCTGTTAACAAGTTAAAATTTTTTAGACGTAAAAAAGGATGTGAAATTTTAACAATTCTATTTTTTAAACCTAAAATGGTATTCACCTTTTGACTGAGGCTGTGGTTAGAAAAAAAGTTTATGTACCTATGTGAACTTGTAGTTTTCCTCTACCAATCTAACATAATTATTTTGTCTGTATTCCTAAATAATTTCATGTCCAAAAAGGGGATTGTACATTCATGCTCTCTTCCCAGAGTAAACTGTATGTGTTTGTTAAAGCTGTTAAAGATTTTTAAAACCTCATTTATTTGATTTTCAGGTACAGCACAAATCAATTATTTTCTGCCATTAAAGATGAGACTCCTATGCTGAGTAGTTCTAACGTCATATACTCTATTCCATGCAGTAATTGTGATAAGATCTACATTGGACAATCTTCACAGTGGTTACGTTCCAGGATTGTTCAGCATAGGAGTGACTGTAAAATCAAAAAAGATTCGTGCGCTTTATCTTGCCATGTAAAAAAATCTAATCATTTTCCGGATTTTAATAAAGTAAAAATTTTAGATAGGGAAGTTAGTTACAGAGGTAGACTTTTTCTTGAAATGGTGCACATTAATAATAACAACAATGTTTTGAACTTCAAATCTGATACTAACAATCTAAGTGTGATTTATTCTTATATTTTAAAACTAAGTAATATCAACAGAAAGAAAGAGACACTAAGTTAAATTTTATGCAATAATTTCTGTAAGTATTGAAATCAGGTTCTACCAACACCTGTCACTTAATTAGGTTTGCATACCTGGTGAAACATATCACCATGTGAAGTTACAATTGTAATCTGTTAGTTTGTTTATTTAGTGCTAAGAATGTTAACCCAGTATGTTTCAATGTAGTTACTATTTTACACTACAGTTTTTGTAAGTTAATGTATTATAATTGAATGTTGACATGGATGTTTATAATTTTGTAGCACCCTGAGGAAGATTTAAAATTAAATAGAAAGCTTGGTAACGAACAATGAAATTTATTAAATTCCATTCTACGTGCGGTTAGAATTTTTAGACAGAGCAAACAAACACATTGACCGTTGTTAATCATCAATAAGACTACCTGAAAACACCAATGATCAATACAATAGATCATATTTTATAAAAATAACATTGGAGTTTTCCGGCATTGTATATTCCTTAAAAACGTTAACTTTACTTTAATTGTGTAGATTCCCTCTATCACGATCGGTTGCCAGATATTTTACAACATTGCCGTAAACCTTCCTTCCCTATTCAGAAACACATAAACCACATTTTGTGTAAAATAGTTGTGATGTTTCTTGTAAGTTACGAAATTTGTTTAAAATATAATTCCAACTGCACTAACGAACATCAGTGAAATGTTATAATAAGACTGCATGATTTTCCGGAGTAATTAATTTCGAAGCAGGTCGACCGATTTTCTTAACAATTGTGGTAGTAGAACTAAATGTAATTAGTAACGTAACATAAAATCTAAACATAATCTCCCAACGGAAATCTAGGGAGAGTTTGAGACTAATTACTTAGGTGTTATCTGCAGTCCCAATGATCATTAACCGAAACACCGCCGGTAACTAGCGCATCAAACAATTTCAGTTCACAATAACGTACGTATGTGTTTAAGACGTCCATTGCTTATCGCTTTTGTTACATATTACATAGAAAACTTAAAGCTTTACGTGTACACTTTTGTGCAACGCAATTTTAACTTTTTTTGGTAAAAGAAACAACAAATATGGTACGTGTATCCCACATATACTTCAATTGTAATTACGCTAATACAGTCACTTTTAAGAACCAGATAATTAAATTTCACGATATATATTTATTGATTTATATATTCATTGACTTGATTTATGTTAAAGAACGCTATAGATATTATTCAAGATACAATTTTGGCGATGTATCCTTAAGTATTGTCACGTGCATCCTTTCTAATCTGGAAACGAAACTTCTGTATAAATCAACCAATTTTGCTCAATAAGCGTTTTCCTTATTCGAGTGCTCTTATTTCTTATTTGAAATAGCGAGATAAATGAAAGATATTGAATATGTATCTCAATCAAATAAAAATTTTATTCACCTGAAGACATCAAATGTAGAGTGGTATGGCATACGCTGGGTATACCCTTTTTTTTCAATCATGAGGGTTTTTAGCTATATGCTACATCCATTGTAAACTCTAGATTATGGAAAAAGCTGATATGCCTATATATAGCAGTTTTGGTAATATTACAGTAACATAAACATAATTTTGTAGCGGGCTACTACTACCGCGTTTCACTGATTTAAAACAAGTAATAACAAGAGTCTTTATTACTCACTGTTCACAAGTTTAATTAACAGTATATGTCTTATTTAGAGATGTTTTCAGTCCAATTAACAATGAAGCACTATCACACTAACGAATTTACAAGCACTAATGTCTTCTTAAACTAATTCCTTAACTATAAGTCCTCTTAACAACACTAAACACTACTGTAATTTATTTATTATACTTTTGTCTATTTATGTATTCTACAAGCTGCATGTACATTAGACACGTTCACATCATATATCATTTATGTTTACTCTTGGTCTTCCAAAAGCTCAACTATTTAACTTAACACGATATAATTTATATTCGACATTCTGATATAGACTGACTTTTACATGTATTAGCGGTCTTATATATACCCTGAATTAAAATAGATGATTCATTCTCTAGGTATGTGCTCGAACATCCTCGGTTCCTGAAGAATATACAGTGCTTACGGCGCTTGTATGTTTGACGGGTTGCCTAATAATAGCTCGTAACAATATGTTATTTTTTAGAGTATTCTAAAATGGCATAACACCATGTAAAATTAGATCAACTTGAGCCATCTTGTATACGTAACCGTAAATCTATTCTCGTTAAGATATCAAGTATTGCCATACCCTTGATTCGCCTATACAGGCTTCCTAGTAATACAGGAATGCTAGTTTGTTTACTAGTAACTCGTTTAGTTAGACGTGCAGTTTCGAATAGTGCAGTTGTAAGGGTATTGTAAATTATTCTTCTTACATCATGGGTGTATGTCGTAATTGTGGAAGATGTTTTAATACCAGAAGTGAATTGATTACACACGCAGCACAAAATGCTTGCCGAATCGATGGTACAACTCTGCAAAACTTTGATACGTTACAAAAATACATAACGTAAACAGTTACGCAAGTAATCTGCCTATATTTGCACTTAGATAGACGAGTGAAAACATTCACAGTAATATAATAAGCTATTTGCCGCGAGTCACTAATTGTAAATTGGGTTACTCCTGGAGTGGGGGATAATAGTAACTACAATTTATTCATTTTCGACCCCCCACTCGAACAGCTGTTCGTTTTAATGTCTAACCATTGGTAACTCGCGGAAAATTGAATGTTTGGCTCAAACACAGACAAGAAGTAGGTTAACTGTGTAAACAAACTTCTAACCTTAAATGGAATGTCACAAGTTACATCTGATTTAATTATTAATTGTAATACACTTAATTCGCAGATTGCAAATGAAAATTCCCTATTTCTGAGGAGAGACTCTTCAGATTACGATAAACTGTATAAGTTACACCCTGTTATAGGTAAAATGTCTGAGGCTTCTTTACAGCGTTATCAGTCTCACAAAATCAATCTCTTGATGAATTGGTGATCTGGTTGCACCGGGCCAGCCCTATATTGCTATTTAATTTTTTATCTTATATTCTCTCTCTCTCTCTCTCTCTTTCTCTCTCTCTGTGTCTCTCTCTCTAATTCCAGCATATTGGTTTCTGGCCGCTATAGTTAACGGTGCTTTTTGTGAGTGCAATTTACTCAAACGAGACAATTATAACACTTGCCTTTCTTTTCCCGTGGATGTAAAATATACGTACATTATTTGGACTTCTAATACTAACAGGACTGGTAGTTTAGTGAAAGAAGTGGTTATAATTATTGATATAAATAAGTTATTCATAGAGAGGATAAAGTAGTTCGTAAGTCTCTAATGAATTGCGTAGCTTTATGTTTTTGTTTAACCACGGTATTCCAATAGGGATATATTGATTCAGCACTAAAATCATAGTTGTTCGATAATCGCCCATAAGTTGCTAGATTTAAAGGAAAATATATTTGATTTCTCAAATGTGTGCAGTAAAATCTTTAATCACAGTTATTTCATTAAAATAAATTAATCCGTTGTAGGTAGCGTTTTTATTATTTTTTTCTGCCATCCACCATCCTGAGCAACCCACAATTAACACCTGTAAATTAGAGTTCAAATAAACTACGCATGAGGTTTAAATGAGGACAGACTCGCCTCGCTACGTATGCCAATTTCCAATCTGTACTGGCAAGATTGGAGATGCTTCTGAAAATGATCTAGGAGGTAGAGCTGTGAAGATCGTACAAGAGCTTTGGTTCTAAAAGGGTACTATATGTATTTCGATAATTACTTTAACTCGGTTCCTTTGCAGAAGCATTTGCAGTCAGAAATGATGTATAATATAAGAATGTGAAACTAAAGCATGGACGAAAAGACTTGGTATAATAGAAGACAAATATATAAGAAACCGAGAATCAGATTTCAGCGTCTGTTTGGATAGAATTGTTTATGTGAAATGGAAAGAAAGCGAGTAAATTTTTTGTCTAATCATAAGAATTCTACGGAAGGATTTCATACAACCACAAAACAAAAGGACGGTGCATTGTAGGAATTCGAATGGTCAAAATTAGTAGTAAGCTAAAATACACATATGCGATAGGAAGATAAATTCAATTTGCCAAAGTCTCTTTATAAAATCTATTGGAAGTCAAAGAAATAGTGGCTCAAAAACTTCTGGTACCTACTAGATACACCTGCTGCACGTTTACATTATTTTTAAAGAATGGGCTCAATATATGTAATTATGACAGAGGCTACTTAAGCTATCTGTTAGTTTGGGAATTATTGCGAACGAGAGTACAACCAAAAAAGCACGCCCCTACCCATTGTAAAACTGCAGTTGCCCCACAAGGTTTGATTCCCGTGTCCATATGCCGATTCGAGGTTCATCAAGAAGATGTGGTTTTTACAGTTCGAAGTACAACCCCTTATCGTGTTAGATGGACGTGTTCAAGGCAAAAACTTTTATGGTCGCCCATTTAAATATATTTTCTGTTTCAGATGTAACGTCGGATCGTGTTTGAATGGTCAAAATAATTGTTCTGTTGAATACCAGAGAATATAATATTAGTACATTGTAACAATATATAATAATAGTAGAGAACATACCGAGGTGGATGGTGCTTCATTACCGAGGCGAAGTTTGATGACCAAGGCGTGTAGCGCCGCGGTCATTAATAAGCCGAGGTAAGGTGAAGCAACGAACACCGAGATTTGTATACTACTTTATTTACAATCCTGTTAAGTAACGAAAAACCAATACGAAATTGGAATAATTAATTTTCAAAAGCGTATTTTATGTTTTTATCAAGTAGGCAAAAATTAAAGATTCTTATGTCAAAATGAAAACGTCACAGTAGCGTCTGCGGTTTTGTGTTTGTATCAAAAATGTCTCAAACTAGCGATTCCAAAATTGAATGTTCTCTTCCTGAATTGAAGAAAGCCGCGGAACAAGTAACAGAGAAATTGTTGCCTGAAAAATCAAGATAAGGTATAAAACGGATTGTAAATTGTACAAGTCCCGGTGTCAGGAAAAGGGAGCTCATAATATCTGCTCGGAAAGTGTTCTAGCTTATTTTAGTCTCTTCTATATATTAAATTATATTCTGAAAATAATTCAAAATAGAATAATCCCTTTTGGGTAACGGAAAGCTGTTGAAGTAAAAATTTAAATGAATTAGATTAGAAAAAGAGGTCGGAAGTAGCCACTTTCCGGCCTACTTTTGAAGTCGAAAGGTGGGCACTATCCGACCTGAAATATTATTACACTTCAATCATTAGATGGCGTTTGAAATGTCAAACTTTCGAACTAATGACATATATAGTAATCATGATTATTGTTTGATGATTGTAAATAAAAACCTTTCTAAACGCGTATTGGTTTTATTGTGAAACCTACGTTTTATGTCTTTCTAGGATAAGTAAATTTTTTGCACATATAAATGTACTACTAACAATTAAATTAGTCATAAAAATTAAAAGATTCTATTTTTGTTAGTTTAAAAAAGTCAATCAATAAAGGGTTAACCATGAGACAACGTAATAAACACGAAAAAACACTGATTTAGCAATATAAGATAATTTTTGTAGATCCCATTTCCAAATTAATTTATTCCTTTGCAAATCGTAGTCAATGCAATATTCCTTTCTTTTAACAAACTAATTAATCTTACCTCCCTAAAGTGATAGGTATAATTTAAGCTGTCTTGGTATGAAGTTGACATATTATTAATGTCGTTAGAAAGTAAATTGCAAACAGATTACCGGTTACATTTGAAATGACTTCCAGGTCAACAATAATTATAATGCAAGTGAAATTTTTGTAAAATCCGGAAATAGAAGGAAAATTTTGCGAAATACAATTCAGTAAAGTATAAAATTTTGAATGCAGCTAATGAAGCTATTCTGAAACTCGGCACCACATCTAACGAAGTGAAAGTTAAAAGGCTCCTTCAAACAGCACCATTGATATTGGATTACCCCATGTAATATTCATCTCGTTTGTAAATGATACACAATAAATACATAAGTAATATTATTACACGATTACAGCCTTGGAGGTTAAATTACCTATTGTGCCTATTATAAATTATTTACAAGAAACCTTGCTGTTATAACTTGAGTAGTTGACTTTTATGCCCTTAGGATACGTTATAAGTTTAAAACTACTTTTATTCCCATTTAATAGTCACTTCATTTATAGACATGCATAACGGTGGTAAATGACCCACACTTTCACTTAATATAGAAATTGCAATTACAGTTATTTCTCAACAAGCAAGCAAAAAATTGATTATTGTTGTCTTATTACATAACATGAAGATGGTTCTATGGATCCTAAATAGTAAAAAGAACATCAAACAGTTATAAAAATTCAATCTTTTCGTTTTATAACAAAAATCGCATTCGTAACAAACCATTAAAGGAATTTAGTGAATGACATGTAATACTTCTTAGACTAACAGCTACCTTATTCTACTATACATTTGCCATCTGGGGCTACAATTAACCTATTAACTACATCTTGTTTAAACAAAACTCAAATGTACAAATTAATTATTAGGTGAAACTCATCGACTTACCTAGAACTATAATAATTTGCATAAACGCAACAATAGGTCTGGTACTCCTGCCCATTGTGTTCTGCAGAACTACTCAACGTCTCACTAAATACTGTCTGTTGTTTGTAACACTCTTTCACTTAAGTCTTGTGTGATTGAAATGTGCAAGAACTGGATATTGATGCCAAGAAATCCCTTCTCTACAAGGAGGAATTGAATAAGCATTAGATTTTTAGTTGTTATCATTCGAATTTCATGCGAATCATTAATAAAATATAGAAAAGGAATCATATCTCAAGAATTCCAATTAATTTATTTTTAGATCTTGACCCGCCGGCGCCATCATAATCATAAAAGGAATAGGTTTAGCTCTAAGCCTTATTTCAATATATTAGTATGAATGATAAAATATTTACTTTTATTCTTCTTTGCAATAAAGCTTCGATTGGCGTGAAATAAATAAACCAAAACAATCTTAAAATTTTAAATTCAGCAAGAGCGGTTGCTCATTATTATTCTAATACAAATATTGTATTATGCAAACGAGAAAGAGGAACACGGTGAATTAATAACCTTTGTTCTTGGTTACCTAATGGAAGTGGAAATTATGAAATTTATGATTTGATTATAAGCTTGTTTTAACATAATTAGTTGTAAATTATATAACAATACCAAATAAAGAATGGAAATATCGTAAAAAATAGTAGGTGAACCATTTTAAAATGTGAGTTATCTCACTATTACCCTACAGGTATAAATTATTTTCAGTTGTATGGTAGAGAGCACTTTAAATAGAGACAAGTGTTTGGAAATCTAAAAAGTATTTAAATATAATCGCCTGAAGCAGTTTGTATTACACGGCTTACATGCTTTTATAATTATTTTGTGCAACTTTATGTTAAACACATAGCACCGAGGCAGCAACACTGCCACAAATAAAAAATCCAATTAGAGAATTTCTATAAATTTCTAGGCAAAAACCCATATACATTTAGCTGCAACACTGAAACAAGTTCGTTTATTATAGACAATCCCTAGACGGTGATTATGGCTCTTTTGAATGTAAATTTTTGTAGAAGATTAAGCAAGCTTTAACACTCTCATAATATGTTACGGCTGATTCACTGACGCTAATTTAAAACTGCGTTTTTGCTATACTGGTTGCTGCAACAGTGTCATAACCAAACTTAAGACACTTGCTGTGAAATTGTAGAACGAATTTGAATTAGCTGTTCGTAGTTATTTGACAGGTACCTACTACTTTAGCGCTTGCTTATTGTTGCTGTAATAAGAACCATTATCCTCTAGGTGTTCATATTTTGTTATTGTTAGTCATTATCAAGTGTGCCCGTGGAAAATTAATGCTATAGTTATCTTTTCAAAGAGAAACAGAACAAAACTAATATCAAAATCATTTAGTTTTGAATACTGACCCTTACCGCTAGTTAGTCGGAGGACGAGCGTTTGTGGTCTTGCTCTGAACTTCACTGCAGCGAAGAGCAATGAAGGAGAGGGTAGGGGAAAGTATAATTTACTGTAAAAGATTGTAACGATTGCAAAATGATTGGGCTTCGCTATACCTTTGGATTAGGGGAGGTACAGACACCAGAAAAATAACTAAAAAAAAAACGAACAGTTAGTTATGCTACAGATGCTATTCGTCAAAAAAAGCAATACTATCTATACACTAGAGACTGCAGCTTGTGTCTTAAAAAAATAATAAATATACGAGCCCTAACAACTATATATTGGGACAAAATAAAATACATATATTACTCGCTTATTTAACAGTTTATTTGTTTTTATGGTAATTTTTTTAATTTGAACTAATTAACTAACAACAATTGGGACCATTCAGCAACACAAAAACAAAATACTTATTCTATCATCTTTAGTTTACATAAAATGTTCAAATTGTGTGGCAAATAAATATTGGGACAGTGTAAAGTAACTGTTCCACATGAAACAAGATAAGAACAGTAGGCTGTGAAAACAATGGAGAGCAAAACGTCAAATAAATTCGCAATACTTTTCTTACCGTATTGAGCGGATCGTTGTGTTTATTGAACAAAATGGTGTGTGGTATCTCTACGAATTCAAAAATGCGTGAGTTAGTGCTTAAAAAGTATTTCCACAATAAAACAATACGTAAAGTTGCAGATGAACTCAATATTCTTAAAAATAAAGCACTACGGGGAAACGGGAAATATCCTAGATAAAAACGTCGGGTCGACCAAAAATAGTTTGTGATAGGAATAAGAGACTCTTAGTAAAACTATGCAAAAAAGGCCGAAGAAATACTTTAAGGCAAATTGCGGCTGAATGGAATTATAAAACTGGATTAAATTTGTCAAGGGTATGCTGTCGCCAGTGGATTCATAAAAGTGGACTCAAGTTTTCTAAGGTGGAATTACACGTAACAATTTAAAAGTATAATTTTAAACAAAATTGTTCTCTTATAGGCAAAGGAAAAGCCACTGTTGACTGGAAAACAAAAGAAAAGCAGGCTCGCTTGGGCACAATCAAAACTATCATGGTCGGTAGAAGATTGGTCCAGAGTAATTTTCAGTGATGAATCAAAATTCGACGTACGTGTTGGTGATCACCGCAAACGCATGATTCGTACTAAACATGAGGCTTTCCACAAGGATTGCCTAAAACGTACGGTAAAATTTCCTACAGGCGTGATGATTTGGGGCTGAATGGCAGCTTCAGGATTAGGATGCTTTAAATTTATTGATGGTATCGTGAATGCTGCGAAATATCAACAAATATTGCAAAACAGTTTGCTACCAAGTATCACGAAATTAAATGTTGACGAAAATTACATTTTTCAGAAGAATGGGCGCCCTGCCATACGGTCAAAACCACAAAAAAGTGGACAGACGACAACAACATCAGTGTTCTTTCTTGGCCTTCTAACAGTCCTGAGCTCAATATCATCGAAACAGTGTGGCTTAAAATGAAACAAACATTGAGGAATAACCCACAACGGAAATTACCGGAACTTAGAACCAAAATAGAGCAAATTTAGAATGGATTTACTCCTGAAAAGTGCAGAACCTTAGTTGAGTCAATGCCCAACCGAATTCAAGCGGCCATGAAATCTAAGGGCGATATTACTTCATATTAGACGTAAAAATTCTTACCATGTCCCAATATTTAGTTGCCACACAATTTAAACATTTTTCTTGTTAATTAGAGTTTGTAGAATAAGTATCTTCTTTTTTGTGTTGTTAAATGACCCCAATTGTAGTTAATTAATTAGTTAATTAGTATCAAATTAAAAAATTACTATAAAATCAAATAAACTGTTAAATAAGTGAGTTATATATGTATTTTATTTTGTCCCAATATATAGTTGTTAGGGCTCGTAAAGGAAATAATGTAATAACAGGTAAAACCAGCCGAGTGTACTGAAAGCTTATATTAAGCCCTTTTTTGTTTTAGTTCTTCACCTTGCACTGCATTTGTACAAAAATCAATAAACAGTAACTTTGATTTATTGAGTTCTCTTAATAAAAACTTTTTTGTCATTAAATTTTGTTATTCCATCCTTACATAAAACTAAGAGAGATATAGAATGTCAAAGCCAAATTGAGACATATTTGAAAATTATTACTTAAGGTTTTTTTGAAAATCACGAAAAACTAAAAAATCAATAAACAATTATTGGCTAAATATTCGTATTGAAATATCAAGCTCTTTGGTTTTTAAACTCAAAGAACATTTAGTACCATATTAAATCAATATCGAACGGAATTAACAAAACCTAAATAAGACATTAATATTATTCATTTAAAATGACATATAGCAACTTTAAATTTCTACCAGCCAGATCTGGGAGGTTCACACCTAAAAATTCTTAGTTTGAAGGACTTTATTTCAATTTTTGTCTTTAAAAGTAAGCACAAGTTATATAACTGCTTTTAAGATACTTTCAAATGATTACGACACATGAAGCTACTTAAACACAAATATTTATATAAAATAAAATTAAGTTTGGATTTATAGAACACATGTTTACACAATTCTAACTTCTATATTAAGCTATAATTTTCTAAAAATATTAATGTCAGTAAAACTAAGTACAATAAGTGAAGCCATTCATAATAATTTTCTACTTGTAAATGTTAATCAAAATGTAAACCAACTTACAAACTTTTAAGTTAGATTTTCATAAAATTCGTTTACCATATATTAACACCCGAATAAACACGAACGGATGATTGATATATCACTTACGAATACTACATTTGATTCTCGAATGCTCCACCCGAAGGTACTACATTGACCAGGACCTGTTTTTTTACTTGGATTCGGAATTTTGCCGAATACTTACTATTCTAAGCAAGGTAAAGTTCGTTAACGTGCATGACAACACTCACACACAGGACATACCTTTTATAAGGAAATGAACTATAATCTGGTTATCCGCTTCAAAAAAAGAAAAGTGTTAAATTATATGTTATGGTAAGGCTTAAGCAACGAATCACTGCCAACATGCCAGACCGCTACCTAATTGTGAGTTATGTCATGGTGACGTTTATTAAATTATATGTTATGGTAATGCTCAAGCAACGAATCGCTACCAACATGCCAGACCGCTAACTAATTGTGAGTTATGTCATGGTGACATTTAGTTAACTGATTTTTATTTACTTATTCTTTTTGTTTCGTTTTCAAACTTACTTAAAGTCGGTTTGACGCAGCTCTAAATTCTTTTCTATTCTGAGTTAGTCTAAAAAGGTCTACATACCCTTCACAACCTAAATCTCTAATAATTTGACTAATATAGCTTTGTCTAGGCCTTCCTACTCTATTTTTTTTTTTGGTAGTCTATAATCTAAGACTTTACTAAATAGTCCCTCATGTCTTAACTGGTGCTCTATCATTCTATCTCTCCTGACCTTTAATTGTTTCCACATACAGGGTTCCTCACCTATCCTTCTATAAACTTCCTCGTTTGTTACACTATCTGTCCAACTAATCTTTAACATTCTCCTATAACACCAAGTTTCAGAAGCTTATCTTTGTCTTATCTACTTCTTTAATTGTCCAAGTCTCACTACCGTATAGTAGAACGCTCCATATGTACGACTTTAAGAAACTTTTTCTATTATCTAAACTAATACTATTAGCTATTAGTAAGTTTTTCTTTTTTAAAAACATTTTTCTAACTTGAGCTATTGTAGCTACTATATTTCTTCTGCTACGTCCATCCTTTGTAATTATACTACCTAAATAGCAAAATTCATCTACCTCCTCTAACTCGGTATTACCTATTTTTAATTTTGGTTTAGAACTAGGCTGTAACTCACTTGTCATTATCTTTGTCTTTACTGAGTTAATTCTCATACTATAGTTACTCTGTAGTATCTCCTCCAAAATATTTAAAAACTCTCCTAACTCTTTTCGAGACTCTGCTATAATGGCTATATCATCTGAAAAACATAACATGTCTATTTTCTGTCCCTGTACACTAACACCTATCTCTTTTCTCTCTCTAACTAAGTTTAAAGCTTCCTCAATACAAACATTAAAAATCAAGGGAGACAGTATACAGCCCTGTCTAACACCATTTCTAATCTTAGCTTCCTTTTCTATTTCATCAAATCTAATTACTACGCTTTGGTTTTTATATAGACTGTAAATAATTTTTCTATCCCTATGAGAGATTCCTATTTTTCGCAAAACCCTGAACATAACAATCCAATTAACCTTATCAAATGCTTTTCTAAATCTACAAACGCGAAATGAGTCTTTTATTTTTTGTAACCTTTTTCAATAATTACCCTAATCATTAGTATCGGTTCTCTAGTCCCTCTGTCTTTACGAAAACCATATTGGTCTTCGGCTAAATAATTCTCAGTTAAAGCTTCTACTCTATTTTTAATTATTATTGTTAGTATTTTGGAAGCATGAGAAGTTAAACTAACCGTTCTAAAATTCTCACACCTATCAGCTCCTGACTTTTTTGGGATTGGGATAATAATATTTTTTTCGAAATCTATTGGATCCTCACCTGTGTCATATATTACTTTTACTAGTTCATATAATCTGTCTAAAGTTTTCTGACTTGCACATTTTATTAGTTCTGCGGGAATATCGTTTATCCCTGGCGCTTTATTTAGTTTAAGATTACGAACTGCTCTATCAAATTCTTCTCTTAATATTGAGAATCCTATTTCTACATCCTCTTCTTAGTCGTTCTCTAACTCATCCATATCGTCTCTCTTATATAAATCTTCTAAATATCTTTTCCATCTGTCTGCTACCTCAACTTTATTTATTAGAAGTTCATTATTCTCGTCTCTAATACCATTATATTTTTTCCTATCTTCCCCAAAAAACTTTTTAACTGCCCTGTAAGCCCTGTCTGTCTTACCTACTCTCAAATCATCTTGTATTCCCTTACAATTCTCCTCCATCCATTTATTTCTGGCTTTTCTACACTTATGTACTATCTTATTTCTAACTGTATTATATTTTTGCTTACTTTCACTATCCACTTCTCTGAAAGGTTTAAGCTTTCTTCTATTCTCTATTAAATCTAATATCTCCTTTGTTACCCAGGGTTTTCTCGCTTCTATTTTTTTCTTACCTATAGTCTGTGTTGCTGTATCATGTACAGTCAGTTTTATTTCTTTCCATTTATTTTCTACGTTCCCTCCTTCAGCTATCTCTTTGCTCTTATTATCTAATACTTGTTTATATTCCTCTTTTACCCTACTATCATTAAGCTTACCTAGATCCCACCCCCCTCTTTTAACCTTTCTAAATTTTTTAAATTTTAGTTTACACTTCATTTCAACTAAGTTATGATCGCTATCTATGTCAGCCCCAGGATAACTACGACAGTTTTTAACTTGGTTTCTAAATCTTTGTTTAACTAAAATATAATCTATTTGGTATCTAGCCCTATCACCTGGCGCTTTCCAGGTATATCTTCTTTTAACATGTTGTTCGAATAGGGTGTTTATAGTTACTAATCTATGTTCCTGGCAAAACTCAACTAATCTTTCTCCTCTATCATTTCGTCTGCCATACCCAAATTTTCCTACCATTTTTCCCTCACTACCTTCTCCCACTGACGTATTAAAATCGCCCATAACTATTCAATTTTCATCTCCTTTTACTTTTCTCACTATACTATTTATATCCTCGTATACCTTTTCTACTTCCTCATCCTCGTACTGAGTTGTTGGCATGTAAACCTGTACTAAAACAGTGTCTGTGGGTTTTGTACTCAATCTAACCATAATTATTCTATCACTAAATTGGAAGTACTCTTTAACTTTATGCCCTAATCTTTTACCTAACACTATTCCTACGCCTGCCTGTCCATTAGTTGAAGAAGTTGTAATTATTCTATAATTATCTTTCCAAAAGTCATTACTATCTGGCCATCTCACCTCACTAATACCTAAAATGTCTAGGTTTCCCTGTCTCATTTCGACTAATAAATTCGTTAACTTATCTACTCTGAGTAATGACCTTACATTCCAAGTCCCTATCACTAAATAGAACTGTTGTTTTATATTCTTACGATGACGAGCCCCAAGTACCCCCTCCCGGGAATCCGAATGAGGGAGTATTTTACCTCCGGACAAGAATTTTACTTGTGAGCTTTCCATCATATATATTTCGTGTTTTAGGCCACACACACCTGGGAAATATTGTGGTAGGTTCCCATAACTTTCCACAACGCAGTTTTTAAAGATTTGAGAAAAAAGCCGTATCCGTCACGGCCAACCCCCAGCAAGCTTGTAAATTATTGGAAATCGCCCGAGACCAACCGACCCTCCTCCAATATCTGCTGCCCTTAGCTGCGCCTTTTAATCGTCTTTTACGATAAGCAGGCTTACTATAGTCGTATTCTTTATCCCCTACTATAGGGACATAATCATGAATATAATACTTAAACTAAAACTAAAGTTGGAGTTTAAGTAATGGTATCCCTAGCGTTGACTTTGGAATGTGCCTGATCAACAAGACCCTAGCAAATCTAGCTAATATTTACCAACGAATTCTAATTTTTAAGCATACGTCAAATTTATTAATAACGATTCCAGCTATTTTTTTCTACTCTATAAATTTACAATATAGTTCTCCCTAGTATAAATATTTTATTCCAACTTCAGCTTAAATTTGTCCATAACGTTCCCTATCGCTCCCTAACTGATTTATTCTAATTTCAATCTTTCTTGATATAGATACAACGACCAAAAAACAGGCAAAACGCCGAACCAAACAAATCCAGAGACAAAATAAAACAATAAAATATATAAATATACAATTTATGTATAAAATATAAATATCTAAATACAGCATTAATCATATAACAGTGCATAAATAGCAAAAAGCAACACTAAAACTATCAGGTGCACTTACATGGGCATTATTTTGTCTAGCGCCATCACACTGAAACGTGTTCGTTAAAAATTAATTGCAAAATCTATTTATTAATACAAATTACTGCTTATGCTAGTATAACCGCCACAATATTTATAAATACCTCGAATATAAATTTCTTCAGAATCCGAAGATTCGGTCGACTGCTTATATTTAATTATCTTGCTACTAAGGGAAAATGGGTATGCATTGCTAAAGTTCTGGTGGGTATGCACTAAATGTCTTGGGGATCCACAATCACTCTCACTTCTAAGGCGGGGGATGGGGGATGCGGTTTCACTGTAGTTTAGTTCTTTGGTTTAGTTGGTTTATTTGATTGATTTAAGTTAATTAGGTTCCCTGATTTAGTTTTGCTATTTACTAGCCCGATGTTTAAAGTTTTGATTTAATATCCGGTGTTTAAGTTAATCATTGATTGATTTACTGTGAATTTCATCGTGCTATGTAGATATTTAGGTGTTTTATTTTGTTTTGTATTTTTTTATTAATCTTGCAAATTAAGCTACATCGTGCCATAAAATAAATTTCTGCCAAGTCTTCTAAACTAAACTACATCCAACCCCAAAATTCACACACACCTTCCCTTATGGTTTGCACCCGGTTTTCGACGTACAGCCTCGCGACTCTTCCCGCAAATTCCTTTAAGGATATCCAAAACAACTTCCGATTAGCCACTCCTTGAACTTCCTCCGGGCTTTTGGTCCATACTAGCCCCTCGGCAGCTAGTTTTGTCCGCCAATCCTCTGTTAGCCATCTCTACTGGGCACACAAATAGCACGTACTCGGCGCTTTCTGCACCCTCGCAGCATTTGCAGCGGCCGTTTTGGATGAATTCAAGTCTTCGCAGGTAGGGTTTCAGAGACGCGTGCTCAGTTACTAGCTGCATCATCTTATGATCGAACTTCACCTCCATCTTATCTCTAGCCTCTACGCTCGGTATAAATTTGTGTCTCAACCTGCCCTCGGCAGCGTTGTTCTTCCTCTTTTCCCACTGTTGGATTGACTTTTCTCGCAGCTTTTTCTTAATTAGCGACTTTGGTATCGAAGAATACGATGTAAGAAACTCTAGCTTACCTCCGCCTTGCCAATATCTGGATGTACTTTAAACGTAGCAAAAGATAACGTACAGAGTAGCTTGGATACGATGCATGATCAATCCATCTCGTTTTGGGTACGAAGTATCCAAATATAAGGATGAACGAATTACACGTTTACCATGTAAGTAGCTACTGTAGTGATATATTGGTCAAAGATAGTTTCCAAAAGCTCTTATAACAATTTACTTCCAGCTAATCGCTAACAGTATAATTACTGGCTTCGTAAACTACGATACTGTCTTCTTAATTACTTATTGCCGAAGCACTGTATTTAACTACTCAAACACTAATTGTTGGTTTATATTATCACTACAATAGTTTACGGCAAGTTATGTCATACCTTATACAGTTTTAAACTAGGACATATTGTAATCAAAACTTCAATCACAACTCATATAAAAACTTCAATCGGACTGAACTCCAATATCCACGACAGCAATTTATATAGATATTCAAAACCTCTAGACTATTCTAAAACACAACGGAAATTATGCAAATAACATTCTCGAGATTTCCCATTGTAATCTAAATAACTTTTATATGCAAAACCGTTGTATCTGTCAATCGAAGCTATCTGAATGATAAGGTGCCGCCTGAAACTATTAATGATTCTGGTCAAAGGCAGACCGATCGGCGTTGCAATAGCATGATACAATCCAACGAATGATAATGTACGTAACATTCGGTATTCAGGTGAACTAAACGCGATATGCCTACCTAGAAAGGTAGACCTTTATGATAGGTTAAATAAGCAAGACAAGCGATGCATATTATCATCATCATTAGGTCTTTAGTCCTGGAGCTCGTTTGAGGCGCCCCTCTATTGTTATCTATTCTGAGCTAACCTACACATTTCTCTGGAATTTTTAGAGTTACAAGTGATATAAGAGTGCCATTAGATCTCGACAAACTAGTAGGTAAGACCACTTGTGCGTTAAGTGGTTTTATATCAAATTGTTACTACCATAACGTAGAAGTTGGTTTTAATTTATACGGTGGTCTGCAATCAGTCATACAAATTATTTGCAATAGTAGAATGTGCGAAAATTACCTTATAAAAATAGACTATTTTGAATGGTGGGAGTTTTGCAATTTTCAATTGGAATTTACCCAAGAAGCATCAAAAGCAAAATTGAATGGTTTATTCGGTGACGATGTCTTAGAATTACAACTGGATGGTGAATTCAAATTGAAATTGATTGCCGAAACATCTAATAGAAGTGTATAGGTGGTGAATAGATTTCAAGAAGAAAATTCATATAATATGGAAATCAGGAAAAACAGAAATGTTATGTGCTACCTGAATACACGTGCTTCTGGTTATTAAATTTGTGAGAATCAATATGTTATAATATAGAGGAGTTGCGGTGTGGAAACTTTCCAAAATTTTACGAAAGGTTTGTAGGTATTATAATACATGTAAGTGGAAATACGACAGACGAAAAAAAGGTTCAAACGTTATTAAAAGGAAATAGTCGTGCAAGCAACTTTTTGTTTAATGATTGCAGCAATGTAAATTACTCGACAGTCTTGGAAATTATTAAATGTCACTCGATCCAGCACTTAGAAGATGCGACTGTAGGACGATCGCTCACGCAAATGTTTAGAGGTTTGGCTATCCCAGATTCACCAGACTCTGGTTATCACAGCGCTTTATAGATGTTATTGCTTTACACTAAAGTTACTGATAAATTAAAAATGGAATCTGTGCATTAAACAATAATACGAGATGTGCAGGTAATAATTTCGAATGACTATAGTGTAGCGGTTAAGGTTTGCTCTGCATGCAGGTAGCAAGGGTTCGAATCCCGCTTCAAATAAATTTTTTCCCTAAAAACTTGTGATAGAATTGATATACAGGATGGTGCAAAAGTGCTACTGAGACTTTAATGAGACAACCCATTAAAAAACGATTAGTGGCGCTATGGCGGTAGCGCTATGGCTAACTTCAATTTATATATATATCTATAATATGGAAGTGATTGGCAATTTAGTTTGATTTCCATATACTGTATCGAATGACGGTCTAAGATGTCTTCGAAATAGAACAATACTTTCGTGTTTCAACACCGCTTTGCAACAGGTGATAAATAATCGTGGATGGTAATGCTAGACATCCGTGATGTATTCTGTTGAAGCAATCTGGCTCGTAAATTTTTCTTATTTGCATGCTCTTTTTATGACCCTTTAATAAAAGGAGGTCAATGTTAAACTCTTGTTTATTCATTGTTCATTCACCAGAAGCATTTTGTTTGTGATAATTAACGAAGCAACCATAAATAGGCGAATGTAAACCATCGTTTGTTCGTAAAACATATAAGTAAGTTTTATGCTTAATTGGAATATCTATTTGTTGATATTTAAAATACTTGAGTTTTTTTGTTTCATGCAAGTTTTATAAATGCCTTTACCTAATAATTAAAGTCTTTGAACTTACATTGTTGCGTTTGTCAAGCTTGTTATCCGGAACATTATTTTTAAACATCTTTACATCAACAATTTATTTAACTAGAAATTTAAATTAAATAATTTATATAAACTAAAAATGTATGTAAGCTAAACCATTAGGCCTGAATGTTGGCAAACGTTGCATCTTTATTATATTATAATTGAAAATCTAGATGATTAAGAAAACTTAAATCTTCACTTTCTGAAAGTAATTTGAATGATGATATACATATTCTGTGTTACGTTCAATTGTACCTTGATAAATATTTTCATTTGATTTAGGATTCTTTTTAAATATCTCCACGCTTCCGCATCGATGTCTGGTATAACTACATGTTATGTGAGACGCCCCGATGCGCTTTATGGTTTAGTGAATCGATTTGTTCCCGTGGAACTCACCCTAATACAACTGAAACAAGTACTTGTTCAACACTCTGTAGAATGTTATTTGTGCATTTAGTTTAATTCGAAGTACCTCAATTTATCTTTATTGTTTGATATAAAGCTGCAAATGTAGGCGGGTATCTACAATCCGTTTAGTGAAAGAATATATTCGCTCTATTTATGAGTCTAAGGTAAGTTTGAATAGGAAAATTCTCTACAGGTGTGATTAACAAAAGCAAGTGTATTCAAGTTTGACGGTTTTCTCTACCTCTTTATGCGTTACAAAGACTTAGACGTGTTCTCTTAATATGTGGTGCCCTAATATTTCAATCGATTATCAGATCGTTTCGAAAACTGAGCTACTTTGATTTCGTTTGCTTTCCTAATGCTGTTAATTTGCGAGCAATGCACGCTTCCTTGGATAAACTTATATCCTCTGTGCAACTTCTTTTCTTTTACGTAGGCCCTATTGCCCTTTTGGATGGGTCAGCTGTTGCAGCTATGGTTGTAACATCGACGAATCTGGCTACCGTTGTGACGTTTTATCAGTGAGCGAGGTTAAGATATCTGGCTGCTACACATACGCGGATTATCGAACGTGCAATATCAGTATCTCGGCACGAGGAGCTATGTTAACTTGCTTTCTTTTGTTGTATGCCAAAAATTATTATTTATCAGCGTTTAATGTGTTTCTAGATACTTGAGATAGATATTAGAAATTGTTTTAAATGTACTATGTTTATTTTAAAATGTTTATCCAAAAGAAGTCATAAGCTTTACTTTTTTGTTCATTACCAATCCTTTTTACATGTTTCGCTACGAAATGCGCACCTCGTACATTAATTACTAAAAATTGTCCGTAGAGTATAACTGCGTTTTTTAAGTAGAAAATTTATTTTTTATTGTAAATATAAAAAATCGATGGCGATGTACTTTTCTTGTCCATGTGAACCAGCCCACTCTGCGCAGCTGTAGTTAGCCATGTCTTTCTAAAAAATTTTTAACCTTTATACGTGACCGTAATTCGTGGGAGCTCTTATTTCGCTTTTCTTTCTGTTTCTGTCTGAACCGTGCGTTTTAACGTTACATCTGTAAATACTATTTTGTGTATTACAACTTAAATTATTTAATCACAATAATAGATTTTATTGAAAGTTTACAATCTTTTTTTTGAGTTTTACTCTGAAACTATTATCGATACTTTGAGCAACAGCACAACTATTTAAGGTTCAAAAAACTTGGTGACAGAAAACCCAAAGAAATAGTGAAAATGAATAAAATTTTGTGCCTCCGAGCTTAGTGCGATTTTAAGAGTCACAAATCCATTTTGTTTTAAATCTGATAATAACAACAATAAGCAAAGGTTATTAACATAAATATTGGCATTTTACTGGAGATTTTCTTCGCCTTGTATACGGTTTTATTTTTGTATTGAGAAACGAAAATAGCGGTCTTCTTTATACTTACTTACACACAATTATTTTTAGGCTTCATCGGTTTAGTATTTTTACGGTTTATGTTTTTTCAACGCGAACTCGTTACATTAATGCTAGAGCTCCTACAGTTTCCCTTAAGCTGTATATTTAATCAAAGGTATAGTTGCGCTACATTTTTCATCATATTCCACCGAAGTTAAGTTCAGAGTCGGCCCGAATTCCTACAACAGATCCGGCTTACTTCTTGATTCGTATTATGTTTTTTTTCTTTGGCTAATTACAAAGACATAGGCAAAACGCTTATAAAGGTTACAAATTTTTACCTATTTACACAAATCATGAACACAAATCTTTGCCTGCTATATTAGTAATGGCATTAATTTGTTAGATTTTTATAATGATTCTGGTTGAAAGACAAATGATTATTATTGAAATAGACTTACAAAATGATTAGTAGATAAAGAATTCTCAATTTCAAGCGATATTTATACTAAATGCAAGAATATATTATATAATTACCTTCCTCTGAATGTAAATCAATAGAAAGTGAAGTGACCAGTAGCAGAGCATGTTAATTTTAATAGACACAATTCTTGTAAGCATAAAGTAATAATTAACAACTTATAAAACAGCATTTTAGTTAATATTTATCGCACTGCAAATTGAGTGGGACAGTGAAAGCTCAAAATGTGTATAGTTAAACAATCTTATGCTAAATATCAACCATGACTAGCAAGATTGTAGTTGCATTTAATGGTTCTAAACGCTTATTGTATTTCCGGTAGTATAAAAGATTAAAATGTCACATAATCGCAATTAATTTGTTTTGAAATTAAATAATTTTAAAATTAAATAGTTTACGCTGAGTAATAAATTCTGAACCCAAAAGTCAATGCCTATTTAAACTTAAGGCTGGTAAGTTTAGAAACCATATGTATTGTTTGAACTCTGGCTACGCTATGATTGTTCGGTTTTAAACAAGCTAATAATGAAAATAAGCGGTTCAATTTTTAAGATCAGAACTATTGCAGTTTGCAGTACCAACTATAGAGTTTTGTGAATTATTCCGCTTCGCTATAATGTTTATACAACCCAGTACAGAATTTCACCTCTTAAATCTTTATAGTTACCGTGACGATATTTTCAAAATATTATATTTTATAACTACATAAACTCGAATTTAGAAAACGACTAGTATAGTGATACATACAAATGGGCTTCAAACACATCGTGACATTATCCTGACATAAGACGACGAGTTAGCATCAAAAACGGTTAGTAACGCGTTTCGTAGCAAGCTCAGAAAAATTAAGAACACCCGAAAGGTTGCTAGACAACTAAAGCAGTGACTTTGCAAAAGCAAAGAACATTATGCAGAGATACGGTGAAATAATACACCGATCATGTGGCGCATCGCTATTTAGTCACAGAACTGTGGGGTGAATTATAGCGTCAGAAATTCTGAAAATTTACTGTAAAAGATTCTATACGTTGATAGCAAAAAACTTTTCTTGAACCAAAAGTCGCTCTTTTAAAGTGACAATATTTTGTGTGTACATATGAACAATCTCTTATGTACTCCCTAAATATGCATTTCAAGTTTGTAAATAATAATAATCCATTTCGAATAGACCTGCACCTTGCAAAGTTCTAGATTACTATAGAACAGGTAAAATGGCTTGCGTGTTCTAATGAGCTAAAGAACCAAACTACAGGTCTAACCAAAGTAGTAGAGTCGTTAGTGAGGAACCAGACTAAAACAGGTCCCCAAAAGAGGACAGCAGCTCTTTCAGTACTTAGATTGGCAGAGACCATAGGGGTCGGTATGGCAGTCTAAGACACACTACCGCGATGTGGAAGGCAACGGGAAATCACCACACTACCTCCCAAGTACACTGCACACCTAAATTATAATAAAATGATGGCATTTTCTGGTGTAAAAGATTCCGGAGTTAAAATAGTCCCCCATTCGGATTTCCGGGAAGGGACTACTCCGGAGGATGCGATCGGAAAGTTAAAAATAAGAGTCTGGAACATTTTGCGAGTCGGAGCGTGGAATGTTAGAAGTATGAAGCAAGTAGGTAAACTAGAGAACCTAAACATCGAAATGATTAGGTTATCACTAGACATAGTAGGGATCAGCGAAGAACTGTGGCCAGAGGCGGGGGATTTTTGGAGTGGAGACTTCAGGGTAATTCATACAGGAGCAGAGGAAGGAAATTTGGGTGTGGGGATAGTTATGCGGAAAAAGATAGGATACTGTGTAGAAAATTACTTACAAAAGAACGAAATAGTACTCATGGTTAGATTAGAATCTAAACCGGTAAACACAGTAATAACACAAGTATACATGCCCACCTCTAGCTACAGTGACCAAGAGGTAGAAGTGAGCTACAAAGATATCGAAGACATATTAAGATACGTTAAAGGTCACGAAAATTTAATAATTACGGGCGATTTTAATGCAGTGGTAGGTGAAGGTAGGGAAGGAGCGGTAGTAGGTTTATTTGGTTTAGGCACGAGAATAAACAGGGGAAATAGGCTGGTAGAATTTTGCGACAAGAACAATTTAATCATCACAAACACATTATTTCAACATCATGCTAGCTAGAAGACGATATACGGGGAAGATGCCAGGAGATATAGGAAGATATCAAATAGATTACATTCTTGTTAGACAACGCTTTAGGAAGCAAGTAAAAGACTGTAGAAGCTACCCAGAAGCAGATATAGATACTGACTACAACATCGTAATTATGAAGGCAGCACTTAAATTTAAAAATTTGAAAAAAAGAAACGGAAAAAGGCACTTTGACTTAGAGAAACTAAAAGATAAAGATATTCAAAAAAGATTAGGAAAAAAGTCAAATGAATTGCTTAAAGATATTGAGAAAATATCTGATACTAAGGAAGTAGAAACAGAATAGAATAACATTAAATCCAGCCTAGACATGGCGGCCAGAGATATTCTGGGGTATACACAAAAAGAATATAGGAAACCATGGATAACAAGGGATATCCTGAATTTAATAGAAGAAAGACAAAAATACAAAACTAAATCAGACAAAACAGGAAAACAAAGACACAAAGCCATAAAATGGAAAATTATTCGCATATGTAGGAAAGCTAAAGAACACTGGATTGATGAAAAGTGCAAAGAGGTACAAACTAAGATAGAAATAGGAAAGACAGACGAAGCATACAAATTAATTAGAATGAATTTTAGGGATATAAAACCGTATAGCAAAAATATAAGGGACGCGGGAGGAAACGTCATTATGGAAAATGTAGAGAAAGTGGGTAGATGGCAAGAATATATAGGGAATTTATATGCAGGAGAGGAACTAACGGCATTAGACCAGGAATCAGACATTGAAAATGATGACTTGGGATATCCTACACTTAGAGATGAGTTTGAATTCGCATTAAAAGGTCTGAAAAATGGTAAGGCGCTGGGTACAGATAAGGTGCAAGCAGAAACTCAAAAAGCTGTGGGACAAACAGTAACAGAACGTCTCTTCCAACTTGTAAGCTATATGTATGAGACAGGCGAGATACCCAAAGATTTCAAACATAACATCATAGTAACTATACCAAAAAAGAGAGGCGCGGATAGATGTGAAAATTTTTGAACAATAAGTTTGACAGCACACGTGTCAAAAATATTAACTAGAATTGTACAAAGACGAATGGAAAAACGGGCTGAAGAAATACTAGGAGAAGACTAATTTGGGTTTAGGCGAAACAGGGGAAGACGGGAGGCTGTTTTAGCTCTGAGAGTGATAATGAAGAAAACAATAGAAAAAGGGGAAAGCTTGTATATAGGGTTTGTAGATCTCGAAAAAGCATTCGACAATGTAAAATGTAAAATAATGTTTGAAATACTCAAAAAGATTGGAATTAGTTATAGGGATAGACGAATAGTGCATAGCTTATACAAAGAGCAAACGGCAGTAATAGAATTAGAGCGGGAACGTAGAGAAGTAAACATTAGGAAAGGGGTGAGACAGGGATGTGCCCTATCCCCATTAATTTTTGACTTGTACATTGAAGAGGTAATGAATACTATCAAATGCAGGAAGCTGTCCGGAAGCCTAGACTATCAATTTTTCAAACAATAGCTAGATTTGATATGATCATTTAGGCTTTCCATAAAAATTTCAGTTATTATTCCATTTGATTAAGATAGTAATGAAAATCAATTTGCTTTGTGTAATTACTATTATTTGTAATTAATAGCTGGCAAGCGTGAATTTAAACGTCGTTTCCTGTTTATATCTGACAGGTCAAAAAGAAATTTGACTCTGTTTGATAAGATTGATAAAAATGTCACGTTCAATTGAAAGTTAGGCTGATGTATGACTCTGTACATGATTTAGACTTGTATATCTTTTCGATTTAATGACCTATCTGCGTGATGCAATTAGTAAGCGCATAGCCGATCAAAGCCTAAGGTTACAGCTTCAAATCCTGCTGGAAATCTAATATTTTCCATCTTTCAATTACTAGCTCAATTTGAAATGATCATCTAGGCTTTGCATGAAGGTCTAAGTGATTAGTTCTGATTCTTAACATATATTTGATTTTATCCGATTATTCAATGTATCAATCTTAGGATTCTCATCAATTAATACAAATATTTTCATAAACGTTTGGTATAATGAATATATATAGTAAATATATTAAGGAAAGTATTTGTACTAATTGACTAAAATCGTATCAGCCGTACATCGTTTAATACGAATAAGGCAGATATATGTATGCTGCGAATTAAAATAGGCGTTGTTAGTTAATTAAAATAATAAATTTTAATCTACGTTACTTTATAAACGTAATTGGTTTGCTAGTCGTTCAAATCAAATAAGTACGTTGTAAAAAGCAAGGTGACAGTGCATTAAATGTGTGGTCAACGAGTGAGGACTGATGGTAGTTCAAAACAAGATGTATAAAGTACTAGGTCTATAAACTTTTATCCAATCAGCGGTCCCGCGAAAATCACGTTACTCTGCCAGCCAATTAAAAATTAGGATAATTAGGATTTGATTAAAACTTTTAAATTCAGATATTTGTGTTGGTTAAAGATGTAGGAATACATATTTTGATATGTGTATTTTAGTTGCTGTTAAATTTTACACTGATTTTCAGAATAATGCTTACTAATTAATAAATACTTGTATATGTATAATATCAATATGATAACTTCATGTCAGAGGTGTCGATAGATTATCAAATGGAGTAAAAATTTTGTTCGGTCAAGGGAAAAGTAATAGTGATGGTCTGCTAAAATAAGTTAAAAATTATCATCATCATCAGGTCTTTAGTCCTGGAACTGGTTAGACGCGTACCCTCATTGCTTCCTAGTCTGAACTAACCTACATATTTCCCTGAAATTTGCAGTCTACATCTATCACTATCTGCGTGCGAAAGTCTGATCTCGGTCTACCTCTACCTCTCTTTTCCTATCTCTGCTTGTAATAGGTATAACCCGTACTATTCCCCAAAAATGCCTTAGAACGTATACTGCTCTTTTATTTCTCATATTTTTTTTGTTTTCCACAGATATCTTTATTCTTCTACTGTTTCTATTACCTATTTGTTATTAACTTTGTCTGCCTACGCTATCATCTTTATACATCTGAATCACAACATCCCAGAAGGCATCAGTATCTTTCTGTCTGCTTTTACTACTGCTGTTGTCTTTGAACATAGCCGCTGTTCTTTCTTGTTAGATGCAGTTCGGTCACCTACTATTGTTTTACAATTATATACCCTATTTCCACGATATTTAGTTGATATGCGTGTGACTACTACACCCAAGGTCCCGGGTTTGAATCCCGACACGTCCCGCTTGAAAAATGTTAGGTGAGCATTTTTCACAAAAATACGCTTTTGTTCGGATGAGAGGTAAAATCGATCCCGTGTGTGAGTGTTTTCACGCACGTTAAAGATCCGTACCTTGCCTGGAACAGCAAGGGTTCGGCAAAATTCAAAATTTTTCAGGTAGAAAAGCTCGCTTCTTGGCAAATGTAGTATTTTCGGGTGAAGCATTCGAAAATCACATGTAAGCAGCTTGCGGCTGCCAAGTTCCCCCAACACTTGAGCAATCAACATTAGCTGAAAATATTTCACAACTAACACCTGCAGTTGGTTGTAATAATCAGATTTAAGTGCACTTATTTTTTCGTCATTAGGTTTTCCGTCTTGAAACTGGTTGGGCGCGTACCTCCACTTATTTATGTTCTGAGCTAGCCGTGGTTGGATGCGTACCTCCATTGATTTCTATTGCCATCTAGCCTACACATTTTCCTGAAATTCCCATATCCTACATCTTTCACTATCTGTGTGCAATAGTCTAACCTAGGTCTACTTCTACTTCACTTTTTTCCTATCTCTGCTTCTAATATATTCCGCACTATTCCTTCATCTTTTAGTATGTGACGTATCATCCTATCTCTCCTATTTTTTAATGTATTCCGCATACTTCTTTCTTCCTCTCCCATTTCTAGTACCTCTTTGTTCTTAACTTTGTTTGTCCATGATATCTTCATCATACGTCTGTTGCACCATATTTCAAAGGCTTCTACCTTTTTCTTGTCGCATTCTCCTACTGTCTAAGTTTTACAGCCGTACAGTGGTGCGCTCAACACATATGGTTTAAGCAATCTTTTCCTTGTTTCTGTTTGTTGTCTTTGAACACAGCAGCTGCTTTTTCGTGTTAAATGTAGCACGACCTTGTGCCAATCATTGTTTTAGATCTTTTGCGCTTGTCCTATCTTGTGCTATTTAGCTCTCTCGGTAGCAGAAGTAAGTTCTCGTTACCTATTTGTATTCTTGTTTTTCATTTATTTTTCCCTCCTTTGCATACTAGAACTTTAGTTTTATTTTTGTTAATTCTCATACCGTATATATCTGTTGGAACTGTTTCCAATTGAATAAGAGCAGCTTGTAACTCTTCATTGCTAGATGCTAATACCGCTATATTATCTCCAAATCTAAGCATATTAATCTTTTGTCCCTGCATAGTAATTCCAAATGTCTTCTTGGATTTGACAGTATTCATTGCCTTTTCAATGCATACGTTGAAAATTTATGGGAGTAGGGCACATCGCTGTGTCACACCTTTCCGAATATTAACTTTTCTGCTCTAATTCTATTACCGCTGTTTGCTCTTTGTATACGCTATGTATTATCCGTCTATCTCTAAAACTCATTTCAATATTTTGAGTATTTCGAACACTTTTTTCCATTCTACATTGTCGAATGCTTAGCAATACTTACAATACTTAGCAATTTATGTAAATTGTGACATCAGTATGTGTTCCATAAATTTTTGCATTTTCTACCAAGAGTCATGCATTAGTTCTTCATTAATTTTGGAATCTGAACAAGAAAAGGTAAAAAATACAACGGATTCGATGCGTGTTTAATACATTTGAAGCCTTTTTTAATTATCGAAACTTAAAAGAATTTTGACATTTATTACTTAGGATTTAGGAAATCGAGTTGGTAAACTTTTCTTCCTTGATTAAAATATCTATAACTAATAAGTTGACTGACTTTACGATAATACAAGATGGGCTAGAAAAACTCAACACCGGGACCAAACTAAGAGTCTCGAATCTAGATCAAGACAGACTGGTCTCGGATCTTGTTCATCACTAGTTGCTAGTGGGGTTGTTGTAACAGTAGCTTTAAAAAACTGGTTCCTAAATGCAAAAAGTAGAGAGGGATTATATTATGAGATATCATGTGAAGCTGAATCAGTTGTTGCCCAGACGCCGACGAGGCAGCAACGTACGTATTTCTACCACCGCCTCCGGGCGATCAAAGGTGAGCAGCGGAACGGTGACGTCATGAGGGAGTTCTCCAGCTATGCGGGGTGCCGAGGAATGGGTACACAAGTGAAGTCGTCGGGGATGCACATCCGTCAGTCCTGTTTAGACGAGCTACCTGACGATGGAGCGGCCTGTGGCAAGTAGCCATCCTGTCGGTCGAAAACCACAGGCCAGTGGACCCAGGATCCAAAATACTGTGTAGTTGGAGGACAACCAAGGAAGATCCGGGAAACTGCTCACTGCATCAAAAGAAGAGGATTCCAGAAGCAGGTCTCTTGGAATCCAGACCTACATATTTATTTATTTATTTATATATATATCTATTTAAGAAGACCAACCTGTAAGAAACACCACAACAACTTAGAAACAAAAACATCAACAAGCCAAGAATCTCGCTAGAGTTATAAGGCACTTTCAACGACGCTGAGAGCGTCGTGTCCAGCTACTGCGGTGAAGCTGAAGTATATTTTTTAGAAGTTTTGATAAAACGCTCCTCTAATTTGATACCCCTATACATGTATAGTAGTCTTAAAATGTCAAAAATATTAGCTGATGCATTATTTTAGTAGATCGCTAATGCTCATTTTTATTGCATTTCATTAAGTTCGGTCGCATTGAATTTTTAAGTAATCTGATAATGACTTAGGACAATTTGCGTGTTACAAATAATTTTATCGCACACGTGTAAGGGAAATTGCAGTTGCTAACATTGGTTTAGCAATCTTAGAGAATATTTCCCAGTAACTTCAGAATAAAACGTTTTAATTAAAACTTTAATAGGAAATTAATTTTGTTCCATTAAACTTGCAATAACTTTTGAAGTGTACCGAAGAAGATTTTATTGACCTTAAATCTTGAATATATTAAATATCCACAACACTTTAAACAGAAATAATAAACACCATAAATGGTCGGAGTTAATAGAATTCTGTGGACAGCCGTATTTGTATATTAATGTATGACTTTTAATTAAGTTCTATCAAACTTAAAAGAACCTTTGATTCTGAGGTTTCCCCCAGTCAAAAACTATCTCGGCGGTTTGCCTACACATATTTTAACCCAGCATAGTCTTACATTAGGTACATAATTTACACCCTTGCGCTATTGCGCCGGTATTCAATTAAACTATTTCGTCTGCCACCTGCTGTTCAATAGATAGAATAGTAAAGTTAGATGTTCTTTTCATGCTAGACCAAAGGTATTTTTTTATAAGTTTTAATTTACTAAAATTGCATTCGCATGACTCTATAGTAATAAGTAAAGTTGAAAAAGTCTCAGCTAAAATTTGAATATTTTAATAGCATCCCTTAAACGATTATTTGCACTTTACACTATGTCCACAATAAGGTCCACATCTTGATTTTAGAAACATTTAATTTCACTAACCCTTCAAAATTTATATCTTTGGAGTACTGAAACCAAAATCAGTACCAGACTATTGAATGTAGCTAACCGATTCATATTTTATAGATTTGCCAGATAAGCAACTAAAATCTGATGAAATCCGTCCATTAGTTTTATATTGTGGTGTTCTGGTTATCTGGGCTTCCCTCACCAAAGCCTCGTAGTCAAAGAGAACATTTATTTACAAGTCAAAATATAGATACGAACTTATTATACATTAACATCAAAGGCATTGCACGCACAAATGAAATATGTGTGCGTAATTAAATTGCAAATGCCTTTTACACTAGAACTGACGGTATTGATCAATTTAGTTTGTAAAGTTGCGAAACGTGTTTCTATGTTGAAGAGTTTGATGTTTTAGTTTCACGACAAAGATCTGGGTTTGGTGTCAGTAGGTGAACATATCTATTGTAAGTAACCCTGATCCGGGTTACGCTGAATGCACTACGGCACCTCACGGCAGTCATTACAGTTGGATTTAAATAGCTCGGTACTTAGCGGTTGGTGGGTGACTTCCTTGGACGGTAGAAATTGAAATGGACTAGTGGCAAAATGTTTAAATTCTGGTGTGCTTGTTGGCGTCATGTGCTCGTGGGAGTGGTCCTATTGGTCGCAGCTTTCGAAGTGTAGCAGCTCCAAGCTATTATGGTGGGATCTTGCCAGCAATATTATGAGAGTTAACTTGATTTATCGCGTTACATTTGGTGGTCATAACGAGATAATCTGAAAGAAAATCCTTAATGAAGAAGCTGCTTGGCGATTTCTGTCTAACATTATTTTTAAGTTCCTTCTAAGAAGTTTGGCGATATTCTTAAAGAGAGAAGAAAGAGAAGTGATTTTATCTTACGTTTGGAACTTCTTTTATACCGATGTGTGTTGGTACTGTACATTCGGACGGTTCTAGTTGCATCTCGAGGGGTGTTGAACGAGTACATTCTTGGGGTTGTTTCATGCCTGCATGCTATTTGCTTGAATACTGTTTGCATGTTGGTTATTTAGTTAGGAGTTTGGTTGGTTGCATACTCCTATAATATCATTTCTTCTTCTTCATTAGCAATTGGCGATTCGCGGGATTAACTTCCCACTCGAGCCTTACTCAAGGACAAAAAAAATTGTTATCTTCTTTTGCCAGTTTACAACTTAAAATGTTACCTTATTTTTTTGTTTTCAGGAAAATTAGATGTAAAAAGCATTACCTTAACGGCATGTCTCTCATAATCAAGTGTCGAAACTATACTTTCATCACGCATTAACTGTATTTATTCGGTAAAGCCTTAGTGTAGCGTTTGGAAAGCTATGTCAAGCGAAACACTTTTACTCTAAATAGTTTTGTTTATTTTGTTCATACTAGAAAGAACCCTAGTTAAGACAAAGAAATGGAAAATCATAGATAGAAAACCTTCGTACGGGGCCAAACTCGCTTGTTTTTACATGTATATTTCCATTAGAAGAGCTAAGGTTCATTTTGCAAATTTTTGTTCCTTTTAAGATCATTCATTCAGAGATCACGTGACGTCATTATGGACAGCCCTTAATTTTTACTTATTCATACAATATAATTTCCTCTTTCATATTAAAGGTACTACTGTGTATTCCGAGTATGGGTGTTGACTAGAGCGTTGAATGTTGTGTGTCTGCCTATAGAGTTTGGTAAATTTTAAGCAGTAGTTGTTCCAGTTATCTGGTATCGCTATTAGGCAACAGAAAAAAGTCCATATAAATGATAAATAAAAATCTATTATATAATCATTCACAACTTATGGTAACGTTTGACCATCAGCAGAAAATCATGAAGGCGACCCACCAGCAACCATAATCAATTAATAGCGATATAAGGAAGCTGCGCAGAAAATCAGGCAGGCAGACTACAACACCATTTAGTTTAAAATCAAATTGTCCCATAGGATTAGATATAGTCCCCCAATTTATGTGTACATACACTGGGATTTCATTGAAATTGAATATATTGTATTTTGCATATGCTTACTATAAACTAAGTCATATGGGACATAAAACCATAATTGGATAGTACATTTTAAAGCCTCGAGGAATCAACAGTTTTTTATAGCCACCAGGTAGCACTTTATACTGTATATACTAGCGGATAACGACCTGGTTTGTAAGTACAGCTAAAAATCATTCAATGTCGATACACTCCCACATTGTGGTACCTGTCTTATAAAAATTGCCCGACCACCAGCTCAAAAATACTAACTTATTTTCAAAGACATTTTTAAAAACTTGCTTACCTTTTGCCATGGAATTTTTGTGCATTGTAATACAGTGCATTAACGTTTACCTCCTAACCTACTTGCTGGTCTTTAGATGTTGAATTGGAACTAAACCGCAAGCACCATGGACCCGGCTTTCGTCGAATGCACTTGCAGAGCATATTCGGCAATTATAAAAACGTAGTTAACCTCAGCATAAAATATTTTCTTTACTTAATAAAATATTTGTATCAATTTTGGAAATTTGAGTACTATATCGGTCTAAGGTCATTAATTAAAGACATGACAATTACACAAATCGATGTGTCATACTCAAATAAAACAAATATCTAGTTAAAATTGAAATGTCGGATCTGGTTTTCAAATTATATGTTAAAAACTAAAATAGTACTAGATCTCAGTATGCAGAGGCAGCCTTCGACTTTACTACGTCCTGAGCAAAAACTTTTGCGGGACCTTTTTACGTTAAAATGAAAATTTAAAGCTATAACATGAAATGCAGACTTAGGTTTTTTCGGTCGAAGCACATAGATATCAATATTACCAAAGATGAATTGTTAACATAACGAAATGTTTTACGTGAACTGTATGAAGATAAAATATATGTTAATTTCATATTTAAAGATAACGTCAATTTAGATGTTGAAAATAAACAAAATATGAAAATGAAAATAGAACCATCAATAAACAATTACAATAAATAAGAGAAATTTTGAGATATTTATACAACCTTTCAGTCACACACATTTTCTACTTTTTATTGTAGTATAATCTTCCATAAAATATTGATAGTTTAGCGAGGCAGCAACATCGTTTTCGATAGAAATAAATGCAAGAGCAGACGGCCTATCTGAGACATTGTACTCCGCAAAAAAGTTTTTATTAATTTTAATCTGGAAAAGCTTCTTTCTGCGGAGGCAACGGTCATTGGAATTGTAGATAAAATTCTTAACGCAACACACTGTTTTCACCATAAAACGCTTTTACAAATAGTTTTAACTCTTCGTATAGTTCTAATCCATCCACATCTTTGTTTCCTTCAACGCTTAATGAAATATCCAAATCATTGCAGTATTTTAGAATAGACCCATCGCTCGTATGAATTAAATGTCGAAATTTGATATATAAAGCCAAATATATTACTGTGCTGTGTAAGAGCTTCAAATCGATGCTAAATGCTTACTCTAATAGTATTAACAATCACATTAAATAATTTTTAAAGTTGCTTTCTGGTAGCAGGAAACTCACATCTTTTGTTTCATAATAAAAAAATCGTTCCGTTCGCCTACTTCTTTTACATTTGAATGTTGGTTCAATTTCCACTTGTTCGCATGTTTTTTTGCATAAACTAATGCCGACGAGTAGGGTAAAATCAAGAAACCCACCGCCACATTTCCACCAGCATCCACATTTCCACACACATCTGGACCAAAAAGTTTTCTTCGACTAACCATTTTTCATCTTTCGAGATAAATGAGCATCCACATTTCCACACACGAGATAAACCTATCTTAAATTTTTTATGTTTCGAGATAAATGAGCATCCTCATTTCCTCCCACATCTGAACCAAAAGTTTTCTTCGACTAACCATTTTTTTATCTTTCATCTGAACCAAATAGTTTTCCTCGTCTAACCAATGCATCTTTCGAGATAAACCTATCTTGTTTGGTATCAATTAATATTAGAATTTTCTCAGCTACCCTCATTTTAAGATTTTGTAGCAAGATCAATTTATAATCACCCCTCCTTTTTAATATCTACAGTCCTTTAACCAACAATAATAAGAACACAAAAGTTTAATATTTTATTTTATTCGATTTACAGTTTAATAAACTAATTACAATTTTACAAAGTATAACATTATTTCCTGTGTAGCCGAATCCAAGCAGGTTAACCTGTAACAAAAAAGATTAATGTGTTGTTTAAATAGACCTGTAATAAAAAGAGATTAATGTAAAAAAAAAGGAGACGTGTTTTCGGTTAATAAGACATATTATCGTTAATCTAACAATATGTTTTACCGTCCAGCGACACCACGTGGAGGTAAACACATTCCAATGTAATGGGTTTTAAATATGAGAATGGGGAGGTCAACTTTCACGTAATCATCGCGTGGTTAATAATTAAGAAAGCTGTATATAATTTTATTTTAAACGTGTATATCTTCTCCAAACAAATGCGGTTATTATAATAGGAAAGTACGCTAAATACAAGTCAATTAACAGCAATTAAATATTGCTTACTGACCTACCTTAATTAGGTTGCTGTGCTATTAGGAATGATGTTTAAGACTTCGTACGTATTTTCCGGATTATATGTTGTATTCTTTTTTTATTAAGTAATCGAATAAATCGTTCCTTCTGCTTCCAAAGAAACTCGGACACTCCATTGTCGACGCTGGCGTTATTTATGCGATAGCTAGCCATGCAGTTGTTAAACGCTGTGCTAATCATTTCTACGCCATCTTCGTTAGTAGCGGTAACTGATGCATTTTATGTTTGTTGCTCCTTAAGTGTGCGGCGTACGTAGTTTTTCCATTTCGAAATCGCATACTGTACACATAATTCGTGGTTGTTTCGTACAAGACCCTTTAACAGCTGGTGGCGTTGAACGTTTACTGCTTAATGACATACCGTGCTGTTTTTCCTTGTGTCGCTGTGAGCTATTCTCGTAAAAGCGATACCGCAAGACCCAGAGTTTAAGTACTTTGCTGCGGACGGCTTAACCCTGGGCGATGTTACACTACGACATTTGTTCTGGTGCCGTTTGAGAGCATTTTTCCAGGTATAGGAAGCACCGCAAGGGTTGCACTTATAAACGTTTGCAGGTACCATTTTAGTACAAAACAAAACCCGCACTATAGCACTTGACTTGTAATCGAACTAACTAAAAAGCTTACTCGAGCGTACCTGATTTATGTTCCTTATAGAATGCATACCGAAGGTTTCCGAAGACATCCGAACGAAGTTGAGGATTCGGCGGGGAACTAAATGATGTCATAATCCTCGCTGCTCGTCCAATACATTTAGCGCCAATGCATGCACCTGGTCCGCTTCGTCGATGGTGCGAATGCCGTTAGTAGAAACACCGGAAAACGTCTTCCATGTTATACGGATCGTGTGCATATTAAAAATCCAAAGAGCGGTAGCACACGCACACAAGTTGTCTGCAAGTCGTGCTGTAGAAGATGCAATGCTACTATAACCAAAAACACTTTAAACCATTACTAAGAAAATACCAACTTGTTGTCTACAGGATACTTACAACAATTTAATTTTAAATAACTTCTACGTCATACTTTAGGAAATGATAGGCTTGAATATTTTCCAAATGAATCACCAAGCGAAAGTATATGCTTAGCGGTATTAAATTACCCATTAATTTCCCATTTTACGACCGTGGTTAATTATAGATTAAAATTTAATTTGTGCACGTTCGAGCTTCCGTAAACAACATATTTTATAGCAACAATGCGCTGTATAATACATGCATACCCCTTCGCCGCGCTACTGCTATTCTTGTAATTGCTAGAAAAGTCACTCTCCTTTTTACTGTTAAGACGGGCAAAGCACCATTTTTTATACTTTCTATAGCACATCGCGCACTTTTCGTCTGATAATTATGCTTCTGTAGGCTTTTACAATTTCGCATAGCGGTCGGCCGCACGTATTGATTTCTAGAACCGGTAAGTACTGATATCGTCCAAATAGAGAATTAGATGCTCGATGTCTATCAATTTCCGATTCCCTCGTAAAGGTAGAAAAACTCGGTCAATCATCCATTAAACTTTGACCCGCTACCGTTTTGATAATTTCCAAACATTTTCGAACGACAATGGGCTGAGAATTTTAAACCTCCGAGGGATCTTTAAGTCGTGGTCAATTACACATCCGAGCTACGCGTAAACTAACATATTTTGCAGCAACTGTATAATACATGCATACCCCTTCTCTGCGCTACTGCTATTCTTGTAGTTGCTTGGAAAAGTCAGTCGCCCTTTTACTGCTAGGGCCGCTAAAAAGCACCATTCCATACTTTATTTATAAGTGTAGCACATCGCACCTTTTTGTCGGTTAATTAAATTTTGTTTATGTAGGCCTTTACACTTTCGCTTATTTAAACATCTAATACGACCGATTAACCACTTTCGATTATTCTAACGGACCACCATACATCCCACCGCACCGTTCTTTTGAATCCAACGATCCTATGGGCTTCCACGCACTAACACCTGACGTATCTTTCCTACTATTTGTTAAACAAAACCACCGGTATCACCATTGTGGACGTAAACAGATGTTTGTGGATGTGTACGAGTATGTAACCATATACATTAACCAGTCTAAGCTATTTTATTTAGTTCACGAAAACTACTATTTTTCTAAACCACAATTAATAATCGCCTTTATAGGTCCCACATTTCGACCATTACCCAATGACTGGTGCTACGTACATGGAAACTTTAATTTTTAGGGAGAATTCTTATTCTCCCGCGCACTGCCGCGTAGTTGCATGCCTACCCCTTTTGGAGGTATATGCTCGTTATAGGTTGTAAGACCCTCGGTTTTACTTAACTACAATTCGTGAAACCCCTTTAATCTTTTAATCGTATCTTTCTCGCCTACATTACAGTAGGACTTAGCCCTATTACCAACAAATTCTAATACTGGACCCCCATTAAATACGTCTTTAATTTTCCCTGCAACTTTTTATCGAGAAGTGTTATATTGTATTTATTATACGCAGGGTAGTCACTCTTTTAAGATAAATATATTTTGCTAGGTATCAACTAATATTAAATTTTTCTAGGGACCCCAAATCTGTAAACAGATTTTAAATAGGACCACCCCATACAAAGTTATGCGTTTTAAAGACCCTTAATTTTTGCTCATCTTTATTTAACACCATCTTTAGAACCCTTTTTGCAATGCAAACATATGCCTTAACTAACCATCTCCCAGAAATCTAAAACCGCCGTGTTCGCGAATACCACGTGGAGATAACACGTATACTCTGTCAACCAGGATAGAAGCCGGAAGGATTTGGAAGGTGGGAGAAGAACTTAAAATTATGGAATCTTAAAACTAAATATACAAATATAAACAACTATCTTATATCTTTACCCCCATGCGTAGATTGTTGTACTATTAGGAATGATGTACCTTTGTCATCTTCCTCGATAAACAATTTTATTAATAAGCTGCGTATGCAAATCGTATTTTACTCCGGATACATACGCAGACAAGTACTCCACACCAAATAAAGAATTGGATGCTTGGTGACTGTTAACATCCGCTTCCCTCGTGTACGCCCAGACACATCCCAGCCCATGAGCACCCCTGCGCATGCACACCCCCGCCCATGGCACCCCTGCGCGTACGCACCCCTGCCCATGCGCGCTGCCCATGCGCCCCCTCTCTGTGCGACTGCTATTTCGTGGTAACGTCACAGCCTTTTATAAATAAAGAACAATGTTATATACTATTATAAAATGTTTATTCAACATTATACATAACAAATTTAAAAACAACTAATTTACAAACTGCGGAAATGTGCACAGGAAGTACTCTAAGATGTACAGCAACACCTATCTACTCAGATGGTAAAGATGATAAAGAAGTTTGTAAAAGAAGTTTTAGGATGCAAAACAAAAGTTTAATATTGAGGAAATGAACTCTGCAAAAAATAATGAACATGCTCGTCATAAACTATCAGAGCAAATAATAAATGAAGCAAGTTCTATGGATTACACTCTAAATTCTGAAGATGAGGATTCAACACAGGAAAGCAATAGTCGGGACACTAAAATACCGACGTATATTCACTTTAATGTGCATGGGCTGATTGAAAGACTGCAGTTGCTAGTTACTGTTGATTATCACAACCATCGAGATATGCATAACCTAAATGAAATTATCTCTATAATATCTAAACTTCGACAAAAGGGATTATAAAATAGAACGACAACAAAGTTAGATGGGGTAAATATTTATACATAAAATATTTATTGAAATTGTAAAATTGGAATAGTCTGCATTTGCATTTTGATAAGTAAACATCGTAATAAGATGAGCGGGAAAAATTATATCCTTAGATGCTATAAAAATTTTAGAAGAAGTTGTCAAGGAGATGAAAACAAGTTTATCAAACAATTCAACTAGCCAACATTTGAATGGTATGTCTAATGAATCTCTGGTAAATACTAAAATAGTGCAAGATAAACCTACACATGATAATGTTGATGCGAAAACAAAATAGACTCCAAGTCAGACGTTTCTGACAGAAAAAGAAAGAACAACTTAAATCGTATACTAAAGAGGATTTAAATAAAGCCCTTGACGAAATAAACAAAGGATGGATTACTGGTTCAGAAGCATTCGAAATCTACAATGTTCCACGAGCTACACTCTATACAGAACTCAGATCAAAAGAAAATCGTGGCAAAATTTGGATATGTATACTACACATTTACCAATTAAAAGGAGGAAAAAGTGACTTTTGTGTGTGTGTGTATTAGTTTTAATGAATAAAAATATATTTCTATGTGAAGTGTACCTGTTAAGTATTTGAATTGAAATATAAATATTGTTTCAAACGTTTTGGGTTTTATTTAAATATAATGGTATTGTTAGGATGCAATAAAATGGGGCGCCCCAGGGATGCGATGGTCAGGGGTGCGTAGGGGCACATTACGAGATAGAGGTCTTGGTATAAAATTTCCAGTTTTATGTTAAAATTTTTCTAAATCAGAACTACTAAAATTTCACCAAACCCCAAAATATTCGAAATCTAAAGTAGTTACAAAATGCCGAATGTATTCGCTCTGTTGCTCCAACCCTTTCATTCACTAATAATATGCATAACCATACCCTAATAGCTTCGCATACTACATTAAATGCAGTTATGATGACAGGGCATATGCTGGACACCCTCATATCCTTACATCCTCTTGATTAGGAATAGTTTTGTTATCCGATCTAGCTCGGATTAAATCCGCAATTTCACCCTATTCTGATGGAGATAAATTCGAGGAACTTTACCATTAATACGCCCCACAACCAGACCTAAATCCGATTATGCAAATAAAGAAATAGTTTAATATTATTACAATATCACAAAGTTATACGCAACAACAAATTTTAAAAACTTGGGGCACCAAATATTTCAACATTTTCAACGTTATTTCACAAATTCCAGCTACTTTTCAAGATAATTTATTATTAACCGTTTGAGCACATTACACCCTAAAATAGTCTTTTATGCTAACTTGCAAACAAATCAAGATAGCAGAACCTATACAAAACACTCATCATCTATATATTGGGAGGGTTAGCAATTGCGTTAGCATACCGAAATAGTGCATGATATATACCAGAATACAATTAATTGTTTCTGTATTATCATCTAATAAAGGTACATCATCGAATATTATAAAAAAAAAAAATCTGAATTTTAATTATGTTAAACAAGATGTATGTGCTCTAACATATTTATTCTTATTCACACCCATGTAAATTCTCGCTTATAACTAAAAGATTCTATTATACCCACCCGGTATACCAACATTTCCTAATACACCTGAAGTTAATTTAGCACAGCGAGGACTATCAATTATATCATCTATAGAATCCTCAGTTGACAACACATCTCCATTATATATTAATAATCGAGCGGGTCCTAAGGAAACACTAAAATAAAAATAAATATATAAAATATTAAATAATCTATCGATGCATACATACCTATAATTAAAACTACCTCCTACACCAAGCATTCGTATTATAAAATATACATCAAATTCGTTCTGATCATTGTTAACTGTTTTAAAATTGATGCTATAAAATATTTATTGAAACACCGCATCAGAACGGTCCATAACCGATACCCGGTACTGTGAAACCTTACAATTATATCAGTCATATTTATATGACGAACAGCCAATCGAGTATGGTTAGACTGGAAATGATTATATATATCTTCCAAACTACCCTATTCATTTATCATAATTAGTAAACACCATATATAATATTACACCTATACAATACCTCTAACTGGCACGCCTCATCCAATAGAGGACATTTATAACGTTTTAACGTACAAACGGCTTCATGCTCCTTTTTATCTTGAAGCTCACCAACAAACTGACATCCAAATTCTGTATTTTCACAATTAAATATTAAATATCTTCCTAACTCCTCGACTGCTAAGTTTCGAGCATTTCCTAAAAATACATATATTATAAAATCATTTTCCACTCTTTTCACCTTACCCAACGGTACTCTACATACAGCGCATGAAACTATTTTTTATACACTTATTACAATGTATATGCCCATTCATACACTGCATAATGGGTGGCAATGCAATTTAGGTCAGCGCGGGTGCTGACCTAACCTATTAATTTTCCTTTATCTAACCTAGGTCCACACTTGGTTTTAAATTTTCTATCCCTATGAGAGATTCCTATTTTTGCAAAACCCTGAACATAACAATCCAATTATAAATCTATTAACAATTTCCGTAAACGGATTATATTCAAACATAGAGCCATGTATAATACTATTGATAACTGCTTAAATGAGGAGTGAAAGCGCATTACTTTAATATCACCCATTTACCTAATGCGGGAAAGCTTAGTTTAGTTCATAATATATAATAACTAATTTACGCTGTAATTATCTAGGAATATTTCGGGTTAGTAATAATTCATACGAGTAGGTTTATGATTTTTCATTCTCAGTCTATTTTCTGCTGTCTGCTGCGAAGGTTCACCTTATACCAGTATAAAATATAGATTGTGGTAGTAGTTATGAATACCGAGCTAAATAATCGACTTATTGCGCTATTTAAATGCCCTATCTGTTATGACATTGCATTGCCACCCATTATGCAGTGTATGAATGGGCATATACATTGTAATAAGTGTATAAAAAATAGTTTCATGCGCTGTATGTAGAGTACCGTTGGGTAAGGTGAAAAGAGTGGAAAATGATTTTATAATATATGTATTTTAGGAAATGCTCGAAACTTAGCAGTCGAGGAGTTAGGAAGATATTTAATATTTAATTGTGAAAATACAGAATTTGGATGTCAGTTTGTTGGTGAGCTTCAAGATAAAAAGGAGCATGAAGCCGTTTGTACGTTAAAACGTTATAAATGTCCTCTATTGGATGAGGCGTGCCAGTTAGAGGTATTGTATAGGTGTAATATTATATATGGTGTTTACTAATTATGATAAATGAATAGGGTAGTTTGGAAGATATATAATCATTTCCAGTCTAACCATACTTGATTGGCTGTTCGTCATATAAATATGACTGATATAATTGTAAGGTTTCACAGTACCGGGTATCGGTTATGGACCGTTCTGATGCGGTGTTTCAATAAATATTTTATAGCATCAATTTTAAAACAGTTAACAATGATCAGAACGAATTTGATGTATATTTTATAATACGAATGCTTGGTGTAGGAGGTAGTTTTAATTATAGGTATGTATGCATCGATAGATTATTTAATATTTTTATATATTTATTTTTATTTTAGTGTTTCCTTAGGACCCGCTCGATTATTAATATATAATGGAGATGTGTTGTCAACTGAGGATTCTATAGATGATATAATTGATAGTCCTCGCTGTGCTAAATTAACTTCAGGTGTATTAGGAAATGTTGGTATACCGGTGGGTATAATAGAATCTTTTAGTTATAAGCGAGAATTTACATGGGTGTGAATAAGAATAAATATGTTAGAGCACATACATCTTGTTTAACATAATTAAAATTCAGATTTTTTTTTTTTTATAATATTCGATGATGTACTTTATTAGATGATAATACAGAAACAATTAATTGTATTCTGGTATATATCATGCACTATTTCGGTATGCTAACGCAATTGCTAACCCTCCCAATATATAGATGATGAGTGTTTTGTATAGGTTCTGCTATCTTGATTTGTTTGCAAGTTAGCATAAAAGACTATTTTAGGGTGTAATGTGCTCAAACGGTTAATAATAATACAATTATCTTGAAAAGTAGCTGGAATTTGTGAAATAACGTTGAAAATGTTGAAATATTTGGTGCCCCAAGTTTTTTAAAATTTGTTGTTGCGTATAACTTTTGTGATATTGTAATAATATTAAACTATTTCTTTATTTGCATAATCGGATTTAGGTCTGGTTGTGGGGCGTATTAATGGTAAAGTTCCTCGAATTTATCTCCATCAGAATAGGGTGAAATTGCGGATTTAATCCGAGCTAGATCGGATAACAAAACTATTCCTAATCAAGAGGATGTAAGCGATATGAGGGTGTCCAGCATATGCCCTGTCATCATAACTGCATTTAATGTAGTATGCGAAGCTATTAGGGGTATGGTTATGCATATTATTAGTGAATGAAGTTGAGGTGTCTGGAGCAACAGAGCGAATACATTCGGCATTTTTGTAACTACTTTAGATTTCGAATATTTTGGGGTTTGGTGAAATTTTAGTAGTTCTGATTTAGAAAATTTTAACATAAAACTGGAAATTTTATACCAAGACCTCTATCTCGTAATGTGCCCTGCAGCGCACCCTGTATTTTTATTGCATCCTAACAATACCATTATATTTAAATAAAACCCAAAACGTTTGAAACAATATTTATATTTCAATTCAAATACTTAACAGGTACACTTCACATAGAAATATATTTTTATTCATTAAAACTAATACACACAAAAGTCACTTTTCCTCCTTTTAATTGGTAAATGTGTAGTATACATATCCAAATTTTGCACACGATTTTCTTTTGATCTGAGTTCTGTATAGAGTGTAGCTCGTGGAACATTGTAGATTTCGAATGCTTCTGAACCAGTAATCCATCCTTTGTTTATTTCGTCAAGGGCTTTATTTAAATCCTCTTTAGTATACGATTTAAGTTGTCTCTTTCTTTTTCTGTCAGAAACGTCTGACTTGGAGTCTATGTTCTGATCTTTCGCATCAACATTATCATGTGTTTTATCTTGCACTATTTTAGTATTTACCAGAGATTCATTAGACATACCATTCAAATGTTGGCTAGTTGAATTGTTTGATAAACTTGTTTTCATCTCCTTGACAACTTCTTCTAAAATTTTTATAGCATCTAAGGATATAATTCTTTCCCGCTCATCTTATTACGATGTTTACTTATCAAAATGCAAATGCAGACTATTCCAATTTTACAATTTCAATAAATATTTTATGTATAAATATTTACCCCATCTAACTTTGTTGTCGTTCTATTTTATAATCCTTTTGTCGAAGTTTAGATATTATAGAGATAATTTCATTTAGGTTATGCATATCTCGATGGTTGTGATAATCAACAGTAACTAGCAACTGCAGTCTTTCAATCAGCCCATGCACATTAAAGTGAATATACGTCGGTATTTTAGTGTCCCGACTATTGCTTTCCTGTGTTGAATCCTCATCTTCAGAATTTAGAGTGTAATCCATAGAACTTGCTTCATTTATTATTTGCTCTGATAGTTTATGACGAGCATGTTCATTATTTTTGCAGAGTTCATTTCCTCAATATTAAACTTTTTTTTGCATCCTAAAACTTCTTTACAAACTTTTTATCATCTTTACCATCTGAGTAGATAGGTGTTGCTGTACATCTTAGAGTACTTCCCTTTTGCAGTTTGTAAATTAGTTGTTTTTAAATTTGTTATGTATAATGTTGGAATAAACATTTTAAATAGTATATAACATTGTTCTTTATTTATAAAAGGCTGTGACGTTACCACGAAATAGCAGTCGCACAGAGAGGGGCGCATGGGCAGCGCGCATGGGCAGGGTGCGTACGCGCAGGGCGCATGGGCGGGGTGTGCATGCGCAGGGGTGCTCATGGGCTGGGATGTGTCTGGGCGTACACGAGGGAAGCGGATGTTAACAGTCACCAAGCATCCAATTCTTTATTTGGTGTGGAGTACTTGTCTGCGTATGTATCCGGAGTAAAAATACGATTTGCATACGCAGCTTATTAATAAAATTAGTTTATCGAGGAAGATGACAAAGGTACATCATTCCTAATAGTACAACAATCTACGCATGGGGCGTAAAGATATAAGATAGTTGTTTATATTTGTATATATTAGTTTTAAGATTCCATAATTTTCAAGTTCTTCTCCCACCTTCCAAATCCTTCCGGCTTCTATCCTGGTTGACAGAGTATACGTGTTATCTCCACGTGGTATTCGCGAGACACGGCGGTTTTAGATTTCTCGGGAGATGGTTAGTTAAGGCATATGTCTTGCATTGCAAAAAGGGTTCTAAAGATGGTGTTAAATAAAGATGAGCAAAATTAATAATTTGGGTCTTTAAAACGCATAACTTTGTATGGGGTGGTCCTATTTAAAATCTGTTTACAGATTTGGGGTCCCTAGAAAAATTTAATATTAGTTGATACCTAGCAAAATATATTTATCTTAAAGAGTGACTACCCTGCGTATAATAAATACAATATAACACTTCTCGATAAAAAGTTGCAGGAAAATTAAAGACGTATTTAATGGGGTCCAGTATTAGAATTTGTTGGTAATAGGGCTAAGTCCTACTGTAATGTAGGCGAGAAAGATACGATTAAAAGATTAAAGGGGTTTCACGAATTGTAGTTAAGTAAAACCGAGGGTTTTACAACCTATAACGAGCATATACCTCCAAAAGGGGTAGGCATGCAACTACGCAGCAGTGCGCGGGAGAATAAGAATTCTCTCCAATAAGAAATTAAAGTTTCCATGTACGTAGCACCAGTCATTGGGTAATGGTCGAAATGTGGGACCTATAAAGGCGATTATTAATTGTGGTTTAGAAAATAGTAGTTTTCGTGAACTAAATAAAATAGCTTAGACTGGTTAATGTATATGGTTACATATCTCGTACACATCCACAAACATCTGTTTACGTCCACAATGGTGATACCGGTGGTTTTGTTTAACAAATAGTAGGAAAGATACGTCAGGTGTTAGTGCGTGGAAGCCCATAGGATCGTTGGATTCAAAAGAACGGTGCGGTGGGATGTATGGTGGCTCCCGTTAGAATAATCGAAAGTGGTTAATCGGTCGTATTAGATGTTTAAATAAGCGAAAGTGTAAAGGCCTACATAAACAAAAATTTAATTAACCGACAAAAAGTGTGCGATGTGCTACACTTATAAATAAAGTATGGAATGGTGCTTTTAGCGGCCCTAGCAGTAAAAGGGCGACTGACTTTTCAAGCAACTACAAGAATAGCAGTAGCGCAGAGAAGGGGTATGCATGTATTATACAGTTGCTGCAAAATATGTTAGTTTACGCGTAGCTCGGATGTGTAATTGACCACGACTTAAAGATCCCTCGGAGGTTTAAAATTCTCAGCCCATTGTCGTTCGAAAATGTTTGGAAATTATCAAAACGGTAGCGGGTCAAAGTTTAATGGATGATTGACCGAGTTTTTCTACCTTTTACGAGGGAATCGGAAATTGATAGACATCGAGCATCTAATTCTCTATTTGGACGATATCGAGTACTTACCGGTTCTAGAAATCAATACGTGCGGCCGACCGCTATGCGAAATTGTAAAAGCCTACAGAAGCATAATTATCAGACGAAAAGTGCGCGATGTGCTATAGAAAGTATACAAAAATGGTGCTTTGCCCAGTCTTAACAGTAAAAGGAGAGTGACTTTTTCTAGCAATTACAAGAATAGCAGTAGCGCGGCGAAGGGGTATGCATGTATTATACAGCGCATTGTTGCTATAAAATATGTTAGTTTACGGGAAGCTCGAACGTGCACAAATTAAATTTTAATCTATAATTAACCACGGTCGTAAAAATGGGAAATTAATGGGTAATTTGAATACCGCTAAGCATATACTTTCGCTTGGTGATTCATTTGGAAAATATTCAAGCCTATCATTTCCTAAAGTATGACGTAGAAGTTATTTAAAATTAAATTGTTGTAAGTATCCTGTAGACAACAAGTTGGTATTTTCTTAGTAATGGTTTAAAGTGTTTTTGGTTATAGTAGCATTGCATCTTCTACAGCACGACTTGCAGACAACTTGTGTGCGTGTGCTACCGCTCTTTTGGATTTTTAATATGCACACGATCCGTATAACATGGAAGACGTTTTCCGGTGTTTCTACTAACGGCATTCGCACCATCGACGAAGCGGACCAGGTGCATGCATTGGCGCTAAATGTATTGGACGAGCAGCGAGGATTATGACATCATTTAGTTCCCCGCCGAATCCTCAACTTCGTTCGGATGTCTTCGAAACCTTCGGTATGCATTCTATAAGGAACATAAATCAGGTACGCTCGAGTAAGCTTTTTAGTTAGTTCGATTACAAGTCAAGTGCTATAGTGCGGGTTTTGTTTTGTACTAAAATGGTACCTGCAAACGTTTATAAGTGCAACCCTTGCGGTGCTTCCTATACCTGGAAAAATGCTCTCAAACGGCACCAGAACAAATGTCGTAGTGTAACATCGCCCAGGGTTAAGCCGTCCGCAGCAAAGTACTTAAACTCTGGGTCTTGCGGTATCGCTTTTACGAGAATAGCTCACAGCGACACAAGGAAAAACAGCACGGTATGTCATTAAGCAGTAAACGTTCAACGCCACCAGCTGTTAAAGGGTCTTGTACGAAACAACCACGAATTATGTGTACAGTATGCGATTTCGAAATGGAAAAACTACGTACGCCGCACACTTAAGGAGCAACAAACATAAAATGCATCAGTTACCGCTACTAACGAAGATGGCGTAGAAATGATTAGCACAGCGTTTAACAACTGCATGGCTAGCTATCGCATAAATAACGCCAGCGTCGACAATGGAGTGTCCGAGTTTCTTTGGAAGCAGAAGGAACGATTTATTCGATTACTTAATAAAAAGAATACAACATATAATCCGGAAAATACGTACGAAGTCTTAAACATCATTCCTAATAGCACAGCAACCTAATTAAGGTAGGTCAGTAAGCAATATTTAATTGCTGTTAATTGACTTGTATTTAGCGTACTTTCCTATTATAATAACCGCATTTGTTTGGAGAAGATATACACGTTTAAAATAAAATTATATACAGCTTTCTTAATTATTAACCACGCGATGATTACGTGAAAGTTGACCTCCCCATTCTCATATTTAAAACCCATTACATTGGAATGTGTTTACCTCCACGTGGTGTCGCTGGACGGTAAAACATATTGTTAGATTAACGATAATATGTCTTATTAACCGAAAACACGTCTCCTTTTTTTTTTACATTAATCTCTTTTTATTACAGGTCTATTTAAACAACACATTAATCTTTTTTTTGTTACAGGTTAACCTGCTTGGATTCGGCTACACACAGGAAATAATGTTATACTTTGTAAAAATTGTAATTAGTTTATTAAACTGTAAATCGAATAAAATAAAATATTAAACTTTTGTGTTCTTATTATTGTTGGTTAAAGGACTGTAGATATTAAAAGGAGGGTGATTATAAATTGATCTTGCTACAAAATCTTAAAATGAGGGTAGCTGAGAAAATTCTAATATTAATTGATACCAAACAAGATAGGTTTATCTCGAAAGATGCATTGGTTAGACGAGGAAAACTATTTGGTTCAGATGAAAGATAAAAAATGGTTAGTCGAAGAAAACTTTTGGTTCAGATGTGGGAGGAAATGAGGATGCTCATTTATCTCGAAACATAAAAAATTTAAGATAGGTTTATCTCGTGTGTGGAAATGTGGATGCTCATTTATCTCGAAAGATGAAAAATGGTTAGTCGAAGAAAACTTTTGGTCCAGATGTGTGTGGAAATGTGGATGCTGGTGGAAATGTGGCGGTGGGTTTCTTGATTTTACCCTACTCCGACGGTATTTGTCTATTCATTTAATAAAACCTTGCGAATGTTGTAAAGCGACAATTAAATACATGCTTTTTGCCTGCCGCATCTTATTGAATAAATTTTAATTTATTTTGTGTAGTATATGGTACCACATTGTTAAAAACATTACGATGTCAAGAGAAGTTATTTCTTTTTCGATTGATTGGCATTCACTAAGTCACGATGTGTTGTTGTTTCAGCTAAACTTTTTAGAGCATCACATATATCATTTAACTGATATTTCACAGCTTTTACGGATTCTACTCTACGCTCCCACCCTGTTCTGATAAAGTTTTAGTGAAATATTAACATTTTCCTTTAAAATAGCCCACTTTTCAATAGAACCGGAAAGAAGCGTATAATGCTGTTACAAAAGTCCAAAGAAAGATTGAGGTTGTACACAAGAAGATGCGGCATCACCTAAACTAAATTCCAGTTATGACAACCGCAGGGTACAAAAAACGCCATAGGATCTGGAGTAAAAATTCTTTTTTCAACGCCACTTTTTCCTCACACATGGCGCCATTGTCATAGCCTTGACCTCGGCAGCTTTCTAATGGTAACCTTAAGTTTTCCAGTTCAGTTGAAATGTAGTTAGTTAAATTTTCTGCAGTAGTTTTTCTGCAATTATAAAACCAATAAAATGCTCTTCAATGTCACTATTATCTACATTCACAAACCTTAATAGCATTGACATTTGTTCAGTTTGCGCAATGTCTAGAGTACAATCAAGAATTACAGAAAAGTACTTAACTTTTTGTATTTTTGCTATAATTTATTATTTTACGTGATTTGCAGTCAGTTGCATGAGTTAATTTTGAATGTTTGTTCCTAGGTAATGATCACTAATTTTTTTTTGAAATTACTTGCTGCAAATGAGTTTTTAAAATAGGATCAAATCGACCAATTAATTTAACGATACTTAGAAAATTACCGCTACAAATGTCTTCTAGCTTTTCAGTGTCCTCTAAATGCTAAATTACGAGAGGATAAGAATTGTACTACTGCAAGTAACCCTTCTAAAATATCTTTCCATCGTTGTTTTCCAGATTCAATCTTATACTTTGAAGAATCATCAATACCTGATTTGCTTTTTGTAAATTGAACCGTTTTAGAAGACATTATTTGTGTGACTTAGAAATTTCATGCCCTTTTAAGAGATTACCTGCATGCTTCCATTTATGAAATCTTTCGCTGGGACTTAATGTTGATGACGAATTACCAAATAGTCGGCAAGCGAAACAGTATATAAAGTCTTTCAGTTTCGAGTACACCAACCTACTTCTGTTTTGCTCTACACAGTTTTTTAAGGTGCGGGTATAATAAAACTTGGTGAGCGTCAGCAGGAAAATTAATATCTACGACGGTTGGTTCTTTGTACACATTATCTGAACCGTGCTGCTTTAGTAATGTTCTCAGGCAACATTCCCGGATCGTTTTTTATATTTATATTGTCCGGCGTGTTTAAATTTTCAGCTGATTCATACTCTATAGCTGCTGATAACAATTAACTATGTGGCCCAAGCGCAGATAATGCTTTGGGCAATTCATCGGGCTCCAGTGAAGATTCGGTGGGAAGTACTGTTGAGTGTAATTCTTCAACAGATGTTAAATTTGCCAAATTGATTGGTGTGGATGACATTTCGGTATCTGATGTTTTGAACTATTTCCCGTTTTTAAATACTTTTCGAAAAATCCGCTCAGTTGTCCAGCTTGTTCTTTCCTTTTTTCGGATCTTTTTCTTTTCGAACTTCCTCACATTTTCTGCCAATGTCTCGTTCGCGTGAAGCCAACGCTTAAAAAAATACGTTATATAGTGTGGAAGCTACCTATTGAATAAAATTATTTTCACTATATACGTTATTTTACAAAATGTTGAAGAGGCTAACAAAAGACAAAATCGATTTAATTAGTAGATTGATGCAAAAAATTCAAACTTCTCGGTTGTGAAACCAAAATTTCAAAAACATAATAGAATGATAATTGCTTTCCTAGTAGCTATTGCAACATACCTAATTATTTTCCTTCAAAAGATAATCAATGTTCATCTGCACTTTATGTTAATAAACTTAATTTTACTTTAAAATCTAATAATTTATTTATAATAACCGTTCTAGTTCTTCTTACATCACTTGGTACTTAAAAACTCATTAGTATTGCTTGCACAAAATTATTATTCAATGCCCTAAAACTAATTACACTTTATTAAGAATACGTCTTTTATCGCCCGAGTACTAATACAATTTATTTACAATATTGTCTCATAGCATGCACCACAAATTGAATTGGAAAAACTCAACAGGTTGTTGAAATATGAAAATCTCAATGAAAACTAACCAAGTTTTATTATTCCGGTTTCCGGAGACTGAATAGTCTGATTCTACTGGTAGGAAAGAACCCGTACTTTGTTTGAACACTGTTTATCTAAAGGGAAGATAACCAACAACAAAAGATATATTACAATGGCGCCTTACAAAAAATAGAGAAGGTTGTATAAGTGTTGAAGTATTAAGATGTTTCATATGTATTGTATTAGTTGGTACACAATGTAACTACTTACTACTTTCTTATATTTATCAATGCTCCTAACGGGACGTTTCATTGTTTGTTATTGTAAATATTATAGCAGTGAACAACAAAATGTGCATTAGGTATTACTATACATTGCGCTGCGCGGGGCCCTTTTGTTTACGGGGCCCAAGCTCCCCTTCCTTCTGCCCCATGTTGTCAGTATGTCGATTACACCAATTAATGTGCCATACTTAAACATGTAAATAATTATCTTTACTAAATTTAGTTATCTCAAACTTTTCTAAAGATATAGACTAAAAACCAAAAGCGTACTATGTATCATTGCATCAATCGATTTCCCATACTAGAATAATAAGATAATTGTCTATAAAAATTTTAATATTATGTCCCGTTTTCAAGTTATAATTTAAAAACGAAACGATACTAGATATCAATAAAATAATTGCACCTATCGGTGGGCTAGGGGCATATCTATATATGCAAATAATTATTTTTATAAAATCTAAGTATCTCCGACTGTGTTTAAGTTTTGGGGAAAAAACTTAAATGTCCAAAAGATACAATGTTTCGAGGTGCAAAATCAATGCACCATGTCCAATATCGCTATAAAAGTTTTTACAAATATAATATCTCTAATGGTTTTCGAGTTATAATGACCAATTAGTGGAAATCCTTTTATCGTATATGTTTTGTCTTTGGATTAAATGTAGATTTATAAAATTTTGGGCGCCATTTTAGTGGTGCCGAAAACTAAAATTTAAGACGGCTGCCATGTCTCTATAAAATTAGTGTTCAATGGGTAAAAATAATTAGAACTCACAGAGACGTCATAATTTTAATATGAAATGCAAATGTTATTTGTTTGCTTCAGCTTATTAACAATTAAATGATTATGCACTAAAAGTTGATGACGATATTTCTCATAACGATGTAACTGAATATGTTGCAATTATTAGTGGTTTAAAAATTAAAAAGGATCGAAGAAAGATATCTGTATAGACACCAAAGAATGTCAGAATAAAATTGTTCAATGTGGCTTAAGTAAGGAATAAAACGACCCGAAGCATTAAATGATTTTGATACGTATTATACTTATCGAAATATTTCACTTGGCGAATGCAGAAACTACGGTATACGCATTATTTATAAATATGAACATTCTACACCCATGCACGGATCAATAATAATTAATATCAACGATAACAGTAGCAACAGAAGTTTGTTTGGTGGTTAATTCATTATGCGATGGTTGTACCTATTTATTAATAAGCCATGTTCGATACGAGCTCTCTGTTTGCAAGGAGATCGAGAACTTTTCTTTGCATGCTAATAAATTATGAGACGAGATTTTATCTTGCAACTCAAAACATAAAGATACATTTCTTTGGTTTCAAGCAACATTTTGAAGCACTACTGGCTATAGTGTTTTCCTAAAATCGAGAGTTAGAGAATCAGTTTCCATGTATTTCCTTGTGGAAGTATTAGAAGTTCAGTCATAGATTATTCCGACCGAGGGTGCGTTCATTATTGAGGACTTCCCGCTCTGAAATCGTACTACAAAATGAAAGAGGATTTTTAAAATGAGTTTCCAAATCAATAATTTAACGCTCGAGCAGCATTTATAGACATCCCATATAATTGTCAGTAATTACCGAACACGTAAGCGTTAGGCGACTGTTATGCGTGAAAGGCTATCGAAGTGAGAGACTGAGTGCACTCTATTAGGTACGGAGACAGGAATTTCGCACTTTTCACACGAAGAGTGTTTAACTGGTCTCGTATAAAGTGAATATCGTCCACAAGTTAAAAGAACTCAAATATTCAAAATATTTACACTATTCATGTTATTACCTATAGAATTTTGTCGACGAATATTGCTAGGTTGTATCTGAGTGCATGTTGCTAGGCACGGTTTTTCATATGGGTATATATATATATATATATATATATATATATATATATATAAAAGGTTTAAAATAAACACCGAAAGCTTGGATTATAATAAAGAGTTTATTTTATTAACCAGCAGACCTAATAGCCTGTTATTATAGATATTTTATTTTATAATTTGCAAGGTCGTTACACCACATAATTATATATATATATATATATATATATATATATATATATACAGGGTGAGTTTTTAGTGTGGCAACGGGCGATAACTCCGTTATTGTAAAAGCTACGTAAACCAAATTTGGAGGCATATTAGGCATGCCCAAAGTGCACATTTTAAAAATATTTGGAAGCATACAGAGTGTTTCATAATTCCAGGGCATATTAAACTTATAATTTTTAAATGGAACACCCTGTATATTATTACATTTTTGAAAAGCCCATAAAAGAGCTTTAATTTGGTATCAAATTGTATCTGTCTATTCCTTTTAGTTTTTGACATATTCAACTGTTTTTAGAAAAAATAACCCTGATTAGATACATTGCCACTGCACTAATACACAACTTATGTTAATTTTTAAGATGCAGAAAATTTTACTATATACCATGGTATATTTGTAATTATCACTTTTTTGAAATTTCTTCACAGTATACAGGGTGTGTCAGGTTTCGAAAAATGCAATTTTTAAATTTTTTTTAAATGGCACCCTACCAATTTTATTGCTATAATGGATAGTTCATTAAGTCATTTCATTTTTGTTAAGCATTCCCTATACCTAAATCCATTACTTTCTGAGATATTTTTGATTTTCTTCAAATTTTAAGAATGTTTTTAATTTACATAACTAAAAATAACTTACTATTGGCGAATATTATAAAACAATTAATACATATTGATTAACAATTAACTACACTTATCCAATAACAATTTTCACTAAAGATATAACAACCTACAATAATACGCTATCAACAGAATTCTGCCAGATCAACAATATGCATTTTATAGAAAATGTTCAAGCAGGAAATCAGGCAGGCTTTGAAAAAAATAACTATTACATGTAAAGTGTCATTTAGGTTTATTAATTGTAGTGTGTTGTCATTTAACAGGATATGTCTCTTGGTATATTCTTGATGCAAGTAGGAAATTTTTTAAACTTGTTCCCATTACCCAAATCATATTTATTTGTTTTTCCACTGTAAAATTCATTTTGAAAACTCCTTCAAAGATTACATTTAAAACAGAACTGATAATGTGTTAAATGACAACACACTACAATTAATAAACCTAAATGACATTTTGATTGTAATTGTTATTTTTTTCAAAGCGTGCCTGATTTCCTGTTTGAACATTTTCTATAAAATGCATATTGTCGATCTGGCAGAATTCTGTTGATAGCGTATTATTGTAGTTTGTTATATCTTTAGTGAAAATTGTTATTGGATAAGTGTAGTTAATTGTTAATCAATATGTATTAATTGTTTTATAATATTCGCCAATAGTAAGTTATTTTTAGTTATGTAAATTAAAAACATTCTTAAAATTTGAAGAAAATCAAAAATATCTCAGAAAGTAATGGATTTAGGTATAGGGAATGCTTAACAAAAATGAAAGGACACTTAATGAACTATCTATTGTAGCAATAAAATTTGCAGGGTGCCATTAAAAAAAAAATTTAAAAATTGCATTTTGCGAAACCTGACACACCCTGTATACTGTGAAGAAATTTCAAAAAAGTGATAATTACAAATATACCATGGTATATAGTAAAATTTTTTGCATCTTGAAAATTAACATAAGTTGTGTATTAGTGCAGTGGCAATGTATCTAATCGGGGTCATTTTTTCTAAAAACAGTTGAATATCTCAAAAACTAAAAGGAATAGACAGATACAATTTTATATCAAATTAAAGCTCTTTTTATGGGCTTTTCAAAAATGTAATAATGAACCTACAAGAAAGAAGTTTGTCGAAGAACTAAATAAACGAATAGTGCTAGATAAGTTACAGTTATTTCAATTCTGTGGAGGCATTTGGAATGGCCCTGTTAAAGATACGTCTTTGTTTGAACTTTGGGAAACAGTTGATCTAGTAGTAGGTACAGCCAATATTGCTTATATTGATCCTACCAAAAGAGATCTTAATAGTGAAAGAGAAATTATTGTTATATCTAGCCAACCTGGAAGTATTTATGACGAAAATGACTGTGGAAGTTTTAATGAAGTTAACAGTTTGGAAATGGATATAAGTGATGCTGACTATGTCTAGGAGGCAGACTGGTTAAATGAAATACTGAACTGTGATGCTGATGTGAATTTAGCGGGCGAAAATAAAACAAGTAATAGAACAACAACAACTACATCTAAATTAACTAGCTTTGAAAATGGATTGCAATCAATAACGCCCACTGATGAGAAGGTAGCGCCATTAAAACTTGGAAAAAAAAATGTGAGTCCAATGGCCAATATCCTAACTACCACCAAAAACACTGTTGATGAAGATGGGTGCAAGAAGAAAGATTATAGTTGTTTGGTTGAAAACATAATGCCACCCTTGTAAAAAGTCTCATCAGAGTTCAAGCAAACAACAACATTCCTCATGGAGTACCTACACCATTTGAAACCTTATTGCATTAGCCCGAAACACCTAAAAAGTGAGATTAAAAGGAAATTAAATTACCATCTGTAGCGTCTTCAGAACAATGGCAACAAAATCATATACAATTAGCACAAAAGAAACAAGCTTAAGAAAACGCAAAACTTGAAGAGAAAAAAAAGAGAGATCAACAGTTACAACAAAAAAATTTAAAGAAGAAAACTGGCAAAATAGTAGAGCTCCAAAAGGTACTAAATCCAGAAAATGTTGCATTGTCCACATCGGAAACTAAAATAATTGATATAAAAGCAAACAAAAACAATGCATAGGACGAAGTTTTAAAAAAAATATTGAAAAAGACAATTACGTGATAGTTACCTATGAAAAAGTGTACTTCCTGGTCGGGTATTGGAGGTTAAATCGAATAAGCTGTTTGTGATGGTGATGGAGAAAAGTGGTATCAACGGCTAGAAATGGTCAACTCCGCCAGATTTGCTGTGGTATCAAGACTCTGACATACTTAAAATTATTTTAGCTCTAACCAAAATCAACAAAAGAGGTGCTTTTGTTGTAAAAGAAATGGAGGAATATTTAGACTATACAAAATAATGTTATCTTAGTTAGTTAACTATCCTATGTTATGTACATAATATATTAAGTACTTACTTAATAGTATTTATTTATTTTTATAACTACAAATATACTAAAATTTCAAAAATTATTCATTTTATACCTTAATACATGTACGTTTATTCGAATTAAAACAAGTATGATCATTAAGATGTCAGTAACTTTCAGTACATTATCCACATCCGGAAACCACATTTTACGATAACGATAAAAATATGTAAATTAAGTGTGTTAGTGATTAACCGAGTAATATAAAATAATACTGAGAAAATAAGGTTTGTGTAAGAGGTTTTGTTCATTTCTAATTCTTTTACACTAACATCTCCATTCTCAACTGCTCTCCCCATCACACCACGACGACGACGGTGAGGATGACCCTCGAATCTACGCAACAAAGTAGACTCTTATAACGAGGCTTTCGGGCCGAAGCTTTAGAGCATCGCCCTCCAAGCTGTTATAAATGTGATGATTATGTCAATGACTTATCTGAATTCTTCACGTGTACGTTTATTTGAAGTTCAGGGCGAAGTACTAGCAGTGCGGGGACCCCGAGCTAAAAAGTTGTATATAATAATACGTCAGTGATACGTCTGAATTTCTCACATTTATACATGCACGTTGCAGATAATGCACTTGCTACTGGAACGGATGTCTTGCCTCAACTATCATATGGTTTACACGGGAATGATTACGTCACTTCCTGTTCCAGAACCCGCCTTGTTTGGGGGTCTGCACGAGATATGCATTTATTTACATTAATCTCCATAGAAACAAATAGCCTTTCAAACGGAGTTTTGGGACTGAAGCCATTTACCATATAACAAATTTTTTCAATCATATATGCTTTATTCCAACTATCTTACGGTAGTTGTAATTATTCTAATTATCTAATTCCATGTTGAATTTGCTCACATATAGGTATCAACAAGCATTTTAACGTCACTGTCAAAAAACACTACCTTTGAAACCGTATGTGTTAGGTAAATCTTTAACTTCGTAACGTCTTATCTAACTAGACCGACAACATGCCAACGTTTCAATCAAGACTAACTTGCCCTCAACACCGGCAATCCGCTACTGATATAATAACTTTTGAACTTTCGCGGTCAATCTAGTGTCTCGTATCACATTCTATTTGTTCACTAAAGTAGGTGTGTTATTTCCATCTATTTTGGAAGGTGCGTCGTATTTAAGTCGGCTGTCAACTTCCGAGAATTAATTGTTCTATTACCCCCTCGAGCTATATAATAATTGATGTCGTTTATATATCTTATCAATAATTAAGGTTTTATTGCTTTCTAGAACATGGGTTCATTAACTAGCGCTTTCCTGCCTTACTAACATCTAATATTTTAAACTTAATTAATGCGTTTTTCAAATCATGCAGATTCCTTTGCTACTACATGAAAATTAAAATACTTGTCCACGCGGTATTACATAAAATTGACATTAAATTTAACTCTAAATCTCCTTTAGAATATTTACGCATTTAAACTGGACCAATTACTTACAAAAATCTTTTAGAATATGCGATTTTACATACAGTTTAGTACTTCTCTAAATACAATGCTTTTATTATTAAATGTAGTTGAAACCCACTTAATTATTTAATTAAAATTGAAATTTCTTTTAAGACGTTTGCTTAACCCTTAAACTATCTAAAGCACGACGCTTTTGATATTAAATTATCTTATAATTCCGGTTCTTTATGCATTTATACTTCTTATACCGAGTTCTTCCAAAGTACGTTTACTATAAAAAATAAAATCTACATAATTGGGTTTTCTCGAATTTTCTCTAGTTTACAACGTCGGATGTTTATCAGATCATGCATTAAGATTTCTCCATGACCTTTAATCACATCGGTCTCGGTGGCGTAATTGGTAAACGCATGGTACCGGAAATACCAAGATACAGGTTCAAGTCCTATCCAAGACCTTATATCTTCCTTCTTTCAATTACTAGCTCGATTTGAAATGATCATTTGGGCTTTGCATAAAAATCTAAGTTATTATTTCATCTTATTCATCATATATATTCGTCATATATTCATCATATTGTAACGAATATATATTCTATAGCACCATGTTAGCAAGAATCGCTTCAGCATAATTTTATTCTGTGGTATTTAATTCTCGTATTTGATGCTATAATATCTAAAAGAAACAATTCTATATGAAAACAGGAAATCATGTTCGCTTAAATAACTTAAATGCTTTGCACGGAGATATTTAATAATATTATAGATTCAAGGAACGTATTTATATGGGGTCTAGTCGTTTGTGTTGCCTACTTTACAGGCGGATTCTTCCTCTTCATTCGTTGGAATTGGAATAGCGCATGCGTGTACTGGTCACGAGGTGTTGTGCCACGCAAATAAGGTGTCGTACTAGAAGGAACGAAGTCGGCCATTGCTTTTCTAAATGTAGTCGAGTTGGCATTGTTTTCTTGACAAGGATGAATCTCCAGGTCTTGCAGAAGTGGGGCCTCCGGATCGGCGTGATATGGTAAAGAAACCTTGAATTGTTGTGTTGGAATTTGTTAACGGTAAGATAGCTTTAACCAAATAACTTATAAAATATTTTTATCCCTTTAGCGTATGACAGAGTAGAATGACGAAGTAGAATAATGGAAAAGTATATTTAAATGCTGCAATAATATAAAGATATGGTTGAACGTTGATATATTTGAATAAAGTATTGGAAAGCTGTTCGTTTATCAGGGCAACTACAACTGTTGTTTAATGTTTCGTTACGACAATTTGATGAGCAGATTTCGGAGCATGTACGTCGACGTTTAATAATTAGATGTGAAAACATCAACACCTACAGGTATCAAACCTTCTTTTTTTGTTTTGTTTGTGAGAATTCGTGAAAGCTCACGTAAATAGTTTTCGAGGGTCGTTTGGTCAAGTTAAGTTTTGTGTGTATAGAACAGCGCGGGAGAAAATAGTCACGAATTGCTAGAGTAATAATTTTATAAGATTTGAAAAATTCATTTGTTAAAAATATGAGATTTCAAAGTCCATTGCTTTTTAGAAAATTTATTTGCAGACGTTAAATTTTAATAAGCTCATAATACCTGAATTAAATGAAAAATTGTTTGTCTAAGTTAACTACATGTGATTCAAATTTTTTAAGAAATAGTTTATGAGAAACATATGTGAGCCAATACTCAGATCTGAACACTTGGTGTCAAAACTTGTTTTAAAATATTATTAACTTAAGGTCCTGTTATGTCAAAGGCAGATGTATTGAAAAACCAATTTTATTAGTTCATACATATTTAAAGAAAAAACCAAGAAAAAGAAACTATATTAAATTTCATTTTTAGACTCAAGTTTTTTTATTCCATGCATAATTAAATTTACTAAATTTTTAAAGTAAATAAGTTTGTTGAACAATGAAATTATACGAATGCTGAAGTAATTTAAAAAAGCACAGATATGCTACAACTGGTTTGTTCTAGGTATTCATTGTTGATTTAAATATCTTTGGTGTGGTAATCTTAACATTATCCACCTGTAATTATTAGTATGTTTTTTTATTGGAAAGCACAAACTGTGTCTTTCTAATAGAGAATTTGTTGTGTTTTTTTTCAGGTTCATCGAGATCGGAGAGGTCGTAAGTATGTTCCAGAGGTTCTCAGATACATTAGTTCAGTAAGATGTAAGTTTTTTTATTGTGTTCACATCCCGTGAGTTTGTGTATCTTCTCATAGGGGTAATGAATCTTTAGTGTAATCGTTCATACAGATACAGTGGCGCTCAACCCATTTTCCTTTTGTTAGTTTATTGTAGAGTTTAGACCATCCCCACACCCTTTCTCATTGCTCACCCTTGGGGTAATTCCCAGACTTAGCCGCGAATAATTAAAGCTTCACTTTATCCGGCAACAAGGAAGCTCAAGAACAAATTATGCTTTAATATAATATATATATATATATATATATATATATATATAGCAATTAATAAGATGAAATAATAACCTAGACTTTTTAAGTAAAGCCCAAATGATCATTTCAAATCGAGCTAGTAATTGAAAGAAGGAAAATATAAGGCCTTGGACAGGATTTGAACCTGCATCTCAGTTTTGCCGGAACTGTGCGTTATCCAATTACGCTACCGAGGCCGATGGCTATAATTGGAAAATTTACAAATCTAAATCGTGTACAGTACCATATATAAACCTAACTTTCAATTACGTTTAGCATTTTTGTCAATCATATCTGAAATTGTCGATTTGAAATGATCATTTGGGCTTTACTTAAAAAGTCTAGGTTATTATTTCATCTTATTAATTGCAATACGTTAGTATTTATCAACTTACCTTGTGTAAAAAACTACTTATATATATATATATATATATATATATATATATTGCTATGATAATAACGTTATTTAGGGGTATATAGCGTCACAAGGGCATACTTCATGTAAACAACACCAAAATCAATGAAATTAAACATTTGAATAATAAAAAGTACACAATTCGTTAATTATGCAAAAAGCAAATATCAAACACTGTATAATATTCACAACTAACTTTAATCAATGAAAGGAAGCTCATTCTTTAATCATTTAACTACATTTAGTAGAATAAATAACTCTAAACGCAATCCAATTCATTATAGAAACAGTAATACATTGGGAAACTTTAAATAAATACAAACTAAAAGTATCTAAAGTAAAACTATCCTGAAACGAATCTTATTTAAACCCAATGCATTAGCGTAAGAGCAGAATCATGCGTGCTCACAATAGACAAGCCTTTCAAAATAAGCATGTCTCAAACGCAAGAAGTCTATAAACGCATCTAATTTACGTCATATGTTATAGAATCCCATGTCTATGTCTACGTGATATTTTAAGTATAAAATCGCCAGAAATCTAGTATATGAAGAAAATAAAATGTGGAACATAAGTTTGGCTACGTGACAGTTTAATAATAATAGTTAACAAATTCCTATACAAAATACGAATACATGATATCGAAAGGTATAAAGTACCATGACTAACGAACTCCATAACATAAAGCTTTGGTATCTACGTGATTTTGGGAGGATGTCAACAAGATATAGAATAGGTAACTCCGTGTGAAACCCGAATAATTACATGATAAGCCAAGTGCAACGCCTCTACCATGCTCAAAACAACAAAGATAAAGCGCGGTAAACCAATAACAGTAGGTGGGTTGGATTGCCTTTATATATGACGCCAAGCTGATAATGGTAAGTCTTTCCATAACTGAAGCACGAATTGTGTTGGTCTGAACACATCTACTACGCAAAGTTTAAGTGTGAAATTAAATTACGAAATTATAAGTGAAAGTCAGTAATTAAAAATTTCAAGTATAAGTGCACGTTCAAATATACAAGTGTAATAAAAATACTCCGTTGACATAAACGTAAATCCAAATTTTAATTAAGGTAAACATGATCTTTAACATTTATCAATTTAGAACTCTGAGTATTCCACTAAGAATTCTATGGAGAAATCTATTGAAAGATTCACTAAACGATTCAATAAATTATTCACTCTAACAAATTCCATAAGAAATCTAACGTATAAATCCAATACTACAAGTACCAAACTTAATAAAGGGGAAACTCTGAATCAGGACGTTAAGCTGAAAGCAACCCAAGGTCACTGGTTAACAGCACGTAACGGCAGTTTAAAGGATTATGGTGTACGCAGAGCTACACATTCGAACCAGGAAATCAACCGGGAAAGATACCAGGTCAGAGATCATAGTAGATTAATAGCATAAAACTTATTTTTTTTTGAACATTTAAAACTTGCATATACTTAGATACTTGTGGAAAGGGTCATCAAAAATTTTGTTGAAACGTAGAAATTATGTTAAGAGAAAGAAGGGTCATTGAACGTTCAACGAGGCTTCCAAAATAATACAGAGTTATTTTTGCTGGCTTTAACTCCTTTCATAGGTTTATAATTTGGTGATGAACAGATTTACATTATTTACTTTGATTCAAGGGTTTTGAATAGCAAATAATACTACGAAGGTTGTAGAGTTGCAAATTGTACATATTTTTGGTTTATTATACAAATTTTGGTTATTTAGTTTATTTTATTTAGGTATGCAGTGTTAAAGAAGAAGGGGGTAAAGATATCTCTGTTATTGTATCGTCGTGCACTCTGTGTGGGGTTGAACTGAGCTAGTCGAGGCATAAATCTAATGGTGTGAAATTTATTCTAGTGTTAGCGCTCAACCCTGTCGATATAGGAAATACCGATGAGGCCGCTAACGAAGCAGCGCACGCAACGTCACTGAAGGTCGCTTCCTGTCTGGTGGAACAAGTACGCTGAGGCATTCACACAGTCGTAGTTATGAGGTCCACTAGCCTGGGTCGCAAAGCTACCTTAATTGTATTTTACGAGTTTTGCTTTATTTTCATTATAAAGGTATTAGTAGTAAATGTTCCATTCTGATACGATTATTAATAAAAGTCAGAAATAGTAGTTACTTTTAAAACTGAATTATTTTATAGCACAGTGCTAACATAAAACTGAATTATTTTATAGCACTAAGTGCTAACATCAGAAGCGGGATCTGCTCACATTCACAAACATTAATTGTGTTTAAAATCTGTTTTAGGTCCTTGTTATTTCGTAACTTTCCAAGCATGTCGACACAGGAATCCGATGCAGGGTCGTTCGTTGCCCTTGAACAACTGCTGGGTCGAATTGCCAAGGCCAAGACAGCGCCGGAACAGGTAGATCTGCCATTGTTTAAACCTGACGTAGACGATGGGAATTCTTGGATCGTGCAAGTCGAAACAATTAAAAACGAGTTTGAGTGGTCTGATATACAGGTATTAACTAGGGTTAGACGATTTTTAACAGGCGATGCAAAAAATTGGTTTGATAACTGGTTGCCTGATGTAAAAAATTGGGAGACTTTTAAGTGTGAATTTTTAGAGTCTTTCCCGCGTAGAAAAATTTTAGGACGCTTGCTTTATGAAGCTGCTACATTTGATAGTTCAATGTGTAATACGTATGTAAGTTACGCTCATAAAAAGCTAGCGTTACTGAAAAATCTACGGGCTAATTGGGAAATTCCAGATTTAATTGAATTAGTTACTTACGGTATTCAAGATCCTAATGTACAGGAAGCAGTTAAAATGCGCGATTTTACTAAAATTATTGATCTTATTTCGTATTTAAATGGTGTTATTAAACCTGGTACTTTTGTGCATAAGGTTAATGACTCTCAAATTGCTAAAAAACCACGATTAGATAAAACTGCAATGTCTAATAATATCAGATGTTTTAAATGTAATCATTCGGGACATGTTCAACGTAATTGCCGTGCTATTACACACAAAAATAAACCTCATTGCTCATCGTCGAGTGGAGTGGTAAATAATAAAAACAATTATGTTTCCGATTTACCACAAATAAAGAATAACAAGTGTGATTTTTGTTATAAGACAGGTCACATGATTGAAAATTGCTTTTAAAGGAATCGATTGATAAAAGACGAAACGTTAATTTTGTTTCCTTTGATAGGTCTATTCCAGTCAAGGTTAAAATCGATAACCAAATCTATATGGGGCTCGTTGATACTGGTGCTGACGTATCACTTATATCTGATAAATTTACCGAAAGATTTGCCCATAAAATTATTCCACATAATCTTGTTCTGAAAGGTATTGCTGGTAATATTATTTCGAAGTATAAATTTGAAGCATATGTAGAAATTACGGAAATCACACAAAGTTGAATTTTGTTTTGGTGCCTAGTGGTAGTTTAGATTACGATGTTATTATTGGATGTAACTTGTTTACAGACATGACCCTAGCAGCGGTGACTGATTATACGGGTACACGTATTATAAATCGTCAACTACCTGGTATTTTAAGAATTGCTTACGATATTGGTAACCAAATAAATGTTCCTTCAGAGTTCCTCGAACAAATTGAAATGGTATTACGAAGCTTTTCTGATATTATTGCTACGGGTTCAGCTGTTCCTGCTGTTAATAATGCTTACTTAGAAATTAAGCTGATCGACAATTTTGTTGTAAATCGACATCCCTATCGTCTTGCCGCGAGTGAACGCGCCGAAGTGCGCAAAATTATCAGTGATTTACTCTCGAATGGCATCATAAGAGAGTAGTTCAGCTTACGCTAGCCCTATTTTATTAGTGAAAAGAAAGATTCATCTTACCGTATGTGTGTAGATTACAGGAACTGAATGCTCACACTATTAAAGATAAATATTCTCTTCCTCGTATCGATGACCAGTTGGATCGATTAGGTAAGGAAAATTCTTTACGTCGCTCGATATGGCTTCTGGTTTTATCAGATACCAATTCACCCAGATTCGATTAATAAAACTGCATTCGTAACGCCTGACGGGCACTATGAATTTTAAGAGTCGCTTTTGGACTTGCAAATTCCCCGCCAGTTTTTCAGAGAGCTATTAACGATGCACTAGGTGATTTGAAATATACGTTCGCAGTAGTTTATGTTGATGACGTACTAATCCCGTCAGAAACTGTTGAAGAAGGTTTGGAACGTCTTCAGTTAGTCTTAAAGTGTTTACGAAGATCCGGTTTTCTTTGAATATTTCGAAATGCGCTTTCCTTCAGTCCAAGCTTGAATTTCTTGGTAGAGAAATATCGCATGAAGGCGTCAGGCCGGGAACTAGAAAGGTTAAAGCTTTAACACAAGTTAAGTCACCATGTAATGCAAAACAAGTAAGACAGTTCATGGGTTTGGCTGGGTATTTCCGAAAATTTGTGCATGATTTTGCTTCTAAAACAGCATGCATAACCCGATTGACTAAAGATAATGTTTCCTTTGTATGGACTAATGAACACGAAGAGGCGAAAAATTATGGTATTTCGTGCATTACTTCTGAACCTCTTCTTGTAATTTTCGATCCTGATTTACCAACAGAATTACATACCGATGCTAGTGCATTAGGTTTTGCCGGAATATTGTTTCAGAAACATGATGGGCAAAACAGAGTGGTCGAATATTATAGTAAGTGTACCACTACGATTGAGGCAAAATACCATTCCTACGAGTTGGAAACGTTGGCGATAGTGAATTCTTTAAAGCATTTTCGAGTTTATTTGATAGGTGTGAAATTTATTATTGTTACCGATTGCAATTCCGTGAAGGCCACGGTGAATAAAAGAGACTTAGTACCGAGAATTGCTCGTTGGTGGGCCTACATGCAAGACTTTGACTATGAAATTGTCTATCGTAAGGGTTCTAGTTTAAGCCATGTCGATTACCTAAGCCGTAATCCGGTTAATGTGTCGCTCGTCTCAAAATTGGATTCTTGGTTGCATATTGAGCAGAAAGGTAGTGAAGAAGTTGAAAACTAATAACTGATTTGCGCGAAGGCAACTTAGACTCAAGCATATGCAGAAAAGACGGTCTTCTCTGTCGCATAGGATATTCTGCCGATAATACTAAAAAATTTCGTTACTATGTTCCACGGCAAAGTAGATTAGGCTTGTTGCGCCTATTTCATGATGAGCAATGTCATGTTGGCACTGTTAAGACTATTAGTTCTATTCTGGAGCACTTTTGGTTTCCTGGTCTTCGAAGTTTTGTCAGGAAATACATTAAACATTGTTTGATATGTGCTGTTAAGAAAACTAGGACAGGGCCATTACAAGGTTCAATATTGTTACCAACAAAACCCATTACACCTATTCATACTGTACATGTTGATTGTTTAGGTCCTTTGCCTGTTAGTAGCGATAAACATAAATATGTGTTGGTGATTGTGAATGCTTTTACAAAGTATTGCAATTTAATTCCACTAAAAACAGTTCAAGCTGATGAAACCCAATATGCATTACAGCAGTTTATTTCTTGCTTTGGTACCCCTAAAGTAATAGTCATGGACAGTGGTACAAATTTTCATAACCTTTCCATTTGTAAATTTCTTGATGAGTGGCAAATTGACTACCATTTTATAACACCTGATGTGCATAGATCCAACGGACAAGCAGAGCGTTATATGCGCACTATCATGAATTTAATTAGAATTGAAACTCGACTTAAAAATGAATGGCCGAGTGGGTTATGGAAAATACAGCTTGTCTTAAACACTACTTTACAAAAGTCGATAAATAGCACACCATTGCAAGCGTTGATTGGCATCAACACTACCACGCCATTGATACAAGCAGTGTTGAATGATTTGTCATCCGATTTATCAACTGCTAGAAACATGGAGTTAGATAGAAAACGAATAGTAGAACGTTTAAAACCTTCAGAAAAAGATTTGATTGAATTAAATAAGAAACGGCGTAACTCTGTTGAATTTTCTGTAGGCGATTTTGTGCTGTTGCATCGTGCGAGTAAGTTGCACGTTAGCAAGACTAATTTTGAGTTTTGGGGCCGTATCAAATTATGAACGTTACAAAAGAGGGCCGCTATGAGCTAAAACGAGTTGGTTGCCGTAAGAAAATATTGTTAAGGCTGCGAAGGAGCAATTGCGAATGTGGCCTGCAGATTGGTCCTTGGCAACCGAGTTAGATGATTTGCTAACCCTTCTTGAGGGAGATATAGCCGTAGCAGGTAATTACTAGTATGTGGTGCTATGAAAATATTAATTGTTGAATTTATCAAGATAAAGTGTATGTCTTGATGGTTATGGGGTCAGCATACTCCCATAATATCTGTAAAATGTTTATTTTTGTATTTATCAAGATAAAGTGAATATCTTGATGGTTATGGGATCAGCATACTCCCATAATATCTGTAAAATATTAAATTTTGTATTTATCAAGATAAAGTGAATATCTTGATGCTTATGGGGTCTGCATACTCCCATAATATCTGTGACATATTAATTTTTGTATTTATCAAGATAAAGTGAATATCTTGATGGTTATGGGGTCAGCATACTCCCATAATATCTGTAAAATGTTTATTTTTGTATTTATCAAGATAAAGTGTATGTCTTGATGGTTATGGGGTCAGCATACTCCCATAATATCTGTAAAATGTTTATTTTTGTATTTATCAAGATAAAGTGTATGTCTTGATGGTTATAGGGTCAGCATACTCCCATAATATCTGTAAAATGTTTATTTTTGTATTTATCAAGATAAAGTGTATGTCTTGATGGTTATGGGGTCAGCATACTCCCATAATATCTGTAAAATGTTTATTTTTGTATTTATCAAGATAAAGTGTAGGTCTTGATGGTTATGGGGTCAGCATACTCCCATAATATCTGTAAAATGTTTATTTTTGTATTTATCAAGATAAAGTGAATATCTTGATGGTTATGGGGTCAGCATACTCCCATAATATCTGTAAAATGTTTATTTTTGTATTTATCAGGATGAAGTATTTATTCCTGTGGTTTTGGGGTCTGCATAATCCCACAACTACATTTTGAATATTTTTTTGTTAATACAGAATGAAAGTCTTTATATTGGTGTCTGTATACCTTCACGATTACTATCGAATACGTTGTTATTTTAATTCGAGAGTAATGATTTACAAAAAAAAGAGTTGTTGATGCTCTGTGATTAAATAAATACTTCAAGTTAGTGTACACCAGTCAAATCAGAGTTGTGTACGTTTACTAACGTGAGATATAGTTTGATTATTAGTTGAGGTATATAATCTCCAACATGTGGCGTTTGGTGCTTATTGATTTCTGTGTTGCTGATACTGTTACAGGGTCACCCTCAGGCGAATTGTGCCCCGAGGACGGGTCACCTGTCAGTCTGGCCGTGTTAGCGCTCAACCCTGTCGATATAGGAAATACCGATGAGGCCGCTAACGAAGCAGCGCACGCAACGTCACTGAAGGTCGCTTCCTGTCTGGTGGAACAAGTACGCTGAGGCATTCACACAGTCGTAGTTATGAGGTCCACTAGCCTGGGTCGCAAAGCTACCTTAATTGTATTTTACGAGTTTTGCTTTATTTTCATTATAAAAGTATTAGTAGTAAATGTTCCATTCTGATACGATTATTAATAAAAGTCAGAAATAGTAGTTACTTTTAAAACTGAATTATTTTATAGCACAGTGCTAACATAAAACTGAATTATTTTATAGCACTAAGTGCTAACACTAGAATATTTAGAAACAGAGCGGTGGCGAGCAGCAGGCAACTGAGCCTTAAATAGACTTAAATAGATTACATATTTCATTTAAAATGACTTATTAGTAACATAGAAAATCTAAAAAAACGTTATTATATGCACATTTGACAATTAAGTGATTGCTTGGCAAAAACGCTTCTCTAAACGATGACGATAATTATTATAATGTCCCCCCCCATATATATATATATATATATATATATATATATATATAATAGTAGTCTGTGTGTAATACATAGTTTTATTTATTTTCCTTGTGGTTTTAAGTCAATTCTAGCTTAGCGTGCCTGCATATGGAAGTATTTCTTTCGTTCGTCTTTCTAGTTAGATTACACCCGTCATACTCAACAAAATGTGGGATCATTATATAATTATCGTCTTTGTTTAGAGCGTTTTTGCCAAGCAATCACTTGATTGTCAAATATGCATATAACAAAGTTTTTTTTAGACTTTCTATGTTACTAATGAGTCATTTTTAATAAAATATGTAGTCTATTAAGCAATAAACAAAGTTAATTTGTAACTGGGTGTAAAATAATTGTTTACACATGTCTACAAGAACAAACACGCAAAGTCTGAAAATAGATTTGATTAAGGTATGTAGGTGGATTAGTTACAAACATGATTGTTCAACTTTAAATATTCAGATTAAAAAGTTTCCTTTTTATTTTTCCATACTGAAACTATGTGCTGTTATAAAGTTTGCGTTCATGTGTAAAACGTTGCTTTCAATTGTAATTTACATAAAGGGCGCTTTCAATTTAAAGTTTTATGAGAAAATCAATTTTGAGAGCTATTACAAAGTTGAATCTAAAAATAAATACTCCCAAGTTGGCGAATGCAAAATCCTGTGTGTACCTAACTATGAGAATAAAAGTGAGGAAAGAGAGAGTAATAGGTTATTACATATTTGAAAGAGAAAGACAAATGAAGGGCGGAAAAATCAATACAGTGTGTAGTTAATAAGCATACTACTCGAGGGCGCTAATAGAAAGATCTTGTCGATAGAACACTGCAAAGAGGTTTCAGGATCGGAATATACTTTATGCAGCGAAATTTCGCGACATTGGGAATTAGAGCTTGTTTTGGTTATCCGAATATGCGCAATCGACCATCAGCTTTTCAAGTTTTCAGTGCTGTTTTCTCACACTAAGTTGGCTGCCGTGCTACTCGGCTACGGTAGTTACAGTTGCCACGAATTTCGAAGCATATACTTCGATTAAAACATATTTGGTAAGTCATATATTTTTTAATTAATGTTATATTACCGGAATTGATGTTTTTTTAAAGTTTAACCTTAATATAAGTTAATCAATTATTTTAAGAAGATGTAATACATAAAAACAATAAGGTCTATGAAATAAATACTAGGTTATAAAAGTAGTGTTCAAAAGGCTTATTTATATAACACGAAAATTAACTTCTATATATCAAGTTAGAAAACTGATTGGAAATTTTCTTTGAAGTTATTTTTAGTGTAATTGCAGCGTTATTAACGCCGCTGATTATATTGAAGCTAATAGATATCGTCACGGTGCCGACGATGTAATAACTAGGGCAATTTAATAAGAGTTATGTTTCCTATCATAAAGTTCGATGGGAAGACTCAGCCTTAATAAATTTGTAATGCCGAATTCTCTAGGTTAAGGTCGTTTTGCCTCGTTGTAATGCACATAGCGATTTTTTTTTAAAGCCACGATAAACAAGAATTATTTTTGAATGTTGTATGCGGCAGATATGATGTAAATCCAGTAAGTCGCATGTTCTTAATTTAAGGAATATATTAAGATTTACCACATCAAGGCAAATTGGCTTCATAACTTAAATAAGCCATGTGTAGTGAAGCGCATGCACAGCTAAGCCAAAAGTAGTGTTACGACTGCTAACCAATCATTCTCAAGTTGTAACTACTTAGCTGGAAGTCACAATCCACGTGCTAGTTTAAAAAGAGTAGTCTAAAAGTTGCCTAAAAAGAGTAGCCTTAAAGGGACCACTACATTTAAACGTAAAAGTTTGATAAAAAAATTAAGCTAATGATCACTTTTTTATCAAACTTTTTGTAAGTGCAATTTGTTAAATATTTTTAACATAGATTTTTGTTCTAAGCAATACTGCTCTTCTTACGTATAAAACATAAAGCTTTATAGGTTTCATTGACAATGTGAAAAGTTGCGGTTTAAAAATTAAATTAATACGTTCGTCTTTTTTTATTTAAAAAGCATACATTTATATGTTTTACCTTCCAATACGACTAGTTTTTATTAGAAGCTTCCTAGTCGCCTTTATTCATAATTAACATGTCCACTTTTCGTTGTTGTATCCCGCTAGATCGTTGAATGACAAACTTATAAATAATTCTCCTTTGCTAATTAAGTTCTGTAATTCGAGATTATTCAAATCTCTGAGATCTGTTTTCTGAATATAAATCCTTTTGTGTAGTCCTTTATGAAAAACATTAATTGAGCACAGTTCTACCAATACACACATTGCTTTATTCATCCTTCAAAACCGATGACAATTTTATATGAAGAATGCAGTTATCAATTTTCTTCATTTCCTTTTTTCTTGCTTTTGCTAATGATAGTTCTGCTATACATGCACTGTATTCTCCAGCAATCAGAAGATATGTTACTAATTTTTTAACTTATATCCAGCTGATCTTCATATTGACTTCTTTTTGGATCTCTCTTTAAAACTTCTAATTATTGATGTATTTGGCTAAACGTGGCCATAGTTAAACTGTACTTTAGTAAGGATCAATATTAAGAGGAACGTAGTTTTTTAAGGCACCTGTTTCTTCTTCACTTTCATTCATGTCAGATTCATCTGGTTCTGGAAATATATCGAATGATATATATCCCTGTATTAAGAACTATAATGTGGGAAAAACAGTCAATGAGACAAAACAGTCTTTCAATTGGAGTTTATTATCCATCTTAGTATAAGGTTTATCACTTCTTCACACAAAATGTGTGTCTGTTATCAACCTTTTCTGCATTTCCAACTTCTGAACAACGTAAACATGAAGTATTTCCTAGGTCTTTTGTTTAGATGGCGTTTTTAAATTATTATAGAAGTGGAACTGATTATTTTTTTGCCTGATAAGTTATGCTTCCGTAACTTAACCACGTTGCTGCCTAGAAATATATTGCTGCAAGAAAATTCAATTTGAAGGATGCACATAACTGCCTTGGGGTACCATTTAAAAAATAAACCCGATGAAGATCATTTTATATTGAACACTGAGATACATATTGATCTTTTATTATATTGTACGACGATAATAAAAATTATCTTGGTCAAAGGTGCTTATGTATTTTAAATGTCTATTTCGGTTAGCACCCTGAGTTAACTTGAGTCAAATAATTTCCTGATTGACAAAATTTGGCAAACATTTTGATAAAATTCTATTGCAATTATGATCAGTGTTATTGGTTTTCACAACACAACTCAAAAACTACAGGCTTGAAGTTTATTTTTAAATTTATGCTAATTAATGAGCTTAGGAGTTCAGTCAACACTTCCTTGGACAGTTATTAAAGCTATTTTTCAAATTCAGCAGTGACTTCGAAAGATTTTTATGCGTACATTACAAACTTTATTAGTGCATTTTTGAAACTGAGTGCGTGATGTATTTGTATGCCACTTTTGCGTAACCGAGGAATTTTAACATTGTTTTTCAACATATTGAACAAGTGCCTTTAAAACCCTTAAAACGTTTGTCTAAATGAATTCGACTTTCATATAAACGTGCTGAAAAATCGTAAAAAAAGACAAGCTTATATATGCATAAGATCCAGCCATGTCTTTTGCCAACACAAACTCCCAGACGCATTCCTTCCAGCCAGTGATTTGCTAAAAATCTAATGAATGACAATTTGCTAAATTTAACATTGTTTTTTGACGAAACGTGGTTTTATTTTTCGGATTTATGTGAGTTATAAAATATGCAACTGTGGATTTCTGACAACGCTAGTAAACAAAATCAATCTTTTTTGGCTCAAGAGCGAAATGGTTTGAATCTAATAAAACCTTTCATACTGAATTCAAATATGTAAGAAGTCTATCTCTATCACTTACGGTTTTCTTGTGACGCACATGTTAATTGTGAAGTGAATGCTGTATATTTACATAATAACACGATACTATTCGACTTAAAATACAGAAATTGTTGATTTTTTTTATGCATTTGGATCTGAAACGTGTCTCGTAACCGTCCAGCAGTAATTTGGAAGCTTTCTCGCACTCTATGGTCCCTGGTACATCTTTCCGTGGCAGAAATGCCTTGGTACAAACGTTTTCCGTGTTCGTCACTGACTGCGTAGCGTCTAGATTGTCAGGGAAGAAATGCAGGTGGGAGTCCAAAAAGGCAATTTTAGGCATGTATCACACCCCATATCTTTGAATGATCGTAACAGCTCGCTTACAATCCCATGGTAGTTTAGGTCTTTATGATTTCCTAAAGAAATTAGGATAAAACTTTTTAAATACATCCATGCTAATTTGGTTTAACAATTTTTCAAGTTCTTTATCTTCAACTAAAGCTCTTATTTTGGAACCCGCAAATAATCCTTTATTTTGGAATCACAGAAGAAAGCATTTACTTTAAGTAAAGAAACCCAGTACCATTTTATCTATCTCCTTAACAAATTTCTGAAAAGCTCTAACTTGATGTGAAGAGGAGGTGAGAAAATCATATCAAAGTTAACCAGTGACGGATGCAAAACGTTTTTCTGTCTAGGCGTATGCAACTCTCGTTTCGGTCATACCTTCTTCGTGTAACAATTTTTTTGCTCCCGATATCCCAGTCCACAATAAAATTTAGTATAGCCGAGGTATATATCCATTAGCAAAGCAACAATTTTTAAATCGCAACATGTTTTTCAACAAAACTTGTTATATTGAAATCTTTGTAACATGATTTTTATATTTTCATGTCTTCTTTATGTTAGTTGTAAAAGTTAACAGAACAGAAGGAAACTTTTTCCATTGTGTAAAAGGACATTCTTCAAACTGGTTTTCGAAGTCAATGAATAGTCTCCATTCTGGTGATTCGTGTGTACGTTCAAGTACGTCCATCAAAACGCAAACATTGTTGCAATATACTAAATCATTGTCTACAGGAAAAACACTTAAAACTGTTCCTGAAGGTTGCGAAATAATACACTTTAGTGTCCCACTGTAGGAGATACCAGTATTTCAGCATAAAACCTATAAGTTCGACCCGAGTTTTAGACAATTTGAAGTTTCCAACAAAGTCCTTTAATTCATCTTGATTTAAAAGATGATGTTTGCAGGAGGCTACATTTGCTTCAAAAATTGGATCATTTAGCTCATCGTGTTGAACATTGTTATCTTCTACATTTATAAATTCCTCTTCTACGCTCAGATCTGTTAGACAATGTGATACGGGAAAGTCCTCACTGTGAGGTATTGGTTTCATAGCAGATGGCAAATTTGAGCATGTTACTATATTTGAATTTACTACTTATTCTCTTCATCTTTGTAATGTAGAAATCTTAGCCTATTGAAAGATCTTGTGGTTCACGCCACACTATGGCTACGACAAAGATAACGTCCCTGGAGTCTCGAACCCAATCCGTCAGATGCATATATTGACTATAAAATATGGGGACCAAGTTCTTATTTTGATTCCTACTTTACAGCCAAAATGCAGTTCATAACATTTTTTGACTAGAGAAGCCATATATCGCAGTTGATTTTTAAATATGAAATTCCCACACACGTAGCAAAAGTAATCGTGGATGATTAACACAATTTCTTGGCTAACTCACTAACCAAACATGAATAGAATAGAATGAATGCATCCTTACTAGGTGCGTTCACTGTAAATACTCGTATATGCAGTACTTTTGCATTTATAAAACGCTGCTTGTTAAGACGCAGCAGACAGCTGGCTCCTGCCATGACGCGACGCAGTTTCAGATGAATCTACCATCTAGCATCTCATTCACTGCCTGTTGAAAAATACATAAAGTTGGCGTCTACATAAACTACCATAGTTCTTGTGTGTCCATACTATTTACAAATACATCACCAAAATGTTGTTTTACATATATTAGTTACTCCTTATTAAATCATCAAAAATCTCTTAAAGAAATAGTTAAAATTGTCATTGTACAAAAATTGCGGGTGATAGAAAAATTCTTTTTACGAATTTGGATTCAGTGTGAAAAGTTACGTTTGAAAGGTTTCATGGTATGAAAACGGTGCTTGCTACGAATAATTTGTGTATTTTTGTTGAGCCTCCAGTACACCTCCCAAGAAATTAGTGTTTAGGTTGCATTTTCTTCTAGTGAATAATTCGCTGCATTGTCTTCAATTTACCGTGAACGCAGAACGGTTCGGAAACAACATTTGAATAAATATAGGTCAACTGCTAGCGGTTGACGAACTTTGACACTGGTATTTTTAACAAGCCGATTCAGCAGCGCAGGCAACATGTCATTTGCTTGATGAGAGGTCATAAGTTTGCACACACAAGCGGAATTTCCTCTGAAGTCGCGAAAATGGTCATATTGTAAACTAGTTTGCAATCCCTTATTTAAAAATACACTAATGAGAAGCCCTGTAAATGGTTTGATAGAATGTCAACAAAAAGTGTAACACCACAAATGTTACAAAGTGGTTTAAACGGCATGGGAAGGAGAAAAAATTGGTATAAGACACGAGGTGCGGCACATTTGCAACATTTACCTTAATTCAGTTTTTGTTAGTGTTTGTTAATAAAATTGTTATGGATTTTTTGAACGGTCGTTCTCTTCCCCAACTACTAATGATTGTGAACAGAATATTAAGACTAAATTGGTGATTTCCCGAAAATAGCGGTGGCCCAGAATAAACTTGAATGACAGTCGGCCAGGAGAAAAAGAAAACTTCTATAAAAACGATACGGCTAACTTTCAATGTTAATTTAAGGGTAGAGACTACGAGAGTGATTGCAAGGTGATTCCATTTATGCTCAATGAACCATAAAAGAACACTACGGCGTTTAAACTTTAACAAATCTGATATCAGAAATTTCGGGAAAACCCAAAAACTCTCGAAAATAAACCATAGAAAATCAATAACTCAAAAGGAGTTTGTTCGACTAGTCCTTATCTAGCTGTACCTGAAAAGAAATAAAGCGTAAGATGTAACAGTGACCACCATTGGTAATCCGTATAAGAAATATAAAGCTATTATCAATGTCAAAATCATGTCAAAATCTTAGCACAATCGCACATCTTTTTATTTATCCTTTGTTTAAATTTACTTACTTTCTTTTATTAAACCAGCACAAAATTTAAGTCTTTTTATGGGACTGAAGAGAAATAAGGATGATTAAATTTCAAACTGATCATATTTTCAAAATTTAATAATTTATTTAGTCCACTTTTCATGAGGTACTTACAACATACGAAGTTATTAAATTCATTATATAATTTAAATTTAGTTCATTGGCACTTTTCAACAATAAAATATTTGATAATAATAAATGGCTAAAGAATAATTAGTTTTTGGTCAAAAGTTTGGCCGTTAAAGACAAAAAATACTCATTATTTTTCTTAAGTCAAATATTTGATGTGATTCACAAGACAATTTAAACAAATTCTTTATGTTTCAAAAATAACACTTGAAAATATTACTTACTTATTTATCTAAGCTTTATACTTGTGATTAGGTTTTTAATAGTAACAAAAAAAGGTTTACTAAATTAGAACATCACGTACGATCGGCATATTTACTAAATATCACCAAAAAGTTCCATTGCAGATATATGGAAAATGAACATGCTTTCTACTCACCAAGGTTGAATCTACACACTTGCATTACGCTAATTGAATGTGACTGCCAACCATCTGTTTTTAGTCACTTTCAAAATGCTACGAATTCATTTTCTATTCAAACTGCTGAAACCAAACGAAATTATGCGTACGGTCACATTTATAATCTTGATAAATTTTCAAACCACACCAATCTTTTGCTCTTACTTCCAAGTGTGGTCAAACCTCCGACCTAAAATAGCCGTTCTGTATTTGCTTATCGAAAAGTACTTTGGGGCACTGATTACGAGAACTTGACTATCAACACTTTCAAAATGCAATTGGTAATGCCCACACGGACAGCTTCGACATCTTGATGGTTTCACGACCGAACGAGAATGACCGGAACCTTATCCTCAACAAAGAAGGGCAACCAAAACGCATTCGTTACGGGATTACTATCAAAACTTATACAAATCGTAAACAACCTATAACTCCTGAATTACGCCTGAATACCAGCAACATAAATTACGACAATACACATATTTTCAAGATGCACATAGCTTGACATAATTCGGGAAAAATAATGAAACATACTAAATGTATGTTAAATTCGATATAATATGAAGTCAATATTTCATTGCTGTTTCACTTCTTTAACCCAACTATGGTAAACAACAACGTAGAACATCACCATGTTAAAATTTTAGCCGACTTATAAGTTCACAAACTCTTTTGTTACATGACCAACTTTCAACAATATCGTTTTAGCATACCGATATTACTTAAAAAGGGTTTGCATGGTTTCTCTTTTAAAAATAATAAACTGTGCTGAAAGCGCACAAAGTAACCCCGTACAAATATTTTGAGACTGCAACTTCTTTGTACTTAGATAAACGTTCGTTAAATTAGTGGTACGACAAGCTAAATTACAATCAAAACCTTTTCACTAATTGTATAAGCATCTTGAATAAATTCTAAACCTTTTCACATCTCACACACTGAGAGCTATCTGACAACGCTTCCAAAAAATTTAAATCTACATTGAAAGATCGCACAACTTTGGCATAAACGAATATTTATGTTACTTTTTGCTCAGATCTTGTTCTTGTTCCCAATACTCAAGAAAAATTGCTTTTCAAATAATATTCCAATTCTTGGACGAAATGTTCGCCGTATGTTATGCGAATGAGGTTGTCATAATAAAGATCAACAACTTTATTAAAATATAAAAGTCTAAATTTTTAGTTGTGGAAGTTTTGGTATCTCAGCTTCAGTAATAAAACGTAGCAGTAAAAAAAGGTAAATGTAAAAATATCCAACAATTTTTCATGTTATAAGCCATGTATGTAATTGCTTTTCAAGTGATGTATAGAGGTGCTACTTGAATACATACCGTGTTCGTGTACAAGTAACAATTTGTACACAAAAGCTTCTACAACAAAGCTTTCAGTGGTCGTAGAAACGCGGATATTGTCAATGAGAGAAACTGTGTTTGTCTTTGTTTATTTTCTGGTTCTCAATAATATTGTAGTAGTGATATCTTGCTGCTTATGGTTATGCAACTATGTATAGAGAAATATGGATGTATATCTTATACCTAAACACGGAATTCGTTTAATGGCGGAGTTTTTATCCATAACGCGGATGGATCAACTGACATATTTACATGTGGTGGCGTTTGGATTTCATCACTGTCATTGGCGTGGTTGATGAAAATGCCCCATCCTGCGAAAATAACAAAGGACCCTTATATATAATTTATGAATAAATTGTACTTCTTAGTATGAACAAGAAAAGAACAATATATTGAACTTAGCAATTTATTGTACATACAACAATTGTTTATTTTATCATACGAAATCGCGTACATTTAAAAAAAAGAAACATATTGACAAAGTCTTCAAAATTAATCTTTTGAGTTTGTTCGTGTCTATACTGTAACTCTATTTGCCATAAGAACACTTCATTATTTTCAAACTGGTTAAACAAGCCTTTTCAGCAACTCGTAGAAACTAAAAATTTCTAAAAGCTCACCCAACTATTTATTTTCAGAGCTTTAACTAACAGTACAAGATATTTATTATCTTTTTAATACTAAAGCTCCAACGCTATCATCTAAATTACTACCGAAGCACTATAATAAATCTATATCGTAACACTAATTATAAATATATATTAGTTGATCACTATACTAATTTGTATTACATTATGACTTCAGAGCATTCCACTAGAACCTAGTGCAGTCAACGCTTTATATTAGGACAAAAATTACAGCTGCAATTAGAACTGACTTCCAATAATTAGACCCGCAAATTTGTATACATTTTAATTGTTCTCGAGATTCTAGTACCTAAAAGAATTATACAAATCACCTTATGAAGGTTTGCTGCTGAAACTTTAAAATGTACCTATATTGGTCTTTATATGCCATCTTGTACCTGTCAATCAAAATTTATTTTTTATATTCAAATGCTTTCTTACGTTCTAATGCAATCACAGGTAGACCAGGAGGCGTCATATGGCCCCCTTTTCAAATTGTTCTGGCCCAGAATACTCTGTGGCGGTTAGGACATTCGAAACCAATCCTGCAGTTTTCTTGTTGATAGAAGTATCAAGAAAAATTTTTTATAGCAGGCGCCGTACCATTTGGATTGTAGACACACGCCAAAATTTGGAAACAGTACTTCTAACATATCTCCTACCGCCCTCCAGTCAAACTCATCAAGCCCACAACCGATCTTGGGTATGACTAACTTCTTGTCTTCAAATTTGATTAGTTGGCTCATGAGGTTCACTAACGCTTTCCACAGATCCTGATATCCCGATTTATCAGAAGACTATTGCTTAGTCGTCATAGATGCTCCGATGTCGGTCCTTTAGTCGTATGGTTCTACGAACCTCGGACAGTTGTTGGCGAAGTGCATACAGACCAACAAATTTACCTTTAAACGCTCGAGCAAGTCCTTTGAACATAACAAAGTCGTCCACCGTTACGCATTCTGTCAGGGAATATTCCGATGGTACATCGAATAGATGACTTTGAATCTCTTCCGTAATTCCAAATCTCGCTTTGCCTGTGCCGCTATACAGAAACATAAACCAAGTATAGCTTCGTAAAGATTTTTGTTCACCTTCACGAACTTAACTGTTCGTCTCACTGTTTGTCGTTTCTCGGCATGATTGGTGTCATCACTATTATAGGCTGCTAACCGATTAACATGCATCAATATTGTACCTCCTTTTGGTAGATTACGAATCCTATATATCACGACGTTGATCCGCTTTACGACTTGGTACAGACCCTCCCAATGACTTTGTAGCATTGGCGGCAATGCAAGCCTCCGTCTGGGGTTGTATAGCTAAATGCGGTTGCCCTCTTGAAAATTAGACTCCTGTACCTTGATGTCATATCTGATCTTCATTCGATCGCTTGTGATCTGAATATTTTTCCTAACGCCGACATGGATGTCGTGCGTCTTGCGTTTGAGCTCCTTGACGTAGCTCTCGCTCACTATGTAATCTCCGGTCTTACACCCAAACTCAAAATCACACGGTAAACGTATCTCGCGTCCCGGCATAGCACATGCAAGTGTCTGTCCAATGCTATCATAAACCGAAAACCGATATGCTAATAAAAATAGAGGTAAATATTGCTCCTATTCTAATGTTGGTGCGGTTCACGTGTTCTACCATTACATCCGATTGCGGATGCAATGGTGTTGTTCGGGTTTTCCTTAACCCTAGCCACAGACAGACTTCTAGAAATAACGTTGACTCAAAGTATCTACTTTTGATCGGCGTGCAACTACAGAGGAACTTTCAAGCGTCAGAACAGTTCCTTTACCAGCACGTTAGCGACGGTTTCAGCTTCTTGGTTTGATATGGCATACGCTTCGGTGTACTTCGTATATTTGTCCATAGCCACCAAGATGTACTTATTTGCGGAATCGGTATCAGAGAATGAACCGGCAATATTCATTGCCACTTTCTCAAAGAACTGTCACTAAATGGTAAATGATATCACTATATTCTAACGCTAGTTTGCGTTGGTTCTTCTATGATAAATAATATAAAGACAATCGGGCAGTTACAAAACCTTATGATGAAAAATGTGCATTCACATTTCACATTGTCGTTATCACACATTTTGTTTGGTTGCTGTTGTATGTAGATGGAGTTTTGATGATGTGAAGACCTTGCAGATACCTAAGGCCCTCAAATCCAACCTGAACAAACGTCATCAAATATAAACATGTATAAGTGCTTCATATACTTAAGATACATACTGTTGCGATCCACTATTAGGCAACCCGTCAAACATACAAACGCCCGGGGCACAGCGTATTCTTCAGCATTCGAGAATCCTTCTACAAAGTTCTAGATAATGAGTCATATCTTAATGCAGGGTATATATAAGGCCGCTTATGAATGTAAGAGTTAGTCTATTCTTGAATGTCTAATATAAATTATATCGTTGTAAAGTAAACGTAGTTGAGTTTTTAGAATATATACATAAATGATATGCTGTGTCTAATGTGCATGCAGCTTGCAGTATACATAAATAAATAGAAGTGTATAAACAAATAGTTGTGTTAGTGTGGTTATTGGACCTAGGGTAAAGAAGTTAGTTTAAGAAGATATTAGTGCTTGTAAAATCATTAGTGTAATAGTGCTTCATTGTTAAGTGGACTGAAAACATCTATAAATAAGGCATATATTGTTAATTAGACTTGTGAACAGTGAGTAATAAAGACCATTATTATTACTTGTTTTAAATTAAAGAAACGCGGTAGTAGTAGCGCGTTACACTGGTGTCAGGTGTGGGGTATATAGTGATTAATTTAAAACACAAGTCTAAAGACATTTAAGTAGTTTATATATGCCAGTTACAAGGAGTCAAAATAAGATGGAGGCAGAAAGTTTAATGAATTTCCTTAAGGATTTTAAATCCGAAATGCAAGTGACACTTAGTGAAAATGCTGAGAAAATGGAGGAGAGGTCGGCTAAACTGGAAGTGACACTAAACGAAAACTTAGTGAAGTCAGTTGAACTGGAATCGACCCTTAAAGAATTTAAATACGGCATGGAAATGACACTTAGTGAAAATGCTGAGAAAATAGAGGAAAAGTTAAGTGAAAATACAGCCACGTTAGAACGAAGATTAATGGAAAGTTCCATTGCATTGAAAGAAGATTTCACTGAACAGGTAAAAACAGTTGAGCAAAAGTTGGACAGTAAATTGATAAAAATGGAAGAAGATGTGATGAGGTTGCAAGAACAAGTAATTTCACTAACAACGCGGCCACTTGAATTGCCAAGCCAAGTTGTTAATCAGAACATTCCAGAAATAAGAACCACGGAAAGAAGCGAGTCAATTCCGTCTAAATTTAAAGTAAAACCACCTACATTCGATGGTAAAACACCTTGGCCCACATATTTGAAACAATTTGAAGCTGCTGCAATAGCCAACGGTTGGTGCAACAAAGAGAAGGCTATCTCTCTAATAGTGGCCCTACGGGGGGAAGCTCTTAACATCTTACAAACGATTCCCGATCACCAGCAGAATGATTACGGCCTCTTAACATCGAAGCTTGAGATGAGATATGGAGACGCTCACCTTCAACAGGTTTACCACGCACAAGTTAAGAACCGCTCGCAAAAGACAAGTGAAAGCCTGCAAGAATTCGAAGCTGACATCGCCAGATTAGTTAGATTGGCATATCCAACGGCACCAGATAGTTTCCTCGAACAACTGGCTGTACAAACATTTGTGGATGGCGTTAAAGATGGCGAAATACAGCAAGCGCTAAGATTAGCACGGCCAAAGATGTTAGATGACGCACTGGCTCATGCGCTTGAATTTGAAGCAGCTAAGCAGACATCACACAGAATGAGTCACAAAGTTCGGTCTGCATTAGAGGAACCTGATCAAGCGCAGAACAGCATAGAGGAAATAATCAACCGTGTGGAAAAGCTTGAAAGACAACGACCGCGGAGATGGGGTCTGCGATGCTGGAACTGCGGCGAAGTTGGTCATATACAGAGACGCTGCACTCAACCAAAAAAACAACCGGTTGAGCAGCAGGAAAACTAAAGCAAGTCGACGTAAGGGGGCGAACGTCGACAGCACAACGTAGTGCCCCGGAGATTATCATCCGTGCTGCATCGTCGATGGGGAGTCTGGACAGCATTTATATCGATGGAAGAATTAATGGTAGGGGTGTCCGATTACTCGTGGATACAGGAGCGACAAAAACTATTGTGAGACCAGATTTGGTTGGTCGTGGAAAAATGCTACCTGTATCGGTGTGTCTTCGAACGGCAAGTGGTGAGAAAATTTGTACTCACGGAGAGACTGCCGTTATGTTGACAATTGGGGACAAATTAATTAATCATCGAGTGTTGGTAGCTGAAATTACAGAAGAAGTGATCTTGGGAATGGATCTCATGAGAGAATATGGGTTTCATGTAAACATGAAAGAAAATGTGCTTCGGATAGATGATGATGAGATTCCATTTCAAGGTAGGAGTAACCAGACGATGCAAGTTCGAATGATTTGCGATATGAAAATACCGAGAAGGCAGAAATGATAGTAATGGGATGCCCGGATGGTACGCTCCGGGAAGGACAAGTATGCATGATGGAAGCAACTGAATCGGGAGTGGGTCAGGAGGGACTTCTGATTGGAAGAACGCTGGTAAAGTCTCGAAATATGGTACCAGTAAGGGTGCTGAACATTAATCCCCATACAGTGACCCTGAAGAAAGGCATGATTGTGGGAAGTTGCATTCCAGTATGTCATATTAAACGTTGTGTGGACGACACGAAAAATAAACCAACCAACGGTTGCTCACAGAAATTGCTGGATATGTTGATACCCTCGTGTCAAGGATTAAATGGCGACCAACTGGGCAAGGTAAAAGAACTGGTCGTACGATATCGAGGTGTGTTTGCACTGGATGATAGTGAGAAAGGAAGGACGAATGTTGTGCAACACAAGATCAATACTGGAGATGCGCAACCGATAAGACAACACCCAGGCGGCTTCCTTTGGCAAAACGTAAGGAAGCCGAGCAAATTATCACCGATATGGAAGAACAGGGAGTGATTGAACCCTCGAATAGTCCATGGGCATCCCCGGTAGTGCTTGTCAAGAAAAGGACGGGTCGACAAGGTTTTGTGTAGACTACCGGCGGCTTAATAATGTGACAAAGAAAGACAGCTATCCTTTGCCCAGAATTGATGACACCTTAGGTACTCTATCCGGATCTAAATGGTTTTCGACCTTGGACTTGAAAAGCGGATACTGGCAGGTAGGCTTGGAGCCAAACGATAAAGAAAAGACTGCGTTTACAATTGGAACTGGATTATGGCAGTTCAAGGTCATGCCATTTGGATTATGCAATGCTCCTGCTACTTTTGAACGATTGATGGAGTCGGTACTGCGTGGACTGTCCTGGAAGACATGTCTGGTGTACCTGGACGACGTGATAGTGTTAGGCCGGTCTTTTGAAGAACATCTTAAGAACCTAGAGGAGATATTCCAAAGATTACGCGGGCAAACCTTACATTAAGCCCCAAGAAGTGCCACCTATTTGGAAAAGAGGTGAAATACCTAGGACATGTCGTCTCAGAGACCGGAATAAGAGCTGACCCTGACAAAATAAAAACGGTACAAGAGTGGCCTACACCAGCAGATATACACCAACTACGCAGTTTTCTAGGATTGTGCACATATTACCGACGTTTTATACTTGGGTTTGCGAACATTGCCAAACCGTTAACAAAATTAACCGAAGATGGACAAGAATATGATTGGAATGACGACTGCCACAGAGCATTTGAACAACTGAAACGACTACTAGTTACAGCACCAATTTTGAGTTATCCGCGGATGGAGGGAAAGTTTGTGTTGGATACCGATGCCAGTAACACAGCTATAGGAGGCGTTCTTTCTCAAGTGCAGGACGGACAAGAAAAAGTTATTGGGTATTTCAGCAAGGTCTTGTCGCGGCCAGAAAGGAACTATTGTGTGACAAGAAGGGAGCTGTTGGCCGTCGTCAAATCCGTAGAGCACTTTTATAAGTACTTATACGGCCGTAAATTCCTGTTGAGAACAGACCATGCCGCACTGAAATGGTTACTGCAGTTTCGAAATCCTGAAGGGCAAGTGGCAAGGTGGATAGAGCGGCTGCAGGAATATGACTTTGATACGGAACATCGTGTAGGAACTAGCCATCGGAATGCAGACGCTCTATCAAGGAGACCTTGTCCGATGGACTGCAATCATTGCTCCAAGATGGAAGAGAAAATAAGTGTCATCCATAGAATGACGGTAACCGATGATACTTGGCAACTCGAAAGAATACGAGAAGACCAGGAGAATGACGCCGAATTGGGACGTATTATTGAGTGGAAAAATAGAGGACAACGACCAGCTTGGGAAGAAATTAGTATTTCAAGTAGGAGCCTGAAGGCATACTGGTCACAGTGGGACTCCTTGATGATGGAAAATAGAATCTTGAAACGACGCCTGGAATTTGAAGATGGCACTGAGAGACTTCAAGTGATAGTGCCGAGAAGCAGAGTGCCGGAAGTGTTGCAGCACTTGCACGATGGTATTTCCGGAGGGCACTTTGGCGTGAAAAGAACTCTCGAAAGAGTGAGAGAAAGATTCTATTGGGTGAACTGCAAAGAAGATGTGAAGGAGTGGTGCCGGAAATGTGAATTGTGTGCCTCTGCAAATGGCCCGGTCTCAAAACGGAAAGCCCCAATGAGACAGTATAACGTGGGGAATCCTTTTGAAAGGGTAGCCATTGATATAGCTGGTCCGTTTCCTGAATCAGAGAAAGGGAATAAATACATCTTGGTTGCAATGGATTATTTTACCAAATGGCCGGAGGCATATGCTATACCTAACCAAGAAGCCGAGACGGTTGCAGATGTACTAGTGAAGGAGTTGTTTTGTCGCTTTGGAGTTCCGTTGGAATTACACTCCGATCAAGGTCGGAACTTCGAATCAGCGTTGTTTCAAAACGTCTGCAAGCATCTTGGAATCAGGAAAACTAGAACCACGCCACTTCATCCTCAATCGGATGGAATGGTTGAAAGAATGAACAGAACGTTAGGAAAGTACCTGGCCAAAGTTGTCTCTGAACATCAACGGGACTGGGACCAATATCTACATTTGTTCCTACTGGCGTACCGATCTTCGGTACATGACAGCACAGGATACTCGCCCGCTTGCGTAATGCTAGGACGTGAATTGCGGCTACCATGTGATCTTCAGTTTGCATTTAAACCTGGAGAAGAGATCGCCGGTGAAGATTACGTTAGTAAGCTTCGTGAAAGATCAAATAGTATTCACGAAAACGTCCGAAAGAATATACAGGCAGCAAGCGATCGAATGAAATCACAATATGACACGAGAGCACAAGAAGGTGGTTATCAACCTGGAGATTTAGTGTGGTTGTACAATCCACAAAGAAAACGTGGATTGTCGCCAAAACTACAAAGACAATGGGAAGGGCCGTACGAAGTGTTAAAAGGATTAATGATGTAGTGTACCGGATCAGAAGATCCTCGTGGTAAACCGAAAGTGGTACACTTTGACCGTTTAACACCCTACACTGGCAACAACCAGGAAGACTCAAATAATGATAATGGTGTTCGGCAAGTTATTAATCATGAGCCAAATGCAGATTTTGAGAGCTTTATGGCGGCGTATGGTGGTTCCGCTAAAGCGAGATTTGGCGTTGTTGTTGAAAAACAGCAAGATCTGTTTAGAGCACCAGAAGAGTATTCCCTTGCACATTGCGTAGCTCAAGATTTGGCAATGTCAAGGGAATAGCTGTTGTTTTCAAGAAAAGTTTGGATGTGTGGATGAATTAGTACAACAGCAGCCAACTGTAGGAAAATCTTTGGTTCTTCAAGATAAAAATCGTTATGTTTACTATCTGGTCACCAAAAATTCTTAATGGCAGAGACCTAGTTATGGACATCTATGGGAGGCTTTGCTAAATCTTAAGGCGCAGATGATGGAAAATGGAGTAACGAGACTAGCGGTGCCCAAGCTGGGCTGTGGACTGGATCGCTTGGATTGGAGGATAGTCCGAAATATGCTAGAAGTAGTTTTCCAGGAACCAACGTCCAGGTTCTTGTTTGTTGTTATCAACCGGTTGCCTACCAAGACCATGAAAAGAGTGTTGACTGTTACTTCCAACGACGCGGTGGATGCACCAGAGGAGATAGCTGCCGATACCGTCACCAGTCATCGAATTGGCGTCAAGATGGATTTACAGTTACGAGACGTAACGGTTTTAAAGAGGGGGCAGTGTTGCGATCCACTATTAGGCAACCCGTCAAACATACAAACGCCCGGGGCACAGCGTATTCTTCAGCATTCGAGAATCCTTCTACAAAGTTCTAGATAATGAGTCATATCTTAATGCAGGGTATATATAAGGCCGCTTATGAATGTAAGAGTTAGTCTATTCTTGAATGTCTAATATAAATTATATCGTTGTAAAGTAAACGTAGTTGAGTTTTTAGAATATATACATAAATGATATGCTGTGTCTAATGTGCATGCAGCTTGCAGTATACATAAATAAATAGAAGTGTATAAACAAATAGTTGTGTTAGTGTGGTTATTGGACCTAGGGTAAAGAAGTTAGTTTAAGAAGATATTAGTGCTTGTAAATTCATTAGTGTAATAGTGCTTCATTGTTAAGTGGACTGAAAACATCTATAAATAAGGCATATATTGTTAATTAGACTTGTGAACAGTGAGTAATAAAGACCATTATTATTACTTGTTTTAAATTAAAGAAACGCGGTAGTAGTAGCGCGTTACAATACGATACTTGGATTTGCTGATAGTAGTTAAATATTTAGAGATAATGAGCAATACATTGTTGTCTACTTAATACCGCCATTATTAGCATAAAAATTTAGTGTGGTTTAGTAAGATTGAGTTTTCATATTGATGGATGACTGCGTTAAACGGTTTCACAATTATAAGTAGAGTTAATGGTCATGCATCACTCGTGTTAGTTACTAATTATTGGTGTTAATGAGTTGATTGTGCCTAAACGCACTGCTGTAAGTATTTATATTGTGCACTAGGTTTAGTAGAAGCTAGTGATGCAAGCTGGACATCATTATCGACAGCATACATCTAGCAAGTAAGTAGGTAAGGTTTATTTGTATAGTATTTAAGTTTATTGGTGTATTTAGAATTTGAAATTCTTTTACGCTTGTCCTCCTATATGTATCATCGAGTTCAATAGATACAATCTAAATTTATCATGTTATTGTAGAGCGAATAATTCAGATATACGTCTTTAAAAAGACAATTTAATATTGTTTGTTATCTAAATTCTAGACGTTATTGGTTAGAGTGTGTTTAATTACCATTTCTGGTACAGGCGTTCTACAAAAGGCAAATTGTTTCGTTTCCCCCCCAATGTTTGACTGTATTTGGTGCGGAATTTGTATTCTTTCTCCTTCTTCTTATTCCTTTGTTACACATAATTCGGGCGAGCATTCTGTTATAGATTTCGTTCTTTTCTTCCCGGCCCACTCGTCTTACGGGTAACATGTAGGCTTCGTCTTTATAAGGCTATGTAGAATAGGATTGATAGTTTACATAAATTTGTCAAACAACAAACATCGTTTTATTTCATTTCTAACGGAAACGCTCAATGAAATAATGTAACTGTGAAGCAGGAAATGGAAAACGCTGATGTGCTTATTGTAGCAACGGCTACATTATTCACTGCAGAGTATGATACTGTGGAGATCATTTGAAACGACATTGGTCTACTAGTTCTCTTGACAACCTTGGCTCAAGATCTCCCTACTTACTTCCGGAAACCTGTGGTGTTTTTGACAATTTATCTTCACCATCATCCAACAACTTCTCAGCATCTAAAAATTTAGCGTTTGGTCATTCTTTGAGTAAGTGCGGTCACACAGCGTTTCTGTTTGGATTTGGCAAAACCAAGTTTTTCCACTTTGTTTCAGGCAAAATCATCATTGCATGAGCTTGCAAGGGTCTTCAGAGATACTAATTTCAGTGCATCAACATTTTCCGAAGCAGGTCAGAGTAAACTTCTTGCTCTGTACACCGGCGACAAGACAACATCGCTAGATGATTTGCGCTATCTGCTATTCTTCAATTCTATTGGCAGCAAGTTGAATCTTTCAAAACTGCTCCTAACATATTATGCGCTATGTACCATGTGTTTCGAACCTATCACCAAGTTCAGACATAAATGGGTCAACAGAAAAACCGTCTAAATTGGAGATGGAGAAAAAGCAATAATGTACTTGTTTCTACTACAACCACCAGAGAACTAGCTTCTCGGTCAATCCTGACTTACGTATACTATCAGTGCAGGAAATAAGGCCTGTCGTTTTCGAAAAACCGGTCTTACTGCTCCACAATTTGTAAAAACGTTATGAACAAACTTGTGACAATGAGGTGGACATCATAGTTCAAGAAAATGTAGAAGACGATCCCATTGAACGTTTAATTGAAAAAATTGAGGAGGAACTAGCTAAGTCTTCGAGGTCATATAAAACTAAACAAGAAACTAAATTGTAGATTTTATTGTTAATTTTTTATTGTTTATTTTGTATTATTTCGACTACCATTAGGTTTAATATAGGGATTAGAAAATATTTCTTCTATTTTTATCACACTGTTATAATTACATTAAACATTATATTGTGCCTGGACAAACTCGTCAAGAAATTGAAAAAATAGCATTATTAATAAAAGTTTGTAACTTAGATGCTTCGTATCTGGTTACGTAACAGCTCTACATAAAAACTTTACATAGAAAAGTTATAGCAAGTATCACACTAAAGCTTTTATTTACAACAATTCTCTCTACGCTGCATTGTTTAAAAGATATGACCAATAAACTGAAAAGACCGATATTTCGTCAATTGTTAGCGCGCCAAAATGAGAGGAGAAGGGGTCGTAAAATTGAATTTTGAACAACGGGTACCGACCTGTATGATATACCAAAAAAATTGGAACCACAACCTTTTGAACGTAAAGTCCCTTTTTCATCCACTACTTCCTGAACTAATTGAGTTTCTAGACATTGCTGATGCTGATAGGCTTCCAAGGCTTTCACTCTCGCCGGACTTCTCACCCATCAAACAAGTGTGGGGTATGGTAGGAGGGAGGATGGGCGATATACAACCACATACAAACAATGTAGATATTTTTCAACAGCGTGTTTTAGAAACTTTGGATAGTATGACACATGATAGCATCGATTGGCTTATTTTAAGTATGTTTAATAAACTGTAACTGAATGCACAAGAAACAAAGAAGGAGCGACGTATTATTAGTGATGATCTTATAATTATATCCTGCTGAAGTTTTGATTGGTTCTTTGTACAAATACAACAGGTGATACTTCCTGAAAATTTTAGGGAGATTTACTAATGTTTATGCGGCGTTCATTTGTTTATGGTAGCCGGTATAGTTATGTGAAAGATATATATTATTAGTAAGATCGTATTTTGGTGTAATGGAAAAGCAATGACATCTTCAACATTTATAATTACATGTGCAACGACAAAGAGGCATCCCAACGGATATCGATGTAACATCTAGTATTTATGATGTTATTTACCGACTGACTAACTATAGTAAAAATATTCCCCAAAAACTTCGCAAAAATTTGTTTTTGTAATAATTCCGACGTCAAACCTAAAGTTAACGTCACTTTCACTCAACCTTGCAATAAATTGTTCATCAAGATGTAGGGGCACAAGTAGAGCTGTTAAGGTAAGAGAATCAGTTTATTTTTTGAGCAAGCATGTTTTTTCGTCGCCCCTAAAAGCTCGAATTTACCAGCAACTGCCTTCACCCGCGATTTACATTATAAGTACATTATGAAAATTGTTCCGACGACTTGAGGGCTTTAACACGTTTGAGAATGGAAAGTACTTCAGTATTAGGAAATGGAACCAGTAAAGAGCTACAATTTTCCGCTAATGGAAACTCAAACTTAACAAGCAGATAACATTTGCAAATGGTATCTTTTTTAGTGTAAGCTTTTACAAATTGGCTTTCTGAATACTGAATTGCCTTTATACGAATCCTTGATGCTAAATAAAACATTTTGTGGCAAGGATTGCTATATTTCTAAATTCACTTTATAGACAAGGTCGTAGGTCAACATTTGTTATATAATTAGACATCAACATATAAAATGCGTTTTATGCAGATAATTTTTATGATTTTCAATGATGATGTGAGCTCAGTACTAGTGTACTGGAACAAGATGTAATTTATAGCAATTTGTAAAAAAGAGCTTTCGAGAACGAAGATCACTTGCTTTTTTTTAGTAAAGCTGAGTGAAATATATGGCTTTTGTCTGTAATTAATCAACTCATTATGCCACCTTGAAAAATAGGTCACAATCTGTTATTTGTAAAAGTACAGCATGGTTCCTTGTTATTTGTACTATTTAATAATGGTATTTATTATAACTAGCTTAAATAATTATTGATGTAGTTGGTGTAAATATATTTATATATATATATATATATATATATATATATATATATATATATATATCTTGACAAGATAAGGGGCCACGAGAGGTCATTGAAACCCAAATTCTACAAATAAATTCCACTAAAATATAATAGAATTCGGAAAACGAGAAATTTCCGTAAATTCAGGATTACACCCTGTAAAATACAAGCGTATTTTCATTCATGAAAGTGCTATGCAAAAACGCAAATTGAGCGTGTATAAATAATCACCCTGTATTATATTAGCATATTATAAATACATAGCAAGTAACGTAAGTTGTATATGTTAAAATAATTAATTGTAACATACCGTAGAATGCACTTCAATGCGAACGCAAATCGATGTATATAAAAATGTTTTTCATTTGCTGTAAATAACATAATAGTACTAGCTTTACGCATTTAACTTAAGAAACTACAATCAACATGTATTTAAAACCTGAATTCTCATATTAATTTTGTGTACTAAAACACGAAGCAAATATTTTCTAAAAAATGCAACTCCTTTTGCATTAAAAAGCAATTAAAGTTTAAATTAATTATCCTGTGGATCACAGAAATTTATTGTAAATAAAGAATTTTCTAGAATATAAAAGGATGAGTCATCTATATTTAGAACTACGTAAATAACTCATTAACAAATAAACATTTTATTTCAAGAAACGGCCGGAATGCGGAAAACGAACAAAAATCCATGAAATATCCAATAAAATTGATAATCTTTTGCATTAGTATGCGACGCCATAGTAATAGTATACTTGTAAAACAAGTATAAACAACGTGTGTTACGAATAACTGAAACAATTTTACGTGGAATAAACGCCGCGATTTTAGACGTTAATTGGTTTTTCTAGGAAACTTTGAATAGTATTGTTCCACACTATTCTACAACCTTCTGGATATAGATAATTTAGAGTATATAAAGAAGCGTTTATTAAAAACGAAATTCTTTCTATTTCATTCATTCATTAGATTGAGTCGATTCTCAAATTCGATCGCAAAATGTTATTTTAAATCGCGAGCTGTTGATGTGCGAAGATAGTATTTAAGTATGTAGTTTAAGTATGCTGTAACGTAATAGTTGCGAGGTTTTAATGAATAAAGAAGCGATGTTTTAAACGTAACTTATAAAGAAAAGATAAAAATTATTAATTACAAGAGGGAAAATTCTTCAAGATAACGCTATTTGAAAAATTAGAAAATTAAATTTAGGCATAATGTACTTTCGTACTTGCTGTTTGAAACGAGTATTTTAAATATGGAAAATCTTGTAAGCTGATTTGGACATTAATTTAAAATAAGAAGATATTTTATTACGAGGACCGTTTTTGTGAATTCTGCAAGTATTACTTTTAGATTTATTTTTAACTAATATTGGAGTATTTGTATCTAATTTAAGGTAGAATAACAAGTGTTAATCATATCATATTTTTTTTGTAAAGGATTTTAACAGGAGAATTTATGTTCACAGTGCGAAATACTCTGACGTTTTAATAGATTACTTGTCAAGGATTTTTTGGCCAAACAAACCTTACAAGCGTGGCAATAAACATAACCAGGTAAACCATCTATAAGAATAAATTTAGTTCTGTAAATTTAAAATAAGGTGACACTCCCAATGCGAGACCATTTTCATATCATTCTTTCAGCGACGTTCAACGCGGACCTTATCACAGCACCCTTCTAGTGGCACTTCAACGTGCCTCTTTTAGTAACGCTCTAAAGCGAGGCGTTGTCACAGCAATATATATATATATATATATATATATACATACATACATACATATATATATATATATACATATTGTTGTGATATACACTAGCCCCACGATTTTGCATGTCATAAATTGCTATGTTAAACTCGCCCCATGGTTGGGCCGCCCATTAAATGCTGTGATATAACCCTTATGTTGCTCAAACACTTGTGAAAATGTTTATTTATAATCTTTTTTTGTCTCGACTAGCTGATTTAATTAAATAAAGCAATTTCACAATACACAGTATAATGATTAAATATTTACAACTTTTTCCCTTTTTAAATATCTTCTCCCTTTTTGAATTATTTACATCTATTAGATTTTTAGAAAATGAAGCTAGCAAAACGAGATTTTATTACATTTAGAGACCTGTTGAAACGTTTCAAGATGTTTATAACTTTTCATAAATTTATACAAGCAACCCCAATTTGTCGGCTTTTACACTTTTAAATTATTTTTTTGAGATTTAAACAGTTTTTAACAATAAATCATATCAAAAATATATCTATCCTGAGGAGATTCAATAGGTGCTCTGCATTCCAAGAATTGAAGTCGACATCCAACCAAAATTTAGTATCCAAATCGTTATTCCAATGAAAGGTTTTTCATTTCCGTAATAGAAGATTTACCATTTTTAGAGATTTTTAAATTGTTTGAACAGACAGCATTTTCCAGAGTTTCGTATCCAAAATTGTATTTAAGATCGTAATGGATCGTTATTCAAAGTTTTAAAAAGAATCGTAACGTTATTTCGATTGTGGTTCAGAACGTAATTATTCAGAATGTAATTTAGAACGTAGTTCTTCAGAACGTATTTAATCAGAGCCCTGTTTTATTTATTATTAGAAATGATATAAATTCACTAAATCTTATTTACTTACGTCTTTTTAGAAGTACGGCTCTCTTTGCACAATTATACACTCTTTATAATAATTTTTACTTAACTTTTCACGTAAATATTTATCACACTTAAGTATAGTCACTGCCCAGTTGCAAAAGTATACTTCAATATTCAATTGTTATGATATTTATAGGATTGGCCCCCTTTAGTTTTTGATTGGTTGACTCCACGTGCTGGGCGAGACCAAGTGTATTATCACTTGTTATTTTGGGAATTTTACAAGTTGTTTAGTTCAATAGCATGACGCAATGCTCATTTTGTCACATAAATTCTTATTATACCTATGCATTTACTTCAGAAATCCCAGGAATCTTCATTCGATCGATCACGTAGTATTATTGTTGTTGGCCTTATTCTAATCTGAATCGAATAAATTTGGTGTTTGTTTATTTCCTAATAAATTGGATTTTTGAGCAAATGTGATACTTTTAAATCACGTACGCTTTTCAAATAATGCATAATTTCTTAGTGCGTTTACGATGATATATCCACGCACTTTTTGAATATTTGTCTAGCCAATTCATGCAGGTTTTTCACTAATTTAATTTCAATGCGTTTCGTTACCTTTTCAAATTCTTATCTCTGCTCATAGCTACCCTTGGATATCTGTTTTAATCGTTTGTACTGCTATATACAGTGTGTTCTCAATTAATAATATTCATAATGACCTATTTACTCTTCTAATATCTGTAAATCTGTGCTTCTGTTACTTGGGAGTTTCCCTTGCTTATTCTACGACCCCTATGACTTAACCTACCCCTAAATTAACCCTATAATTACAGCAATATATATATATATATATATATATATTAGTTAATAAGATGAAATAATAACTTAAACTTTCCATCTTTCAGATACTAGCTCGATTTGAAATGATCATTTAGGCTTTACATAAAGTTAAGTTATTATCTTATCTTATTAACTAATACCTTAGTATTTATCAACTTGAATATATATATATATATATATATATATATAAATATATTGCTGTGAATCCACCAAAATCCGGGAACTACGGTTTTCGAATCGTGCCCCACAGATTGGGCGTCAAGAATGCTGTGAAACCTACAAAGAGCCTATTAAATTAACTGGTCCGTTGACTTTCTTCTGTTAATCGCCTCTTTACTCTTTTCCGCCTCGGCTGCTCACCTAGTTAAAACTTTCATCCTCAATCATAAAAAAAACAAACACATTCCTATCACAAACACCAACGTTAACTCTATTTACATCAATATTCACAATACATTAACATTTCAAAATTGAAATTCAGCATAAATTTCAGTATCAGAAAGCTTCAAGATTAAATTTGTTATCATTTTAATGTGCATCCAGAATTAAAGTCCTTGTAGGATGCCTACTAATTAATTTAACAATATTTGCAGACCTGAGTCTGAGTACAAAGGGAGCATCTCCCACCCCTTTACGTTAATTAACCAGGTTCGTCTAATTGAGCTCAAAGACATACCCAAATTTTCATCATAATCAAGAACATAAATACTAAATACCCCTTTCTACTTAAACAAGAAAATTTCACCTTAAAATTAAAAATTTGTTGTTAGTACAATTTCACTACTGTCCATTTTAAGTAAATAAATTATAAAGTTATTCAACACACACCAAAACATCAAAAATCGAACAACAAAGCATAAGTTACCTGAAGGTTAATGCACTCGTGGCTCCAATGTACATCGTCCTCTGTTAATCACACCATTCCAACTGGATTATGTTTAGGTCTTCGGATTACTGGTCGCCTTTAAAATTTTCTACACCACCATTCATCTAAAGTTGTTTCAGGGCTTTTCCGGAACTCATCTGTGTATATCTGAACCTTGTTTTGTGAATCCAGACACGTTTACGAATCATTTAATTATTAACACCCCCGAAAACAGCAAAGAAATACATACTTCTTTCACGCTATACGCCAAAACTGCCTACTTTTGTGTATTCATTTGTCGTTGCAAATTTGACTAATTGGTACAGTACTCGCAATTATAACTAGACTTTATTACCTTGCATCTTCTTTTCTAAGTGCACTAAATTACTTTCATTGTAGCACGTAAAGAACAAACTGTTTTAAATCACCAAAATATACGAGCAAACTGTTTAAATTATTCAATCAAAATCGGAAAACTAAAGAGCACTGTTTAACGCATTGAATCAAATCAAAAATCTAAGAGAGTCCAACTGTTTAAAGTCCGGGTTTATATAATGGTTAGCCTGTCTGTCGGTTTTGTCCCCAAAACGGCCAGTTTCTAGAATTTCGCATACTATGTTCCCATCTCGACCGCCCGTGCGTCGGTTCTTATTAAATTTGCACTCGCACCAGTTAAATCTCAGAAATTTTCACACGGCTCGCAGCGTCTGAGAATAACTAATTAATTTTTATATAGAAATGTTATTTTTACCTCTCATGTTTGCCTCTTATTTTCAACCAATCGCAACCCAGTGACGTTGCTCACATCACGCCTTTTACTATATGTGTCTCTGTCTTGCGCATATTATCTGTCTCTATCTACCCTGTTCCGAGTGGTACAAATCGATATTATTTATTATCGGTTATTTTCAATCCACGTGGACTGTGAAATAACCCACCTTATTAGCATTTCCCGTAAATATTAAACGACGGTTTTTCCAACATTCTCTGTAACCATTTGTTATCTACAAAATTTAAGCAGAACATAAAATTTAAAAATTTAAAAATACGCAGGTGTTCAAACATAATACTTCTAAATAACACTTCTACGATTTGAATATTATTGGGTTTTTACAAGCTTTTATACATATTATATGTTACTAATGGTTCAATTAACTCCAATTAAAATAATACCCTTTAATTTTTAGTGAATCCTAATCAAATATTCAATTATTATCTGTACATTTTGTTTAATACTCGTTACCCAAACTTGAATCAATTAATATAAATTTTGCACTTAATTTCCATTTGTTTCTTTACTCGGAATAATTAAATTACACGTTGAGCATTTTAATACTGCTTCTTTTTATAGCAAGCGTCTTGTAAATAATTTAACTCCGTTATTTTTAATGAAACGAATGAATTTTTATGCTTCACGGTTTTAATAACGCGTACCTTTTCCCAAAGCTTCTACACGGTGATTAAAATTATTTGATGTGATTATTTAATTTTCTACCCTGGTCTAAATATGAGTAATATATATATATATATATATATATATAAATATTGCTACGATGGATAGTGTTATTTAGGGGTATATAGAGTCATAAGGGTCGCATTCTACATGTAAATAGTACTAAAAGCTTAAAAACTAAACAATTTTATCATGAAAGGTACGTAATTTGCAAATTATGCAAAAAGCAAACATTTAAAACCCTGTATAAGGATCACAATTGACTTTAATTAATGCCGGGAAGCACATGCTTCAATAATACAAACATATTTAGTAAAGTAAATAACTCTGTATGCAATTAAATTTATTTAAATCAGAAAAGCATTCATACATTCTAAACAAACACGCATTAAGAGCATTGACAGCTAGAAATCATGATTAGAATTCTGGTAAAATAGGACATGTAATGGTACAAAGAAATAACAAAGCATCTTCGAAATAAACGCACATTTAAAACCAAGACGTTTCGGAATGGCCAAGAATGAATTTATTGATTTTGTTAAAATTTTTGTACTGAAAATCCCTTAAGATATTTTGTAACACGGAAAATACTTTCTCACAGGTTGGTTTTCCTTTTCTTTTATAACAGGTTTTCTAATTAGAGTTTTTTAAATATTTTTTTGTATTATAGTATACTCTGTAATTCTGTAAGACCCCGCCCATTCGCCGATTGAGCCCGGTCATTCTTTCATTGTCCTTCCGGTTACGTATAGGTACGTAGCAAAATATATCTATAAATGCGAGAAGCATAAATCAGTGTAATAATAAACGAGATAATTGTCCAGCATCAATAAATATTATCTTGGGCGAGATTAGGCAATAAGAAATTTTTTTTTTCGAAGAATGGTTTGAAAAAGTCATTTTTAAAGAAGAGATATAAAGGATTTTCGGTAGGTGGGTGTATTTATCAGCTTAGAGATGCTCCTTTTAGTTCATCTATGAGCACGATAACATTAGTAGATGCTATGCAGTGTAATTGGGACTATACTATATACTATATAATAAAACTTTTTTGCAATATTTTATTGGGACTTTTATATATATAAATGAGGGTTTTCTGCAATATTTTATGAATTTGATGGATTTCGAAAGAATTTTTTGAGATGGGACCTGATGAAACATTGTAATAAAGAATGAGGTTATGGGAAGACTGATTTTAATTTAGGAAGATTGCTTTTTCTGAGGTTTGAGGTAATAGTTGATTTATGTAAGAAAATGGTCATTATAAGAAAAGATCTATGCGTGTATATTATAATTCTAGTAGATATAATTGTATATAGTAGGTAATTAGAAATAAAAATAAAAAATTATTCATCAGTATTAAAATATGACGCTCAATGTGAAGGTAGCGGGATTAATTTCAAATTTTATATGTTAATTTGAGAGAAAATGATGTGATTAGAGGTCGTCAAGAGGTCATATTGCATCATTCCGTGAACATACAACGCCGTTAACCTGAGAAAAATTAAGAAAAAATGCTCAAATTATGTAAATATCCTTTTTCATAGTAACGTACTTATTAAAAGAAAACACCCAATATATTGTACCAAAAGACATAATCCCGTGATTAAAGAAATGCCATTTTTAATACGTATTTAAATCGTGTTTTCAAAAAGTATAATAATTTGATTAAATAAAATTTTATACCATTCGATAAAATATTTAAGTACAATTAATTCCATGCAATTGGGTAGACCATATAAATAACACATGTAGACATGATATTTTTATGTGTGTCGGTAGCGCAACGTTAAAGTTCGATGCTACCATTTTGAAAGTCCTCGGTTCAAATCCCCGAAATAGCATGCGTTTCTTTTCACGTTTATTACAATTGCGTGATGATTTTAAATAACATTATTGGAAGCGTCGAATAATTAGACTAGAGGCGTTTAGCGATTTTAATTGTATCCCGTATAACGTGGTCGGCATACACTAAGACTGTACTGCATTACCATTGGTTGCCTCCGGAAGAGTATGTTTTATTAGGATGGGCATGAGGGAAGGCGGAGTCTGTATACACGGTCCCTTATGATATAAAGTCGTGGGAGGAAGTAATTGTGCATCAGAAGCCACATTTTACCTCTCCGTGGTGGGGATATTGTGCATTTATTAAAATTGTAGCGTAACTGCGATGGTGATTCGTAATTTAAATGATATTTATGTGCAGAAAAGGTTGAATAATTAAACTCGAGACGTTAGATATCTTATTGGTTTGTCGTAAAAACATAGACGACATACACTAACAAATTAGTTCGACGTTCCAACTCAGTTAAATATTTCCTATTGCCGGATTCACTGAATAGGTAATTAAGTGAGCGAGATTTGACTCCAAGTATATTAGGAGGTAGGAGGTGGCCCTAGCCTCACTATAAAACACCTACTGAGGGAGCTCCTGTACCAACTAAAAGGATTCATTCTGTTTTGGGGATGTACATATAAAGAAGTTTACTCGGAATATTCTATCGGAACTACGCCACTTATATTTCGGTAGTTGCAAAAACCTTTCTTAAAAACGATTTTGTAATTATTCTACCGTAAATACAAGAAATAAAATATATGTTATTGAATTCCAATTACAGCCTACTGATCAAAGTTCGTACGCTCTTTTAAACACATCCATCAATGAAAACTATTCATTCACATGCACATCAGCGGAGTAGGATTGGTCTAGTAACAAGTCTAACACAGTTTCCTATTAATTGTCTAACATTAGCTTTTGTATTAATTGGAAGATATAATAGGTTGGTTTTAAAAACAAATTGTATTTGAAAAGCAAAAAATGTTTTATGTAAAGAAAACAAAAATGAATAAAAGCTAATATAGTATCTTTTTCAATTTAATACGTTGTCACTATCGTTACATTTTCTTCGTTTTCTAGCACGTAATGATTTATTATCTGAGATTACATAATCGTTAATGGTTTGTGCTACCTTTTCAAACAAAATCTGCAAGAACAGTTAATCTCAAACAATTCAATTTAGCAAAACTTTGGAGATAATGGTCAAAAAGGTATAAATGTATTTGGAGAAATTTCGTTCAACAACAGTGACAAACATTTTCATATCTCAGAAACGCTATCTATGCAAACAACGTGACATTTATAATGCTTTTCAGACATTTATCTAAATTTAGGATTATTCAAACAAAACCTTGTAATAAATGCGCAGTTTGGGACATGGCAAACAAAATAAAGTAGCTAAGGGAAGAAAATCAGTTTATTTTGAGGGAAAACATGTTTTCGTCGTCTATAAAAGCTCGACTTTAGGAGCAACCCATTCTGCAATCTATCTACCTACATTATAGGTACATTAGGAAAATCGCTCTGACGACTTACCGGTTTCCAAAACGTTTGAAAATGAAAAATGGAAGCATATTAGTAGACCGAACTTACCGAGCCGTTCCCAATTTTCCACTAATGGAAAATTCACACTGAACGCATCCTCCACCTTAGCAAATTGTAGCATTTCTAGCGCGAAAGCACCTAAAAATTGGTTTTTCTGTGATTCGTAAATTGCTCTTTAAGACCCCGACATAACTAAAGCGTTCTATGGCAAAAAATGTTCGATCTATAAATGAATGGCACTTGGTTGCCTTCAGAAGCAACTTAATGATCTGCTATCATTTTGTGAGATGGCTCCACCGAAACGGTATTCATTGCAGAAAGATATAAAATTTAAGATTGTAATTATTTATTGCATCTAAAATTATGCAGTCAATTAAATGATTATTAGTTAACAGCAGCACGTTCTGATTCTTTCTACGTTAAACAAGCTATAAGGGATTTATTAATACAGAGAGCTGTATCTCTTTAATCTGGAGTAACAATCAATATAAATAGGATGTTTCTACTCTATCACATTTTAATTTCTCCATACTCTTTGCTACGATCACTCAAATCCGTATTGTTAACTTTTACATCTTATTAGTAGTAGAACTGTTTTATTAAAATTAATTATCGTATTTACTCTAGAATATTTTTTAAATAGTAGGTAAGTTGCATTCTAAAGAAAAGTGTAAAACGTGATATATTGCTAAATTGAACAATTTGGTTGCTACGAGTTTTTACGAACTGCTTTCTGCAAATGGTTCATTAACATCCAATAAGGTGGATTTCATTCCACCAAGGGTTTCCAAAAGCAAACATTTCTCATTGGGTAATCTTGGATATAATAACGAACAATACGGAGCGCAAGGTAAATAAAAGTACGCATGCCAGGTGCCGGCGATGAGAACGGTTAATTGTAGATATTTCTGGAATCAGATCCTTATAGCTTTTGAAAATTATGTTTGATTGATCGTTTAACTGTATTTGAATGAGTGGTATCTGAGTTTTTAGATGTGTGAGTTCTCATATATATTTGCTTCTTTCCATATCTTCGTGCTCCAAATTCGACTTCTTTAGAAGATCAGGTGGTGGTCTTAGCAATGCTTGCAATTTTACGAGAGATGATCAACTTTCGTACTTATGAGATTGAATTTTTTTTGACAATTCCTTATACGTTTTCCTTTCTAAAATTCAATGCTTTGCGGAGCACAATACATGAGAAGTCTTGTAACATTCCTTTGAAATGTTTATAATCATATTTCATTGTATTTGTTTCTGTATTGGTAAATCACACTAATAGGGTTAGGGTTATTTCCTTAAAGAAATACAATTTTAGTTCACATGCATTTTTGATCTAAGAAAGGATTATTTTCGTATCTTACATTGTTCATTCTTAAGGGTTATCAATTCATTATGGCTGTTTTTAAGGTAAAAAATGATATCATCGTTACTTTGTATTGTAAAGTAGTGCAGTTTTATGCTTGACTTCTTTTAATTAGCATTAGATAACGCTGGCGCCTTTGACCTCATCGTCATGGAATAAAGAAGGTTCACACGACCATTTATGCTGATTCAGAAAATCAAACAGGCCTTTCTCTGGTTCAAGCTAATGTTTTATCAGGATAATTAGTGCATATGCTTGATTGTAACTAATTAAATTTTTAATGGTATTTATAACTCTAAATTTGTATATTAGCGCGCTCAGTTATTCTTCTCAGGCATTATATTTCATATTTCTATATAAAAATGTAGCTTAGGTAATAAAACTATTGATATGAAGTAGTTGTTTAAAAAGATTTACCTTAAAATCCATATTATCGTTTCGTTTTATATTAAACTATTCTATGGTAGAAAAATATCTTCATTATATTTTACATGGCATCTAATTTCAAGCGAAGTTCATAAAACATGCCATCCGATTCGAAGTTAGCGCTTTTACTTGTTGAAGACCGACAGATGTGGTCGCTGAGCCAAGTTGCGTCGAACCACCGTATGGTTCCCTAGATTTGGCATAAATGTTGAGTATATAGGCTTATTTTAAAAACCTCCTTATGAGTGAAAAGATTTTCAATATCATGTGAATACTAAAATCTGAACATAATGTAACGAAACAAGTTCAAAATTTAGACGACAGATAAATAAACCAATAAAGGATTAGAAATAAAATAAGTTGGTTGAAATTGCATCTTTAAGAATAAGAAATATAAGTTGGTTTGCTGAAGTTCATATAGCGCTCCTTTAATTTTGGATTGAAGCAGATGTTAATGGACGCGTTTCGTGTTTGCGTCAAGTTTTATTCAATACATTTTATTTGAAAAATCCAGGCATTTTTGCTAAGTGCTGTATTATCTATAAGTAAACGTTCTTTACTTATCTTTGGTCGATGTTTGTGTGCTGCTATCATTGTCTTGATATAAGTGAAACAAAGGAATTCGTAAATTGATGGTTAAATTCATTACAAGAGTATTCATATAGATTTGAGTAGACAATATACAAGCATTGTAATTTCGAGAACTTTTACACTTAAAAATATAATTGTTTTGTTTAAACATTTAAAGTATCTTGTGCAACGTTCAATTTATTTTACTAGATAGCTGTAGTTGTTATTTCCATACATAACCTACTTGAGAAATACTTCAGTAATTTTAAATTGATGTTTAGTAACAATATTTTTAATTTAATTACAATAAAGTAAAATTAATAATGCATTTATTGTTGGTGGATTAGATCTGTAATACTGAATTAAAAGTAAGTGATACATGGTACATGGTGATACACGGGGATACATGGCAAGAAAATTTTATGAACCTATAAGAATCTTTATCTGACCTAACATACAGGGTGTCCCAAAAGTGATGGTCCAAATTGAAGGGTTTGATAGCTGAGATTAATACCTATTCAAATAACTATATATGTTGTTACCCAATTGTTGATGGTTTCAAAGTTATAACAACTTTTGCGTTTTGTGTCAAAATCGAGCAGAATTTCGAATATTAATTTGCAATAAAAAAAATACTGACTTTTTGAAGGTAGTTCTTTTTCTGTAGTATGCGTGAATGTTGCGTGTTTAATAAATGAGGACTTCCCCAAACATCTATTTATTATCACAACAGAAAATCATAGTTTTTTCATAATTTTGTATATATGAAAAATTGTGCGTACTTTTCAAACTAAAATTACTCAAAAAAAGTAATACCATCGACAAGAGCACACCTATCCAAAAAACTTTATTAATCTATGCACTTTGTTTAAAGGCATAACTGGTAAGTCTAAGATTAAATGCATAGAAAATTTTTGGGTAATTTTTTGGTACAATCCCAAGAACAGCACCTTTATTAAAGAATTCGTAAATAATAGCCAACTTATAATTTTTGTAAAATATGAACTCAAAATAATCAAATGTATTTAAAATTCCTATGTAAAGCCATTAATGAAACACAGAAGCTTATCTTTACTCAAAGGATAATTATTGCAAACGAGATAGACATATTGGTTGCTTTGTGTAATACACTCATGCAACGTACGCCGCCTATAATTTGTTTGTGAGTGTTGCAGACTACCTAAATTTAAAATCTGTAATCACTTCTGTCTTCATGGTTTTGAATTTGTAAAGCTTTAACTTCAAAGCACACCGTATCCTTTAAGTTTAATATCACAAATTACTAAATTTAAGTTCTGAACACCGCAGTGAATACAATTGAATATATCATATCACATTAATGCATTGTACGATATAAATGCTGTGACAACCTCCGGCAGCAAATTGTTACCTATTTAGACCTAGGAACTCGACACCTTAACCAGTCTCATAGCCTAAGTTCTGCAGAATTTATATAGTGTCGCTCTGATAATATATGAAGATTTGAAAACTGAAATTTTGATCATTTATTATTGATTGGGATTTCATACAAAAGGATATGCTTAGCTTATCTACCGCACCAATAGGAATTGGTTGTTCAACTGAACTTGTTGTGGCATCTATGAACAGCTGAAGTTATTATTTTTCGCTTGTTCTCTGTACGCCGTTTATTGGAGATTATATTCATAGTGAACAAGGAATCGATCTTATCCTATATTGTAGATTATCAGATTTGATGTCTATATTTTAGTTCGCAAATAATAAGGATTTTATCGTCAAGGTCTTTATCACCTTTTAACATTTTAGGCTACGGCACTTAGATCATTATTTGACGGTGGTCGAAATTCGAAAATCCCAAACTTTGTTTTTCGCTGAATAGCCGATGCACAAACACTTTTATAAATTTGTTCTCAAGCGTTGTAATGAACTTTGGTTAAAGTCATATTTTGTTTTTTTGTTTTGCACTCTCCTTAGGATTCTGCGAAAAATACACATATTGGGTAATGTTTGTTAAGTATACAATAGTTCTTAGTCTTTGTTACGTACAGTTTTTGGCCCCAGAAATCTAGTCGGTAATCCACAGAGAATCTTGCTATAAATTTTGTGTGTCGATAAAGTAAAAAAAAAACATCGACTGTACCAACAAGACTAACTGTGTGCAAAGGGTAGTGTAAGTGTTCGAAGAGTGTCCCGAAATAGCGTGGGAAATACCAGTCTCTATCGCGAATTACCTTGAAGTTTCAAAACTCGCTTAATATTGTATCAATATTTTTTTTTATTAAAATACGCTATTTGGTAGGCTAACTTCTATCTTTTTGTAAATATATAACGTGAGTTTGAGACTCCGTATTTTGTAAGAAGCACTTGAGGGTTGAGGTTCCTTCACGAGATCAAGTTAAAGACACGCGATAAGAGCTTGTTTATTTACTTTGCTGAAATAATAAATTTGCATTAAAAAAACAAGTTGAAAATGCAAGGCATTGTCGCAACGAACTTCCAAATGTAGACTTACTTTAAAACAATTTAAAGAAATTAAAATTATTATGTTGTAATAATTATAAGTATTCAGATAAAATACAAAAATTTATAAACAACAAAAGAGACATTTTAATATATTTTATTTTATTGAATAAATATTTTAAAAGCTATATATGTGTGTGTGTGTATGTATGTATGTATGTATGTATGTGTGTTTGTGTGTGTGTGTGTGTGTGTGTAAATAAGGGGGCATCATATTTCGATTCAGTTTTTTCAGAGGATTATAAATATGTATCGCACATTAATTTTGGACCTATTTGAAATTTTTATAAAATTAATTCCCAGGGGGTCGGGTATCCGTGGTCAGATTTTGTGGGGGGTACCATATTTCGACTCAGCTATGTTAGGGGAGTCCAAATATGTATCGCACATTAATTTTAGGCCTATTTGAAATTTTTGATAAAAATTAATTCCCCGGGGGGGTCGGGTATCCGTGGTCAGATTTTGTGGTGGGTACCATATTTCGACTCAGCTATGTTAGGGTAGTCCAAATATGTATCGCACATTAATTTTGGACCTATTTGAAATTTTAATTTTCCCGACGGAATATCGCGGGGGCACGGCGTCCCCGTGGCCCGATTTCAACTGACATCAAAACTTAAGCTCAGGACACCGAGCTGAATCGATTGATGTATCACACATTGATGTCCGACCATTAGAAAGGCCTCGGACGGACAGACAGACGGACGACAAATCGATTTCATAAACGAAGTTCGTTGACTAGTCATACAAATTTTGATTAACTCTCCACATCCTCAAGAAAAATTATAAATTGAGTAAACTTTTGTGGTAACGCCTAAGCGTATACGGAACAACTACTCTATACAAGGTTTAAAAAACCAAATTAAAAAAAGAATATTTGAATGCGTAGGTGACTGATTTCTTTTTAAAAATCTAAACTTTTTTTAAATAACTTTTTTAAATAAACCTTTTTAATAAAGTCGAAAATAAAGATGCGTTAGCCTTGATCAAATTTCCTATTCTCCGTGCTTCCGGTATGGTTTCAATTAAAGTTTCAGATAAGGTGTCAACTTTTATGAAAAATAAAACTTTCTAATAACTGAATAATAAAAAATATTTGTAGATGATGCGGACCTTATGCGTGATTCCATGTAGTGCTTCAAAAATTAGTTCCTTCATATTTCAAAATGAGGTTAGCCTCCAAGAAAATATAATTGCTTGATATGAGGCTGCTATACGTATAGGCTTCTCCGAATTAACATCGCCATATTTTAGTAAAGGATAATGTACTAACGTTTGTGCACTGCGCACATTTGCACGCCTATAATGAACAAACGATTACCTTATAAAGAAGAATTTTTTTTAGTGAAAGATTTGCTGTTTCTGTAGCTACCAGCCGATTAGTTTCTTCGTGTCTTAATATGGGGAGGTACACTGACGTTCGCGTTCTCTGTAAATTTGTGATCATACAATGTATAAATGATTGGTTTTAAGAAAATTGAAAATTCCTTTAGTGGTAAACTGTGTTTGTATAATTCGTCAAAATATAATTTTCCCTCTAAAATTTTTAATTACTCAAGTTTCTGAACTTGCACAATTATTATGAATCGTATTTAGAAATGATCCACCCTCTACTTTTGGTTATATTGTTACCAGTTCCTTATTTGAAAACTATTGTCCAATGTTATACGATTACGAATCGCTCGGTATAAGCTACTTTACAAGTACTAAAGACCTCTTGGGTTATTAAAAAGGTTTTAAAATCCCCTTCAAACTCTGTTATTGCATGATATGCTTGCTATACAAAACGATCCTAGGACGCGCAGCTAGCGTGTTTATCTTGTTAGAAACTGATATTTAACATCAATAGCAAATGTAACAGTTACTTTCTACGAAGTCGGACAACGAGTTGGTGGCTTAGAACGATGACTCTGCGGTCAGACGCGCCTGACCCCACCTGCTGGGAGTCGGAGTTACACCATTTCACATCGATTTTGTCCTCGTCGTTAAGTTATTTGCACTATTTTTCGATTCAACCAATCATAGTGTTAGTGTAATCATAAAAACTTAGTCATAACGTCTGTTTAAATTCTGATGATAATTACCATGAGGCTGTGGTTGAGTCCAGTTTTTATGATACTGTAATAATATTAAGCTATTCTCTGATTTGCGTTGTCAGATTAATATCTGACTGCAGACGCTCTATTGGCAAAGTTTTCCTGATGCCAGATACCCTGTAGGGGTCTACAAATCGGAATTAGATTAATATTAAATAAAAAGTGTTCACAAGTCTATCAAATTATGCCCAGAAAAAAGGGTCAGGACTTAAAACTAAAAAAAACTGCTAAAAGTATAGTACATTGGGAAGATTCCATCTCGGCCTTTAAAGGACGTATTCGAACTGGATTAATAAGCAATCTAAAGCATAAGAATATGGGAAAATTTCTATTAGACTGTAAAAGCCTTTTTAAAAGAAGAATCCAGAATGCATTAAAAATGGATGAAGCCATAAAAGTTAATACAACATTATGTGGGGAGTTTAAAATTGCAACTGGTGCCAAGCTTATGCAAAAATATAAATATTTCATTACATCTAATGCGGCCATCTTCAGAGACACCGATCTAGTTAAATGGTTTATGAAAAAAGTTATGGAACCATTAGTGACACAGTTGGAGAAGTTCCAAGAACGAGACAGCGGCTGGTGTTTGAAAAATATAATTAATTTGGTGATTAACATCAACAAATATAATCACCTGCGAGAATCTTCGGATATAGAGCTGCCGCTTGATATCAAATGGAAGCAGGTGTGCGGAATGTGAAGAATGACGACCTGACATGCATTGCATGGTCCATAGTGGCCGCGCTATATCCTGTTAAGCAGCATAGCTATAAGATAACATCATACCCACACTACTCTGGAATGTTGAACTTAAAAGGATACAATTTCCAATGACCCTTAACCAGATCTAGAACTTTGAATTGCAAAATGATATCTCCGTTAATATCTACTCCTTAAAATTGAAGAAACACAAGTTCACTACCGTTCCTATATGGATATCGGAGAATAAGAAAAATAGACATGTAAATCCCTTAATGATCCATAACCAATTTTAGGATGAAGATATGGAATGCTTTATACATATTGATGGATCTGAAACATTCAACTGCCATTATGTGTGGATAAAAGATTTGAGTTGGCCGGTTTCATCTCAGCTCAGTGCTAAAACAACCAAAAAATACTTTTGTGATCGTTGTCTACACTACTTTAGTACAAAAGAAAAATTGTGTAATCATATTAATGACTGCAAAATGAAACAATTGTGTCTACCTCGACTACCTACAGAAGAAGACATGATCCTTCGCTTCAAGAATTTCAAAAACAAAGTTAAAGTTATAGCCTTTTTAGTTACGTTAAGGGATTTTTCTTATTAGGTTTTTACTCCTATGTGACCAGCTGTAAGGCACAAGGATGTTTGACGAGGATTTCCAGTAAGTGCAAAGAGCCCACGGCAAGTTTCGGTGGAAAATGGCTCGTAGATGAGGAAACCTCAAAAGGCTAAGCGGCTAGTCGAGCGATTTGCTCTGGGTAGAACATGAGCTGTGGGTCGGGGTTGGACTGCGACCAAAAATGTAAAGAATATGGCGCCACCGAATTTTTGTATACGAAGAAGACCTTACTTAAGTCACTTGTATAAGGCGAATGCGGAAATCTCTACTCAATTACCGCTATACAATATATTACTGAAACACAATCCCTAAAGTTTTCTTACCTTATGGCTCGACATTGACCTTTATAGATGCACTGCTACACCTGTGAACAGATTAAAACAAAAATAGCACTGTTTGTGCATTTATATCCAAAATTTAATAATTAATTCGAATCAACCCTCATTCATTCCAATTAATAATCATAGTCTTGACCAAATAAAAATCTATTCCTTCAGTATTTAGTAAGTTATTTACAAGACATCTTCTTTAAATAAGCTTGATTAAATTAAATTATTGAAAGATATGTACATAAGTACTTGATAGTATCAGTGTTTCACACAGATAAAACATGGTAATTTTCTATTAACAATGTCTAGCAAAAATTTATTCTCAAATGAATGAGTATGAGTTTCTTTTCTGAATGTTTAGCTATAAATTACAACTTCGTTTGGTTTCAGCAGTACTACTTTAACCTCACATTCTATGCTTAAATAATCCACTTAGCAATTAGTGAAATGTAGAATGTAAAAATTTAATTCTCTAAGATTTGAATAAATTGTTTCAAATAATTAAAAATTTTCATTAAATATAGAATTTACTTTTTCTATCTTCTTAATGAGATCTACCGTATATTAAATGTATTAATAAAAAGATTTAAAGTGAAACTTTATAGGCTCCTGTTGCTTAATTTGAAAAATAACTAGTCTGTCATTCACCTAATGAACTTAAACATTACCACGTGATCAAACAAAAAATTATTTGTCTGCTATACCCAATACTACAGCTGACGTATAGGAAAGCAATCTACATACCAGATGTTAATCCGATGGAAAAATACTTGCTAGATATATGGACCATACCCGGAATTATAATTGATGATTTATAATTCGCTTGTTTCAGCAACTAAGAATATAGGAATCTCCAATTCCATACAACCAAATTAGCTGCATACTGAATTTTCAACATAACATCACGGCGTCCACATTAAATAATTGAACACGCCAATTCGACATTTGTACAAAGGTTAAACTTCACTAGATACTAATAAATTTTCATTTCTTGTCCAAATAAATTAGTTATATTTCTTAAATTTCAAAACTAAGATGTACAAATTATCCTAAATTGCACTAAAAATATTGATTTAGTATGGCTATAAATTCAGTAATTCTTACTGTTAACCAAAGGCCATTCAAACAAATTAACGTCTTGTCGATTGAGAGCTAATTCCAGCAAGTGTGGACATAAAAATGCGCGTCGCCGAGACGATACCATTTCAAGAATGATTTTTCTATGCTTCCAACACGTGGACTGAATCAACGTCATGATCCTTGAATTCAAGGAACAATTGACCTCTTCTAACGACAGCTGAGTTGGAAGTGAGAAGATGACGTGGGTTGCCGCCTGACAACCAGCTTAATATTACAATCATCTAACAGAGGGAACTCTTATGATTACACTAACAAAAGGGCATCTTTTGTCACCGCATAATTTAAAATTTTACACTTTCAAATTGAAAGCTAATATTGTTTTCGGCAATATGTAATATTTATTTTGTAGATTATGTAGCATTATTATACTTAGGTTGGTTATTAATAAACTAAATCAGTTAGATATCTGTGAAAATATTGTCAGAAAATAAAATTGTTACAAAGTTCCGTTTGTAATATATGCAGATCTGGAATGTATACTAAAGTCTACCGGAATGGAAAAGAAGTACCAAGAACATGTGCCATATAGTGTTGGATATTATGTGAAATGTGACTACCATGACTCACTATCATTTTATCGGTCATATCGTGGTGAATATTGTGTAAAGTGATTTACTATGGAGCTACGTCACAGTTTGCAGAAGACGTTGAGATGGTATTTGTATGTCCATACAATATGTCTTCGTTGACACGAGAACAAAAAGCTGCATTTACGACCGCAACACATTGTTATATTTGTGAGGAGCCGTTCAGTTTAGAGAGTAAAAGAGTTTGAGATCATAATCATTTAGTGCGGACTGATAATTACAGAGGACCGGCGCATGAGAACTGTAATATCAAGTATCAAGATTCTCATACCATTCCTATAGTTTTCCACAACTTGAGTGGTTATGACAGCCATTTCATAATCAAAAGTATAGCTGTTGATTTGTATGGTCGTGTGGAAGTGTTACCAGTGACAAAGGAAAAATATATTTCCTTCACAAAATATATTCCTGAAAACTTGGTCAACTATAGATTCATCGATAGCTTCCGCTTTATGAGCTCATCCTTAAAAATATTGGCTTCATATCTAAACGAATATCCGCTATTAAAAAATGAATTTTCTGGTTTGAGTAATGAGAAGTTTGAATTACTAACTAAAAAAGGTGAATACCCGTACGATTTCATAGATTCGTTTGAAAAGATAAATTACACTTCACTATCTAGTCAACAAGAGTTTTACAACATGCTGGAAGGTAGAGAAATTACTGAGAAGCAGTATGCGCATGCACAAATATGTAGGAAGCATTTAATATTCAAAACCTGTGGCAGTACTCTGACATACACCTTAAGACCGTTGAAGTTGTCATTTAACTTATGGGCTAGACTCCGCCCACTATTATACCCTTCCAGGATACACTTGGGATGGAATGTTAAAGCTTATTCATCAGGAACTTGAGTTGTTGGCTGACATCGATTAGTTATTGTTTATAGAAAAGGGTATACGAGGAGGACGTAGTCAAGTGTGTTCGGAACGGCGTGCATCGGCGAATAATAAATATTTACCAACGTATGATCCTTCCAACCCCGATGTGTATCTAATGTACTATAACGTTAATAATCATTATGAATGGGCGTTAAGTCAGCCCTTGCCCTATGGAGCATTTGAATGGGTGGACACCAACATCGACGTGACATCAGTTCCTGATAATGCAAATGATGGCTATATCTTGGAGGTGGATTTAGAGTATCCGAAATCTATCCATGATGTACATAAAGTCATCCCATTCTGTCCCGAGCACATTGATCCGAAGACTAGAAAACCGCCTGTATCAAAAACTCAAAGTACCAAATTAATGGCTACACTAAATACTAAACGAAGGAATGTGATCCATTATAGAAATCTGAAACAAGCTTCAGAAGATGAACTTAAATTAAAAGCTATTCACAGGGTACTAAAATTTAAACAAAGCCGCTGGCTAAAATCTTACATTGATCTCAATACTGAACTTCGGAAACGAGCAAGGAACGAGTTTTAGAAGAACTTGTTCAAGCTAATGAACAATGCTGTTTTTGGGAAAACGATGGAGAGCAAGCGAAAACATTGTAATGTAAAACTTGTGCAAAACTGGGACGGAAGATATGGAGCCGAAGCCAGGATATCCGGTCCGTTATTAAAAAATGTTACAATCTTCGATGGTGGAACTTCCTAAATCTGAAATATATTTTAATAAACTTATATATGTTGGTATGTGCATTCTCGACATAGCCAAGTTGACAATCTACGATTTTCACTATGGATATATGAACTCCACCTGTGGAGATGGGTGCCGAGTTTTTTACACAGATACGGATAGTCTAATTTATAAAATAGTACATCAGAATCCTTATGAAACTATGAAGCGGGATTGTCGGCAACGTTTCGATACTTCCGACTATCCTTCCAACAACATTTATGGAATTCCGCTAAATAACAAAAAAGTATTGGGTATGATGAAGGATGAAGATAATGGACGACTTATGACACATGTTATTGGGTTACGATCAATAATGTATGCGACGAGGATTTTTAAGAAAGCCGAGGAAGAAAAAACTGAACTCTTACGAGAAGAGGAAGAATCACCTGGCATCCGAGACTTTGGTATTACAAAGAAAATTAAAGGGACTAAAAGATCAGTGAAAAAGAATAGAATTACTTTTAAGGATTATGTTGATTGCATAGAAGATCGCAAGGAAGTATTTGTAACGAAGAATCTAATTCAATCATCCAAGCATTAAGTTTACACTATCGCTCAGGAGAAGATTGCCCTAAGCCCGCACGATGTTAAATGCAACTTGCGTCCTGGTTCATATGCAACACTACCTGTTGGACATTATTCAATTATGGAGCAAGAAGGAATATAATACTTATTACAAATGTCGAAAATTGATTGTAAATATATTATCTTCAATAAAATTTTATATAGTTTATATTAGTGTTATCCTATTCCTAAAAACTGAATGTAATAGACTCCTCCGTCGTGGGTGTTTTTTGAAAAGTAACCTGAATTGATCATCAATACTTCCTTATGGGAATTTCAATGCTTGGTACAAAAATTACCAGAACGGACCATAGATTTTTTCCATAAGAAAATTCATGGGAAAATTGTCCTTTTTGGTCACGTACATATCCTGCTTACCTACTCATGGAGTCATTGAAAACATCCAGGAAAGGCTCCGTCAGTGTTTGAACAATGGAGGTAGACATTTAGAAGATATCATTTTCAAATCAGAATAAAATAAAACTGCTTTCTATGTTCTTTCAAATAATAAAATAATTTTCATTGCATCTTGCTTCGTATTTATTACGCACCTCTTTGAAGTCGGAGAGTTCAATATGATTCACCTTGTACATACGTGAAAAACATCTCCCTTGTAGACTTTAAAAGCTAAAAATAAGATGATTATTTCGCATCATGCTTCAAACACTTGACGAAAGACCTTTGGGATCCGTTTCATTCTGGTGACGAGGTTTTTAGAATATATGCTGCTTAGAATTCCTCCACATTGGTATCTCCATATTTTAGTTTCGACATGTGTACAAATATCTGATTATGTGTGCATTTGTGCGCTTACGAAACATCAACGATTGCTTTTAGAAAAATCAACAGCTTCCTTGGTGGGGGGAAGCTGTTGTTTTCCTTGGTCCCCAATTTTAGTTTTCCATATTTTGTTGCGTGGAAGTGCACTGTGCACATTTGTGCACATGCGATGAACAAACAAGTGACGTAGAAAAAGGTTTACTTTTAGACAACTCTTTAGCGTATGCTCTTTATGAGAAAACTAAAAGTTGTTGATCGGTGAAACTTAAACTACTTGACTTGCAAATTTCTAGTGAAATGCTTGTGTATATAAATTATGAGCGCTTTTTTATGAATAATTCATGCTCGAGTAATTATGTTTACTGTGCTTTGATATATTGTCGCTTATATTAGAATTTATCTGACTATGAATTGCTGCCTACTGTTTTACCTTGGTGGAGAATAATACAATTTATAGGAATTTATTGTTTGTGTCCATTGTTGGTCGACTTTGTTTAGTACTGTAGAAAGTTTTCGTCAATAATTTACTGCGCAATGCAGCATTTGTAGTTGCAATTACAGCATAACTTAGTTTAGATATCTGGAACTTGTGTAATCTATGGTTTCCAACATTGCTTTGGGGCACCTATATTACATACGTCTTAAAAAATAGTTAGTCAACTATTATAGGAAATACGAACGTAATATAATATTTATTTAGCAATGAAAGATTCATCAAACTTGAAACTAAGCAAAATGAACGGTATCGTAAAGTTGAGCAACTGATACTTTTAATTACTAAAACTCTCTGTATGAAAAATAAAGAACAATTAGTTTTATGGTTTAATGATGAAACAAAAAAATTTAGAAAAGGTCTCTTTTGAGCTATGGTTCGTGTGCAACCATTTGACGGATTTGTTGGGCTTCATTTAAAGAGAAAGTACTGACGAAGTATCTGCAATTTATATAGGATAACATCATGACAAAGCTAGTGCGGGAGTGAATACAAGTACAACAGGTTTTTGCAGAATCCTGACAATAATGTTATTACAAGAAACACCGAGAAGTTTTTTAATTATCAGTTATCTAAATGGAACGTCCACACGAGCATCAATAACATTACTGAGCGTTAAAAAAAACATTACAGGTAACAAATAGCGTTCGCCAAAAATAACCGAAACAATTTTAAACTTGAAAAGATCACGTTACGGTAAGCTTGTTGAAATCAAAGCTCGAACTTTCATTTCAATTTACTAGAAATCCACCAAACGTTCATGTAATCTTGCATGTAATAAGATAAATCAGTTATCTGGGACTAATCCTCGCACTAAAACAAAATAATTAGCACAATCATACAAATTTAATACAAAGAAAGCTCTTGAAGAGCCTAAAGAAATAAGTTGAAAAGATAAAATGTGATTTACGTATCAACCTGCGAACGTAGTTAGGACAGCATGTTCTAATGCCATATTCCGATCTTTTGTAACAATAGTTAGTAATATTAAATGTATATACACTTTTATTAACACAATTCCTGACAGCGTAACCTTTACGCGTAAATTTCACAGTACTAGAATTCATGGTGTACCCATGAAACATAAAAATTAACAACTTAAGTCTAAAAAGCATCAAAATTTACAAACATTATTTCGTATTGGAGCTAACGATGTTGAGTTACAGTTGAGTTAAAATAAATTTTTTGTATTACGGTATTATGACAAACTGGAGTACTAGTGAATATTATTGTTTGTATTCTCAGTTGGGTTGTCCTTGACGTGGGTTGGATTGACGCCTATCTAATCTAGATTTTCAGTTACGTTCGTTGGTATTTCCTACAACATAAGAAAACAATCAAGTAAGATAAATCAATCTGCTAAAGGATCGATACGTAAACGGTACTACATTACTTTATAAAGCACTGACACTAATTATCAAGGTACCAGAATGTCTGATGGCCGATTATTGCTTTCAACTTGCAAAACCAATAGTTTCTGCATAGCACATTTTAATTGGTCGAAGACATCGACGCACATCCCGCTAAAACCATGGGAAAACATATTAACATTCGATTTCCCCGAAATGCTTAATAATGATAACTAATTCCACTAAGCATGGCTGGGAACTTACAACCGTATTACTATGCGTAAATACCTTATCTTAATTATACAAAAAGGGCCCATACGCTTAATTATTGACTAAAATCTTTCGAAACCAATTCAAGCATAACAACCCCAGGAAACTGAAAGTCACCTGATGAAATTTATAGTTTAAAGTTCAAGACAGTTAAATAGAAATATTAAGAGACGTTTATATTCGCTTTTTATAATATCTACATGTTTACTAAAATGGTCATCACGAAAGTGAACAATCTTTTACCAATGTTAAGTTTATGAATTTATATTTTATATAACAGTATAATAAGAGATTATATGTGCTGCAGAAAGTACTATTTTTCATGAAATCTTTGAAATATATTTACACCTTTTGAATATTGTTCGGTGTTAATTTTCTTATATTCGATTTGCAAACTTATGTACTCGATTTTAAAAAATCAGCTGAATTAAAACATACCTATTTGGAAAATTTTGCGTGTATATATAATTTAAGAACTAGTTTTTGTCGGCATTCATAAATGAAAATGCTATTATTTTTGTTAATTTTGTTAAATATTAAAACTTTGAAAAGCTGATGTTTAAATAACAATAGTTAGAAAATTTAACATACAGAACGCGATTATTAAAAGTTTTGAACATACATAAAAAAGTGGTTTAATGAGATAGTTATTTTAACCGCCTTAAGTCAAGTATTTAAATTTTTTATATTAAGTTTTGATGTCTAATCGTTTGTTGTTAAATATTTCATGTATATATATATATATATATATATATATATATATATATATATATATTGCTATGCTACTGGCGGATTATCGAGTCCCTACGTTGGGCTGCTATATTTATTTGCTATGATATTAGAAGAATTATCATGCCCCTACGTTGAGCTGCATTATTTATTTTGCTATGAATTCTAAATTATTGGACCACCATTTTATCATTTATTATTAAGTGTAATTATCTCCTCCTCCAGCTGTTTTCTTAATATTGCTATCAACTGGACTTTATCATTAAACAACTTTATCTACCAATGGCAAAATTCGATACGTTACCGCCTTGCGTGTTATCGCTTTCCTATTCAACTTGTGGCTCCGCCTTTGTACTATTCAAATCTTATGACCTCGGCTAGCATTTATTTGCAATTATAAAATTCAGTAAATTTAGATTTTATATAATGAAACCAATATGTTATGTACAGCTTTTGAAATTATTTGTAATACATTTCTTATAAATTTCATTTATTAACAACCATTTAGTATGTACTCAAAAACCCAAAGTCACCAAAGAAACTTTATTACCTTTACCAACAAAGTGTAGAATATTCTAAACCTGTTTTCTTATTACTCATTCAATGCGTATGCAACCTCTTTTGTTGACTCCTTCACAAGCATATCATATTTAGCAAATTCAATATTAAAAATAAAATAAAAATTCATATAGAAAAACAAATGTCTTATAACTAAAAATCTGACCTGGTTTTATCTTTTTCACATCGACGCTTCCAATAAAAATGATCTTCCCTAATTCTGGATTTCATTCAAATTATTACACTATGGACCATCACCATTAAATTATATACCCCAATTTATTTCAATTCTCAAACTTAGACTCTCATCATTCTTGCCCCAAACTTAAAATTGTAGTTTGTTTCATCCCTGTACTTCAAGATTGTATTATTCTTCTTTTCCACTTGACATTTAAATTGCATTACTGTATTTTTTTCTTAACATCAGAATCCTAGTCTATTTCCCTCAAACCTCGAAACCGTTTAAACGGCAATTATAATCTTCATATTAGCACTCATTTTATTTATCACTTTTATACTTATTACGTAATACTTTGTCTAATGGCAATGCACTTCGGCCTTCATTGAGTTCAAAACTGACTTTCTTATCAAGGTGCTTGCTAATATAATCTCGAATTCCCACTCCATCCGTGGGTTTGGTCTAGAACTCGTCGCTTGTCTCTGACCAATCAAATAATTTTATTTACAGCAGTTTCTGATGCAATGCTCCACGCTTTCCCATAATCACAACCTGCCCGCAGCTGTGTTTTATTATCAACATGCTGTATTTTGATAGATTACTTGCTTTTCTATAAACAACTGATGCAACCCGACTTTAAATTTCCATGTTTACATGCGATTCACGCAATTTTTAATCATTTCTCTTATCAAAATGGTTAGATCTTTGTACGCATTTATATTAACTACCTGAAACTCTATTTCTATATCCGTATTCTTTTAATCGTCTGGAACTCTTCTTCTTAATGGGTGTCTAATTACACTTTATCCTTCATTTCCCAATATACGCGTGCTTCCACTGAAAAATATCCTTATTTGTTTTACCTAAATTAACTAAACTTTATCTACAGGGTATTTAATATTTACTATCTACTTAATACATGTACTTCACATTCCTACGCCAACCATGCGTCTTCCTATGTTTACCTGCGTCGCCCAAAAACTATCTCTACTCTATATACAGGGTGTTGACTACTTACTATCTACAAACTATGTCTATTTCTTAATTATTTCCTTAAATAAGTGTAGTTTTCTGCTGCCTATTCTAATTACTCCTTCCCGAACGACCTTTACTATAACGTGCACCCTTAAGCAACCCCTTATCACAGCAATATATATATATATATATATATATATATATATATATATATGCTTCAACTGGTTTTGAAACCTTTATTTGGAACAGCCATGAAGAAGTTGTAGAAACACTTGGTGTTACGAAATGCTTGTTATTGTAAAATTCACGAAAGAATGCCTTCGCGTCATTAATTTACGATTCACTTCAAGTTATACTTCAGCGTATACATTTGGCGTAATTAAAATGTACGAGAAAGAAAGAATATAAGTACCACGTGGTTTGTGTAGATTGTATGATAAGTACAGAAAGAGAAAATGGCAAGTAAAGAAAAATGTTAGAAGCTTAAAGCAAGTAGCCAAGCTTGAGAATTTGAAAATTAAAATGGGTAGGTTTGAATTAGACATAGTAGGGGTCGGCGAAGTTCGGTAGTCAGAGGCGGAAAATTTTTGGAGCTTAGACTTTAGGGTAATTAATAAAAAATCAAAAGAAAAAAATTCTAGTGTGGGAATAGTTATACGGACACTGTGTATAAAACTACCTACAAAAGAACGAAAGAGTATACGTTGTTAGATAAGAATCTAAACCGGTAAATAGAAAAATAATACAATTATACATGTCCATCTCTAGTTACAGTCAAGAAGAGGTAGAGGCGATCTACAAAAATATCGAAGACATACTAAGATTCGTAGAAGGATACGAAAATTTAATAATTACGGGAGACTTTAATTCAGTACTAGGCGAGGATTGGGAAGGAGCGGCAGTGGGTGTATTTGGTTTTGACACGAGGATCCACATAGGAAATAGGCTGGTAAAAAATTGCGAAAAGAACAAGCACATTATTTCAACATCACAGTAAAAGACAATATACGTGGAAGATGCCCAGAGACAAGGAATATATAAAATTTATTACTAGACAACGAAACAAGTAAAATTTTGTAGAATCAATCCAGAGCAGATATAGATACTGACCACAACATAATAATTATAAAAGCCACCCCTAAATTTAATAATTTGAAAAAAAGGAACTGAAAATGACTTTGAGAAGCTCAAAAGATAAAGATACGAATAAAAGATTTGAGAAAAAGTCAAACGAATTGTTGAAAGACATCGAAAATTTTTTTGATACTAAGTAAGTAAAGACAAAATTGAATAACATGAAATTCAGCTTAAACATAACCGCCAAAGATATTCTGGGGTATACACAAAAAGAAAATAAGTAACCATGGGTATCAAAGCATATTCTGAACTTAATAGAAGAAGTGCGAAAATACAAAAGCAGACCCAACAAAGCAGGTAAACAGAGACACAAAGCCATAGAATGGGAAATTATTCGTTAATGCAGAAAGGTTACAGAACAATGGATTGATGAAAAATGCAAAGTGGTACAAACGAAGATGAACATGAAAGAAAGACAGAAAACCATACAAACTAATTGGAATAGATTTAGATATATAGAACCGTAAAGCAAAAACATAAGGGGCGCTGGAGGAGATATCATTATAAAAAATGTAAAGAAAGTGGACAGCTGGCAATAATGTATAGGAAACAGGAATCAGACATTAAAAAGTATGACTTTGGGTATCCTATTCGTAGAGATGAGTTTGAATTAGCATTAAAAGTCTGAAAAATAATAATTCACTAGGTATAGATAAGTTGCAAGCAGAATCTCTAAAAGCTGGTAAACAAGCAGTAATAGAACGTCTCTTCCAACTTATAGTCAATATGTACGAGACAGGCGAAATACCCAAAGGTTTCAAACTTAACATCCTAGTCGCTACACCGAAAAAGAGATGTACGGATAGTTGACAAAATTATCGAATAATAAGTTTGACAGCACACGTTTGAAAAATATTAACTAGAATTGTATAAAGACGAATGGAAAAACGAGCTGAAGAAATACGAGGAGAAGATCAATTTGAATTTAGGCAAAACAGGGGAACACGGGAGGTAATTTTGTCTCTGAGGGTGATAATTGAGAAAGCAATAGAAGAAGGAGAAAGCATGTATATAAAGTTTGTAGATCTGGAAATATCATTCGACAATGCAAAATGGGAAAAAGTGTTCGAAACACTCAAAAAAATTGGAATGAACTATATGGATAGACAGATTAGTACATAGGTTATACAAAGAGCAAATAGTTATGACAGAATTAAAGCGGGAACGTCGAGAAATAAATATTAGTAAAGGGACGAGACACGAAAGTTCCTTATCCCCATTTATTTATAACTTATACATCAGTGAGGTTATTAATAGTGTCACATGCAAAAAAAATTTGGACTTATTGTACAGGATCAAAGACTGACATGCCTAAATTTGCAGATGATATAGCGGTATTGGCATCTAGAAAGGAAAAACTAGAAGCAGCTCCTAATGGAATGGAAACGTAACCGACAGAGAGAAACGGTATGAAAATTAACAAAAATAAAACTAAACTACTAGTATGCGAAGGAGGAGAAAATAAGTCAAAATTCAGAATACGAATAGGAAACGAGAACTTACAGAGGTTAAGGATTTCTGCTACCTAAGAATCCAAATAACGCAAGATGGAAAAAGTGTAAAAAATATAAATCAAACATTAGGACAAGGCCGTGTTGTATTTAACGAGAAAAACAACTACTATGTTCAAAGGAACATAGAAACAAGAAATAGGTTGTTGAAACTATGTGTGTGCAGCACATCACTGTACAGCTGTAAAACTTGGACAGTAAAAGGAGTACACAGAAAAAAAGGTAGAAGCCTTTGAAATGTAGTGCTCAAGACGTATGATGAAAATATTATGGACAACAAAGCTAGGAACAAAAAAGCACTAGAACTGGTAGAGAATGAAAGAGATATGTTGAAAACAATAATAAATAGGAGAGATAGAATGATAAGTCACATGCTAAGGCATGAAGGAATAGTGCGGAATATTTAGAAGCAAAAATATAAAAAAAGAGATGTAGAGGTAGGTCTGGATTAGACTGTTGCACACAGATAGTGAAAGATGTAGGCTGTGGGAATTTCAGGGAAATCTCTAGATTAACTCAAAATAAAAATCAATGGAGATACGCCTCCAACCTGTTTCAGAACGGAACACTTATAGATGAAAAAGTAATTGTATATAAACTTGATAATTATCGTAAACAAATACAGGTGTTAGTTTTGCAACATTTTTAATAAATGATGATTGTGTAAAAGGAGTAATTGGAAAACTAGATTCGGTAAGTGTCTAAGTGGTGGGCGACCTTGATAACCGTCAGGTCCCATAATCTCCATATCGGCGAAATGGGGATATTTTTAGAATACAATAGAAAAGTAAAAGTGCAAAAAGTATAAAAAAAGGGATTGGCGTAAGGCCGTACTTCACAAGAAAAGCAGGGGCTGTGTTCAAATGCAACAAACATAGAAACAAGGAAAAAATTGCTGATAGCATATTATGGAGCATAGCACTATACGGCTGTGAAACGTGGACAGAAAGAGAAGCAGACGGAATGATGTATCATGGATAGACAAAGTTAAGAACACAGAGGTTCTAGAAATAGTACGAGACGCAAAATATCTGTGGAAAACAAAGTGGAGAACAAAGAGGTACTAAAATCTTAGGGAAAGCAAGAGACAAGTGGAAAACAAAAAAAAAGGACAGGTAGGATGATAGGACTTATTCTAAGACATGGGAGTTTAGTGCGGTATATATTAGAAACAGAGAGATGAAAAAGAGAGATAGCGGTAGACTTAGATTAGACTATTGCACACAGATAGTGGAAGATTCAGGCAGTGGGAATTTTTGGGAAATTGTGGGTTAGCTTAGAATAGGAAACAAAGGAGGTACGCGTTTTACCAGTTTCAGGACTGAAGACCCAATGATTATGATAAAAGCTGTCGCATAACTTAACTTCATTGTCGTAATTTTAATAGAAGTCTTTAAAATGAATAGTGTGGTTTTTGAATACATGTCAATTTTTAATCAACATAACCTAACCTTAGTTTATATTCAATTGACTAATCTTGATGTATGATGTATACGAATACAGTTGATGACGTAAATGCATTATTTCGTTATTTGTAATATTTTATGAGCGCGAACCTACACAAGCTATATAAAGTAACTTATACCTTTTTCTTTTTGATGACAGAAATTTAAATTTATGTGCGAATAACGGGGCAACCTTGAGGTAATGGAAGAGTAGACAAATATCAAAAATTGAATGTTTTTATAAGTTCGAAGCTGAGCGTGAATTTAGCTAAAATTGATTTAATTCGTTGATAATCATTTTTTCAACTTGTTAATTTTTTGCGTGCATTCTAGGCGCAACCAAATACAAACTAATTTTATAGAATGATATGCAAAGTATTAAACATAGTAGTGACAGTAACTCACATTGTGAAAACTTATATATCCGCCCTTTAATGTAGTTACTATTAACGTTCTTTTTCTATTTTGTATAATACACGTAAGAACCTAGGCGTAAGCGAGTAACAATAGTTATGAACCTGCAGCTTATATATTGGAATAATTACCCACTTGCTAAAACTAACTATATAATAAAATTCAACACAAAATGCCTTGCTGTATCAAACCACATTGAACTTCTTAGTAAAACTTATGAAATACAATATTCAGTAATACGTTCAAACTACCAGACTTAATGGGTGTGTAGTTGGGGTTCTCGCCTAATTTACTAATTCTACGTGTAGCAAGTTTGATTACATGTCAGACTCAGAAGCGATTCTCTTGTCGTATATCAAATTCATAATAATTAAGTTTATGTAACTAAATACACCGCCAGTTGGTAATGTAATTGGTACAAACACAAGAAACTGTTGATGGACTAGCTTAGCATAGAGTAACTGCTACTCGAAATTCTAAACTAAAGTTGAAGTTGCATCAAGATAACCAACCAACTTATTTGAAACTGGAAGCACGGTAATAGTTGCACGAGTTGTATCTAGTTTTCAAATGGCTGTACTACTTCCATAAAGGCTTGTTTGGAAATGAAAAGACACGAACTTTCCACTTTCAACGTCAGAGCTTTACGACCGAGTCGTTCCTGCTTTATTTGACTTTATCAACTTAAATTAAACTAAATATAAAAAGTCAGTTGAAGTAAGAAGTACGTGCTTACTACTGCTTGAGTATTCGACTTTTTAATTCCATATTAAATATTTTTTTCAAATAAATTTTATTTTTCAACGTAGTGTTTAAGGACGATAGTGTGATTTTATCGAAGCAAGGCTAATAAGTCACAGAGCTTCAATTAACGTACGCGTCTGTAAAAATGTCGCAATAAATTGCACACATATTAGTTCCGGTAGCATGTGACGTACTTTTTCCGTCATTTGTCAGTTGTTTGAAAGTGCAATATTTGTCAAGTCCGCGAGTATACCTGCCGAAAACAATTCAATTTTAGTTTTTTTGATGAAACCCGTAATCTGGTATAGTGGCGTGATGTTGTCTTCGAATGTGGATTCTTTGCAAGATTTGCCTTATGCCTGTAGAGGAAGTTCAATTTTTGTTTAACTTGGTAGTCAAAATTTAGAGAATAGGTCAGAAAGTATTAACTCTCGACAGAAAGATGTGCCTTACAGGCGCACAATGGGTTTTTTTCTTCGTATGATGTGTTAATTTCGTTTTTCGGTCAACGCCCGACTCTTTGTATATTATACGATCTTATTGATTTTATGTAACTCTTGTAACTTATACAGCCCTTTTGAATATTATACCACCCCTTAGATACTATATAATGCTCTGGATTCTATATAATCCTTTGGGACAAATACAATCTTTTTGGAAAGATATACAATTTTAGAAAATTGTTCAACTTTTGGTACAATTTTGTTGAAACTTGCACACAACCGTTTGAAATTTTAACACAACTTTGGAATAGGCAAAATTTTATAATGAATTGGCGGTAGATGAACATATAAAATCCCAGAAGAAAAGTTTAGAATAACCATGTTCAATGTATGTCTAGAGGTCATAATTTAACAACTGACAAAACGTTTTTTTAGCATGAACGATATTTCGACATAATTCGCAATTCTACAACCAGAACATTTCAGTATTTGGCCTGATGAAGAAATTATCAAAAAAGCAAACAGACTCTGTGAATTTTATGCAGATTAGTCTTCTATACACTTCCTTAGTTGTCGAACGATAAGAAAGAGAAAATTAAAAATCTTTTTTTAGTTAAAAAGTGGAATAATTAATGATGGTGGAAAACTGTTCTATCGTTGGTAGTGTGCCGGATTTGTGTACGGTATTAGATAAATATTTAACTTTGCCGGTTGCTATCGCGTTTCCCGAAAGGTCGTCCAGTAAGCTTAAGCTCATTAAGACCTACTTGCGTAGTATCACGTGCCAATGAGACTTAGTTCAATGGTAGTCCAATTGAAAGTGAGCGAGCTAAACATCGCAGTAGAAAAAGTAGTTCATGAATTTTTATCAACAAATAACGTCGTCTTGGAAAGTTATCGTGAATAACTCTGCATAACTGAAGCTTCGTTTGGTTAGATTTTACTATGTCTTATATTATAATTAGAACCTAAGCATTTTGGTATGTATAAAACTCTACAGAATTTCAAGTATTGTATAAGTGTTTCCAAATTTTGCAAGTCAATCAAAGGAGGCCCATTTAAGACTTCTTGCAAGAGGCTTATAAATTCTTAGTTATGTCACTGTACTGGAGGGTAGTAGTGAATTTAGTTATGAAAAATCCTAAAAGGCCACCCGGAAAAAATTAATCTGCTTTAGGACTGGCGCGTAATATGTCACTGAGGGACCATGCAAAGGAAATGATTGCCAATGATTTGCCTATTAGATTGGGACATTTTTCGATGTGTATCGATAAATATTAATCACACTAAGCTTTATAGTTTGGAATGTTACGCTTATGGGATGCAAATGTATGCATCTGACATGGAAATGCACACCTTATTTCCGTTCGTATAGTTAATAATTTAATTGTATTCTCACGGCATTAACATCATTCGCAAAATCACTGAACCCGCTTATCTAAAAAGTGATTAACCTACAATTACGTTTGTGAAGTACGAAATCACGTAATATTAATACCAGTCGGAGACGGTTACGTTCCCAACCAGTCGCGTAACCGTTCTATCTTATTCGTTTTCGACTGAATTCTAAAAGTAAGTGGTTTAAAGTAGTGGAAAAATAGCAGTGTATTTACCGTGACCCACTCTGATAATAATTGGGTATAAGTTACTATAAGTAAGTAATTTGATTTAGTGTACGATATCGAATGGGAAGTTCTACGATTAGAATGTAAATAAAGTATGCGTCATCAGCATGTATCGTAACATAAAATCAATAATATAATTTGCTATTCACATGGATTACCTTGAGCTGTTTTTTATAATGCAAGTGAAGGTGATGCAGCGCTATCTCACAATCTGAAGTCAAAACAATATGTAATTAAAAAAGAATCCTGTAAAATGTACAGAATTAAGGCACTTGAAACAGAGAGGTCAAGCTTTATTATTTATGTAATTTCTTGTTAATTGTCTGCATTTATATACAAAACTGTCCAACTGAAATTGGACTTTTTTATATTTACTTGGTGCTTTTATTTTTACCCATAAGGTCAAAGTACACATTATTGCATGCAATTTCAGTAAGAGGTGCTTCTGAAGTTAACCTTGTATATAAATACAGGATGTGTCAAAAAAGATAAACGTTTTCCTTTCTTAAATTCAGAACGATTCCAAGACAAAGGCTTTCAATTTCTTACTGTTTTAAAAAGGAAGTTTTGGAGTTGTTTATGCAAAAGCCGGCTACATTTTACTACCGATTGCTATCGTTAGGGGAAACTCGATGTGTCATGTGGTTGGTAGAATTTAAAGCGGTTTATACTGTTTGTACAGAATCTAAAATAGTTTCAATATTTGAGTTACGCCCCATAAAAAACAGTTAAAACCCACGACATACTTGTGACAATGAATATTTTGCACGATTTTATGAGAAATTCGCAGCACTATTAGACCTTTTGTGTCTGTAAGGCAACTACCATCAACGAATAGGAGACTAACTAGAAAAACAATTACTAAAACGATAAGCCAGAAGGTTTTCAGCAATTAAAATAGTTATCATGAGTGATCACAAATATGAGTTAATTTTGAAAGAATAATTTAAACATTGATGCAGTAATATCGAACTCTATACACAAAGCTTCAAGCATTAAAAGAATTTGAATTACAGGGTCTCCACAAAAGATTTCCGGGTTTTGAGGTTAAATACTTATAATAAATCAAAATCTTAGTGTAATGTGTTGTACATGAATTTAAATGTAATATTCTCAAGATTTTATGACAATTTAGTAAATTTTAACATGGGCCTATTAAAGGAAGAACACTCATCCAAACAAAATTCTACCTCTTGCCAGGTCTTGGCCAGCAAGTCAGGAGTGACGGTTGCCACGCAAGCGAGTATCCTTTGGCTGAGATGAGTTAGATCTCGAATTTGCTCTGATTACACAAGGTTCTGCAAATGTCCCCAGAAGAAAAAGTTTGAGGGGGTCAAATCCGAGCGTCTTGGAGGCCAAGGAGTAGATCCTTCTCTTCCTATTCACCTGTTGCCTAATCGAGCGGTGAGTGATTTTCGCACACGCAAACTAAAGTGAGGTGGTGCGCCATTTTAATGAAGGTGGACAAAACCCTTCTCAGCCTCAATATTGTCCAACTGAAGAATAACACACTTCTAACATGTTACAATAGATATCATCCGTTCGTCTTTTCAACAAAAATGAGGCGACCTATAACTTTTTAATGCAACCAGCCGCACCAAACATTAACTTTGGGTGAGTCACAACGATACTCAATGAACTCATGAAGTGGCTATGAACCCCAAATTCTGCAATTGTGTCGATTCACAGTACCGTCTACATGAAAAGTTGTCTCATCGGTAAAAATTACATTTTTAAAAAAATCGTTATTGAGAACTACCTTATGAACAGTTGATCTCGGTATCCTCAATTCAAGACTGCGTCGTGTCAAGGATTTTTTTAGGGCTTGGTAGGCATGAAGTTCGGATTCTGTCACATGTGGCCTGCCAGGTGACTTTTGTTTGCACACACTTCCAGTTTCTTTAAACACATTTAGCCATTTCCGAATAGTTTTATCCGTTGACACATCACCACCATAACTGCGTCGAAAGTTCCGTTGTACCGTGACAACTGAACGAGTTTCTAAAGATAAAAGACACATACAGTATGAAATATTTTCTCTTATACAAAAGCATTTACAACACCGTTTCTTTCTAACATAAAATAATTTCTAAGAAAAAAAATAGCTCATTACCTTATTTTAAATGTTTTAAATGTTTCGAACTCTGAACGCAAACTTTCCTGGCAAAAATCCTTTACAAAAAAATATTATATGATTAACACTTATTATTTTACCTTAAACTAAATACAAATACTCAAATATCAGTTAAAAATAAATCTAAAAGTAATACTTGCAGAATCCACAAAAACGTTTTTTGTAATTAAACATCTCCTTAATTTAAATTGATGTTCAAATCAGTTTACAAGATTTTCCATTTTTAAAATTCTTATTTCAAACAGCAGTTTGTTTGTTTGTTTGTTTGTTCTTGTTTCACACCCAAGGTTAATACTCACGCTCTCCTTCTAGCCTGCATTGAATGCGAGGATCATAAGTATTTCTTATTTCTATTACATTTTCTAGGTTTTTAGTGTTCTGGGCTGGTTCTTGGATAAAATGTTTTATTTATTAACTAGATATTTACGTAGTTCTAAATACGGATGACTCATCTTTTTATATTTCTAATATTCTAGAAAATTCTTTATTTAAAATAAATTTCTCTTATCCACAAGGCAATTAATTTAAGCTTTAATTGATTTATTAATGCAAAAGGGGTTGCATTTTATAGAAAATATTTACTTTCGTGTTTCAGTACACAAAATTAAGACTAGAATTGGCTTTTTAAATTCACGAAAATATTTACTTTTTTGCTAAATGCGTAAAGCTAGTACTATTCTAGGCTATCTACAGTATATCAAAAAGCATTTTTATCAAAAATGTATTGATAATTAGTAAGTGAAAATAAATGGTTTGGTATTTATTTTAAAATGATGCGTTTTACGATACCTTACAATTAATTATTTTCACATATACAACTTATGTTACTTGCTATGTATTTACAATATGCTTATATCGTACATGGTGATTGTTTATACACGTGCAATTGCATTTTTTGCTTGCACATCAATGAATAAAAATACGCTTGTATTGTACAGGGCATAATCATTAATTTACGGAAATTTTTGTTTTTTCAGGATTCTTTTATATTTTAGTTGGATTTATTTGTAGTGTTTGGGTTTCAATGATCTCTCGTGATCCCTATCTCTCGTGATCCCTATCATGTCAACATAACATATATATATATATATATATATATTGATGTGATAAGGAGTCAGGAAGGGTCATTGAAACTCAAATTCTATAAATAATACCCGCCCAAATAGAAAAAATTATAAAAAAATTGAAATTTTCGAAGTATCGTTGTTCCACACAAGCGTATTGTAAATGCAAAGCGACGTGTGTTTAAATAATCATTCCAAGAGATACAATTTTAATTAATTATATAAATAGACTTCCGTGCATTTAGAGTAAAAGCCATATCAATCTTGATAAAGAAAATGATTAAAGCTTTAATTAATTAATCATAAAAATACATCTTCCGTGCATAAAATATGCTCTTCATTCGCCGTAAATGGCATAGAATAGTGGCTTACATTTAAAATAAAATTACATCCAATCTTGTTAAGAATAATGCTTTAATCTTTATAAAAATGAGTTAAGACCAATATTTTGTTACAATTACCGAGATGAAAATCTTTTTGCATTTTGCAAAACCATACAGGATACGGGAGCTTTAATCAGATAAATTGACTCACGTGTATGTATAACAAATTTATATTTAAATAAAGAGTTTTTCTGAAAACTTTGTAATTTCTTAAAGAGAATACGTCATTTTAGTAGAAATGTTTAGAACCCAATTATTTTCATTAATAAATAAACGTTTATTCTAAGAACCCATGCGACCCATTAAATAGTCGTAACATGGAACGGAGATCAGATAACGCAAGGTTTATAGTTGTAATTGCCTTACGTATGACAATACGAAAGGCGATAGTAGCGGATAACTTTGTGCATTAGACAAGGACAAAAATGCGTTTAACAATAAAACATAAATCATACTTGACGCTAATTAGACCATTAGAACAGTGAAGTTCGCAGAAATATGGTATCAAGTAGGCAACATAGATTCCAATTAAATTTGGAATAGTATGAAAAAACTGACGTAGTTAAAATACCGGAATTCGATTTGAATGATTCATTCATTAATTCACAATTCGCCATTCGTCATGAAAGATTTAAAACAGAATTGTATGCCGTAAATTAGTTTACGACATGAAAATTTATGCGTTTGGGTAGCTTCAAACAGAAAAGTTATTAAATGCAATTATTTGGTGAGACATGATTTTTTTGTAAACTACAATGAGAATGAAATATTCTTCAATACAAGAGATATTTTAAATCTAATTAATTAAAAATACTAGAAGATGCACTTTTGCTAACTGATGTTCTAAATGGAGATTTGCAATAACATGGACAATCTTGTTGTTTATGCACCGGCATTATTTATAATCAACATTTATTTCAATTAAGTTTAAAAAGGGTTTATTAATTTATTTCTTACAGTTTACATGTATTCTGGTCGTTTAATAATAAACAAAATCGCTAGAGGCCAGAAGTTGTACGAGCATCATTTAATTTCAAATTTAGTATCAGTTTAATTGATAAAAGACATTCACTTTCGTATGATAGGACGAACAAAACGGTCGGTTGTTGTTTATCGCTTGACGAATCTAAAACGTAGTGTTGTGTTCCATAATTCCTTTCATTCCCCATCCAATAATTTCGTTAATGATAATAATTAACTTCATTCCAATTCGGACATTTACGGTAAGCTATTTATTGTTTACGTTACATGCAACCTGTGTTTATCAACGTATTCCTGCCTATGGTTTACTTGTTGCATGTAAACGACTTCCTTATATGTTGACTCGATTCGGATGGTCCTGTGCTAATTTAGGTTGAAGGTTTCCACTGTTTACTTTACGTTCCGAGTCGGGTTAACATACGTGGTCCTTCTTGCCGGATTTTTTGTGCTGCGAAAACGTGATACTTCGTTGAAACGCGCAGTGTTTGATAGAGAAAATATTTGGTTATACAATTAATATTGTAATTATCACAATAAATTAGATTATTGGTTACATTTTCTTAAACATTATATCAATTTACTAGTATAACACCCGAAGCGATAACTATTTCTTTAATAAAAGCGGTATTTACACAAGTGCCGAACGGCAAGTGCTTCATATTTCCGCTCTATTTCGAGGTCAAGGTAAATCCTTGTTTACAAAAACGTTTGTATTTGTTCTTCACCTACTGGCGATAAAGCTACCAAAATTTACATTTACAATGTTTCTCATCAGGGCACTATTGTTAGTAGGGTTAGTTATTGAAACTAGAAAATAACATATTTCTTTGCGTTTGTATTTTTCTCGCTTTCTTACTTTAGGTTCACGTTTCTTACAATATGGCGCGACAGATCAAAAGACTAGAGCGCCGACGCAGCATTTATGCAGCGTATTACTGAAATTTATAAACTTTCAAAGAAAGCGTCTAGCGAAGATGCTTTTCTCGACAAATTTAAAATAAAATACACCGATTTACAATCTTCGTTAGATCAGTTTTTTGAACTACACAATGAAATTATTAAGTTAATAGTCGATGACGATACCTTTGAGGTACAAGAAGAGTTTCGTCATGACACTGAAAACTCTTCTACGAATTTATAGTTGTTTTTTCAAAACTGAGTCCAGTCGATCTCGACGGCATTGGGGTCAGTTCTCTGTCAGTAGAATCTGCAGTAAAATTACTCCCAATTTCCTTTACCAATTTTTGGAGGTCAGAAATCAATGTAGGTTATTTCTATCAACTGTTCGAAAGCATAGTCAATAAAAACCCATCGATTCTCAAGGTTCAAAAAATTCAGTACCTTTTTAGTTTTGTCGACGGCGAACTGTTGAGAATGCTGTCAGGTATTAAATTGACGGCAGACAATTTTGATGTTGCTTACCAGAAGCTAATAAAGCACTATCAAAATAAGCGGCTGTTAGCATTTGATGCAGCTAATTTAAAGGATAATGCTGCAAAGGAATTTCGATATTTATTAAATACATTTTCCGAATCAATTTCAGCCTCATTGACTTTCATTTTAAAACCGATAATTGAGATTTTTTATTATTTCACATTCTAATAGAAAAGTTTGGCACCACTACCCGCACTGATTTCGAGGTAGATTACAAGTGGAAATTCTCACTTTTCTGAATTTACTTTCTTTCTTAGAAACAAAATGCAAGGCTCTCGAGTCTGTGCAGCGCATTTAGCAATTGCCAAGGGAAAAAAACATCCGGTCTTACAGAGGCAAAACTTTGTTAAAGGTAAATGATTGGTTTCATGCTTCATTTTTTGCGCTTCCCAAGGAAAGTTCATTACAAAAACAAAATTCTAATATTTACTTGCTATGCAGGGTCATGTTATTTAAAGGTGTTTTAAATTCTCAGCAAAAGATGTTAGGAATAAAATCGCCTTTGTAGAGCAAAAGGTGTTATGTGTTAGTTGTTTGCACTCTTCGCATGGAGTAAATAATTGCTCTTCCATTTACAAATGCCGCCTTTGTAAAGGGAGTCATCATTCATTGCTTCACACCAAACTTCCGCAACAAACTATATCTCACATTCAACAGGATTCGTCTTTTTCTGCGCTAACAGCAAGCCAGCAGTTAACAGTTTTACAGACACTACATGTGAAATGGCTAATTTCAATCGAAGTACTGTACATTTAGATACGGCCATAGTTGATATTTGCGACGGATTTCGGAAGTTTCAGACGGTCTGGGTCATTATTGATTCCGGAAATCGGTGTAATTTTCTTGCAGAACACTATGCTGGTCGTTTGTGTCTTCAACTGCGCTGCAGTTCTGAGTTCATACATGGCCTTGGTGAAATGGCCTCCTTTTCATCAAAAGGGTTAACTGATTGTCAAGTAAAACCAAAAAATACAGATGAATCTATATTTTCTTTCGACACTATAGTCGTTTCTAAACTCTGCTCTGATATGCCTAGTTTTTCTTTAGAAAATAGTAAATGGACCCATTTGGTAGGGTTGCAGTTTACAAATCCAACATATTTTAAATCGGGGCCAATAGACTTGTTGTTAGGTGCAGAAATTTTTCCACAACATCTTAAAGAAGGTAAAATATTCGGTGATTCAGGCCAACCTGCGGCATTAAATATGATCTTTGGTTAGTTAGTTCTGAGAAAATTACAAATCATACCGAACGTTTAAATGTTCATTCTTTCTCTACGGATGTTGACATTTCCGTAGAAGCAAATATTTGCAAATTTTGGGAAATTAAACAAATTCCTGCTAAAACAATTCTTTCAGCTGACAAAGTTAAATGCGAACAAATATTTCAAAAATCTGTTAAGCAAACTGCATCTGGCCGATTTCAGGTAAACCTTTTTTTTTCGGGATGGTGAACCAGATTTAGGTGATACTTATTCACATAAAAGATTTATTAAGATATCTGAATTATATACCGCTTATTCGGAGTTTATGCGAGACTATCTAGAAAGCAATCAAATGACCTTAATTAAAGACACTGATAAGAAGGACTCCTTATCAAATTATCTTCCGCACCATTGGATGCTAAAACCACAGAATAGCAGTACTAAATTTAGGGTTGTTTGAGATGCTTTTTCCAAAGGTTCTAAAGGGATTAGTCTTTACGACACCCTATTTTCTGGGCCTAAATTACAAAAAATGTTTTTTCCTCACTATTAAGTTTTCGAATTTTTTCAGGTGGTTTTTATTGCCGATGTATAACAAACGTTCCGACAAATACTAGCTTCTCCTTCACATAGAAAATTTCAAAATATCCTATGGCGATTTTCTCCGGTATACCGGTTTCAGAATATCGATTAACCACAGTTACTTTCGGCTCAACTAGTTCTCCTTATCTAGCCATGCAGACTTGGCTTGAACTTGCCGACAAGGATAATTTCCTCATGCTAGTTTTATTTTAAAACACAAACGTATGTAGATGACGTGAATGAAACTAGTACATCTATTTCCGCTGCACTCTCTCTTCAACAGGAATTAATAGATTTATTAAGGTTGGGAGGGTTTGAACTACGCTTCTGAGTTGTTAACTGCAGTTGTCGATTCAGATTGGGCAACTTCTATTTTGTTTGATAAGCATGAACTGCCCAGTACAAAGGTTTTAGGACTTCAGTTGCATCCTTCCAGTGATACAATTTTTTATCTAAGGGAATTCATGCGCGTCCTTGTACAAAACATACCATTCTTTCTGAGATCGGTAGAATATTCGATCCAGTAGGTCTTTTGTCTTCTATTTTTCTTTCTGCATAATATTTAATGCAGTACCTTTTCAAGTTAAAAATTGACTGAGATGAAACGCTTCCTACAGATATTGTCAAAACTTGGACTCGGTTGAAGCGTGAATTTTACTACATTTCGGAATTCAAAATTCTACGACACATTAATTTTTCGGACATTATAAAGTTGAACTGCATGGTTTTTGTGAAGCATCTAGTATAGGCTATGCAACAGCAATCTATACTCGCATTGAAGGTCCTAGTAATCATTTTACGGTGTGATTTGTGTGCTAAGAGCAGGGTTGCACCACTTAAATCGTTGAGTCTACCACGGTTTGAATTACTGGGAGCCGTTCCGCTAGTAGATCTAATTTTCTTTGTTAAAATTTTTTCGCAAATTTACATTAATCAGGTTTACGCGTGGATAGATGCACAAATAGTGCTCGCCTTCGTTAAACGCGTATCCTAATCGGCGAAAAACTTTTGTGGCCAATAGGGTTAGCCACGTTCAAGATATTATTGCAGCATTATCTTGGCATTATATTCCTTCAGAATTGAACGCCGCGGATGAGGCATCGCGGGTTATGTTTCGTCAGAAATATTTGTCCCATACATTATGGTGGGATGGTCCCACAATTTTATCCAAATCTATAACCGCTTGGTTTAACTTTCCTAACAAAGTTACAACTCCAAGTCCACAAGTGGACTTGGAAGAAAAACCCAACCTTTTCTTAGCGACTGTTGAATGTCAGATTTTAGCGTCATTGATTGACAAATTTTCAACCTTAAAGAAGATTCTGAGAATTTTAGTTTACTGCTTTCGAGTATTTAATAATTTTTGAAGAAATTCGGTAAAAGTACTCGAAAATTTTACTTTAGATGAGATACACCGTGCATTATCTTATCTAGTTAAATATGTTTAATCTATATCGTTTCCAGATATTATTACGAAAATCGAGAATAAACAATTGTTACCTAAACAGTTTAGACCGCTCTTCCCTATTCTTGATACCAACGGGTTGTTAAAAGTAAGAAGTCGTCTTAGCAATTCCGAACTCTCATATGAAGCAAAGCACTACTGCTACCCAGTTCACACCAACTTAATACGGTAATTATCGAATCTACTCATTTCAAATATCTACATCCCCATGGTTTAAAACTCTGCACTATTTGTTAAGGCAGCAATTCTGGATATTGTCCGCTAGAAAGGCTATTCGAAACACTCTGTCTAATCGTTTCAAGTGCTTAAAGATGTCTCCGAAGGCATGCGAACCGGCGTTCAAAATACTCATAAAGACTGGAATGAGTTATAGGGATAGACGAATAGTACGTAGCTTATACGAAGAGCAAACAGCTGTAATAGAGTTAGAGTAAGAACATAGAGAAGCAAATATTAGGAAAGAGGTGAGGCAGGGATATACCCTGTCCCCATTAATTTTTAACTTATATATCAAAGAAAGACATTTGGAATTACTATGCTGGGACAAACGATTAATATGCTTCGATTGACAGATGACATAGCGGTATTAGCATCTAGCAAGCAAGAGCTAGAAGCAGTTTTTAATGAAACGGAAACAGTTGTAATAGAGAGATGCGGTTTGAAAGTTAACAAAAATAAAACTAAAGTACTAGTATGTAAGCGAGGGGTAAATAAGTCAAAAAACAGAATTCAAAAACGAGAACTTACAAGAAGTTAAAGATTTGTACTACTTAGGAAGTCAATCAACACGATATGGGAAGACATAAAACAAAGATTAGCGCAAGGACGTACTGCATTTAACAAGAAAAAGCAACTACTATGTTCAAAGACAACAAACATATAAACAAGCTGATAACATATGTGTGGAGCACAGAATTGTACGGCTATGAAACGTGGACAGTGGGAGAAGCGGACAGCAAAAAGTTAGAAGCCTTTAAAATGTGGTGCTACAGAAGTATGATGAAGTTATCATAGGCAGACAAAGTAACGAACAAAGAGGTTCTCGAAATTATAGGGGAAGAAAGAAATATGTGGAAAACACTAAAAGATAGGAGAGATAGGATGGTAGAACATAAACTAAAGCATGAGGGAATATTGTGGAATATATTTGAAGTTGGGAAAGGAAAAAAGAGAGGTAGGGGTAGACCTAGATTAGTGTATTGCACACAGATAGTAATAGATATAGGTTGTGGGAATTTCAAAGAAATGTGTAGGTTAGCTCAGATAGGAAACAATGGAGTTATGCGTTCAACCAGTTCTAGAACTAAAGACCCATTTGAGGATGACCACGGACATAAATTTTAAAGTACAATATGAGCACAACAAGAGATTTTGGAATAAGCAATACTTCAATTAGCTTTGTCCTTAGTGTTAAGTTTGTAGCAACCGATTTTATTTGTTTATAGCTTCTTTGTTTTGATATTCGCTTGCGTGCATTAAATCGCAGAAAAACAGAAAGAAACTATAAACAGTATTGTTGTTTGAAGTGTTCTTGTCAGAGCCCTGCGTTTTTGTTGCTAACTTTATACAACGGATAAATTACTCTAAATAAAAACGTTAATAGTCCTGACATTGTAAAACGATTTCTTGAAAATGGAATAAGTACCTGGACAACAATAATACGAAGTTTCCGAGTCTCGCCAATTGGATATAAACTCAAATTAAGCTATAGCGATATAGCTTGGATAGATTGGTGTATGTGCGCGCGTATGTATAGGCGAGCGTGTGCGCGCATGAGTGCGTGCGTAAGTACGTGTGCATGTACGTGTGCGTGTGCGTATGTGTCTGTATGTGCGTGTGTGTGGGCGTGTGCGTGTACGAGTACGTGTACGTGTGCGTGTGCGTGTGTGTATGTAGTTGAGTCTGTGTGCGTGCATGTGTATATGTGAGAGAGAATGATAGAGCATATCAGCGTGCGCGTGTGCATACGTACGTATTTGCTTGCATGCTCGCGCTTGAGACTAGCAGAGCAGTTTATTGACTTAATGGCTATTGTATGGTTAGTATGATTTTGAAGACATCAAAACTGTTATGATGAAGCAATTATGATAAAGATATTATGCTATTGCAGATTTTTGGAATGAGTAATCAACTTGATAATTACAAATTTATTAATTGGAAATCTTTACAGCTAATATCCAATTTTTCAGTCCTTAATTTACGATAACTTTTTAATACAAAGTATAACGAATTTTATAAATAGTTTTTAAACTCTGCTAGAATGCGTTTGAGAAATTATGAGAAATGGCTAGCGTTTGACAGTTAACACATAGTGTGTGCACGAGATAGCTTCAATAATTACAGCTGTCGTAAGATAAGTGTGAATTGAATGCCTTTTGATGAATTATAGCTGTAACACTAAACGCCGGAAATCTGCTCGCTGTTTCATGCCTTAATTCGCTTGGGCCCTCATAATTCATTGTACTGATTACAATTTTCAGTCCTGAATAATTAAGAGTTATCTTCTCACTGAATTTTTTGCGTGGTATACGTACTATCTATTTAAGTAGATTAGACATTTCATTTTGAATTTGAAATAAGCACAACTAATCTAAATGTATGTTCAGGACGAATTAAACTTCTCCGATGCTATTAATGACGAGAGGAGAAATGGTAGGTCGCACAATTATACATATGCTTGGAAATCTATTAAAATGATATATAGGACGTCCATGTTATTGGTACAAATATTTTCGGTGGTGATAGGGGACACTTTTCTAAGAACAGAGTGTAAATAAAATTTTTCTAAGTCCTCACCCTAAAGGTGTGGGTCAATTTATAGCCTTCTTGTGGGTGTCTCTCTATAAATAGACATAGCATCGAAACTATTAACCTTAGCGTACTAATAATCTAAAACTATTTTAAAGAGCAGAAAATTTTCTACAAGTTTGCATTTTAACATTTTTTGTCTAAACTAAAGGATACACGAGTTATCTAGAAATTTATATGAAAAAATGAAAAAAATTTACAAAATTTCTTTTTTTGTAATATTTGAATACGCGATTACTTTCAAACGGTAAGAGTTAAAAAAACTAATGGCTTATTTCGGATAGCAAATTTTATGAGGTACTACTGTGCCGTAATGAAGTTTTTTATAAAATCATTCTTGTAGAAAAATTGGAAATAGTCAAAAGTGAAGAAAAATTGATAAAATGCAAAACTGTTAAAGTTCATCTTTATTTAATTAATTTAATGTAATTAATCTCAAGTTATTTTAATAAATGTTCAAAATGACCTCCCCATTTACAGTACATAATCTGACTCTTTTTAAAAGATGTGAGTTGCATTTTGTATAAGATCTGCAATCTGCCGATCTTCAATTAATGGGACCGCCTCTTCTTACCCATTCTCGGGGGCAAATTCTGTTTAAATCAAGGTTTACATGGGTTCTAACGCTCAGTCCAAAATGTGCCGGTGCACCGTCATTTTGAAACCACATTTTGATCCGAGTTGCTATTGGAATATCCTCTAACAGTGTTCGTAATTCATTTTCTAAGAATGATAAATATTTGATAGCTGACAAGCATTTGTTTTCGGGGGAAAAATAAGAGCCAATTATTTTGCTTCCTAACATTTTACATCAACAATTTGCCCTAAAACGCCTTTGATGTCCAGTTTCTCTTGTTTTTCTAGGATTTTCATAGCCCATTGATGTTTGTTTCTGCTATTGTGTACACCATCTCTTGTAAATTGCGCTTCATCGGTAAAAAAAGTGTGTGAAGCAAATCTTTGTAAATTTCTCTTGCTTCTCGACCAATTGCAGAAAATAAGTCTTTGTTGTTAGTCTGCATTTTGTGCAACATGTACCGAATATAAATTGTACGGGTAGTCTGATACTTATGCAATGCTTTTCAAATCTATTTAAATAAAATTGCAAATTAGTGAATGTATAAAAATGTTAGAGTTCATTTTGATGAACTTTGTGTTTTGATATACTAAATTCAGCTTGCAATCTTCTAATACTGCATTTGGAAATTTCCAGTTTCTATTAAGCATCTACAAACATTAACTATTAATAATCTTTAAATTAATACGTTCTCATAATAAACCTATGCACATTATAAAATATTCGAATGTTCGGCAGTCTTCTTTGAGGATGCTTTTTTTGATATTCCATTCTAGCAGAAGGTGCGCTACCATTACAATAATCATATACAAAGTGTATATCCGCATATTCTTGATTTGAAAATAACATTATAGCAAAATAACGAAAAAGAAGAATAGTAATAAGGACAATTAAGAGTTTCTGAAAGTTTTAATACAATGTTTGTTGAACATTTTTAAAAAGAGAAAGATTATGTACTGCAAATGCAGGAAGTAATTTTCAAACAGTTATTAAATTAATTTTGAACACATTAAAATAACTAAAGTTATAATCGTAATGTTAATTGAATAAAGATGAACTTTAATAGTTTTGCATTTTATCAATCTCGTCTACTTTTGACTATTTTTAATTTTTCTGCAAGATAGAATGATTTTATAAAAAACTTTGTTACGGCAAAGTTGTACCTCATAAAATTTGCTATCCGGAATGGGCCGTTCGTTTTTTTAACTCTCGCCGTTTGAAAGTTATCAAATATTACAAAAAAAAAGAAATTTTGTAAATTTTTCATTTTTTCACATAAATCTCTAGATAACTCCTGTATCCCTTAGTTTAGGCAAAACATGATAAAAATGCAAACTTGTAGAAAATTTACCGCTCTTTAAAATAATTTTAGATGATCAATACGCTAAAATGAATAGTTTCGATGCTATATCCATTTACAGAGAGACGCCCACAAAAATGCTATAAATTGACTAACCTCTTTAGGGTGGGGTTTTATTTAAACTTTTTTCTTAGAAAAGTGTCCCTTATCACCACCTAAAATATTTGCACCGACAACGGGGACACCCTGTATGTATATATTGGGGAACAACAAACACAAGGCCTAGAATTGCAAAAATTATATTGCAAATAAAATTTAAAGAACAGCAAGCAGCGTATTATGATATATTATCTTTTTAATAGGGTGGTTGTACCAACCAGACAACACACACACACACACCCACACAAAATTACCTATTAAGTATCGATATATGGTTTCTTTAACAGATGCATTTTTTTTTGTAAGCAATGTTTGTTAAACAGAACAAAAACTGTATATTTGATTGGGAAAATCCAGCTATCTCTATAAATTTTTAAGATATAGCAAAAAATCTTTGGATCTTCAAATTATTTCGTAATTTATTTAATAGCTGTAACGGATGAAGTTTCATTTTACTCATATTTTCGTTGTGTGCTGTTTCATAGTCTACCTTTTTGAAATTTATATTCATCAAGAGCGATATCTATTTCTAGTCTTACTCGAAAACTTGTTCAAAACCTCAATTTAGTTCTCGTGCACCTGGCTTTATAGTTATCGCACATGTGCGGGAAATTTGAGTTTATTGGTTTTGAATATAATAGTATATTACTTTATACGGAGGAGAAGTGTAACTTTTCATGGCGCGCAAAGTGGCAAGCCATGAAAAGTCACTTCTCGTTCACATAAATTATACTATTTTTTCTTCAAACGTTTTGCAAAATATGCAAAAATTTCTCATTTTAAAATAATTTCACGCATACACATTTTCTGTTTTTGATTAATATCAAAGGTTGCTTACCGTCATTTATCTTTTTTCTTTATTAAGTTGACACAAACATAATAACTACGCTATCTTGATGAATAAAGAAGTATTCGTTAAATGTAGAATCCTAATATTGAATCTGCAGCAAACGAAGCAGTGTCGCGCCTCAGGCCGACAAAATCCAGGGACAAATACTCTGCTGCTTACCAGCACTTTATAGAATGGTGTAATCAAAAAGAAGTACAGGAATACAGTGAAGATGTACTTGTGGCTTATTTTAATATAATGGAAAAGGAAAAGATGTGGAAATCATCTACTATGTGGTCACGATATTCAATGATTAAATCCCAATTAATAATCACACATGGAGTAGATATAATCCGAAATTTAAAACTAAGAGCTTTTCTGAAGAAGTCAAGCGAGGGGTAGTTGGCAAATAAGTCTGAAGTATTTACTAAACAGTTTGAAAATTTTCTATTCAAAGCGTCTGATGACAGGTATTTAGGGATAAAGGTAAACAATGACTAGTTTTAATTTCATACATTTTAACTACGTATGTATTTTCAGATTGTTTTGTTGATTGGAGTAACGGGTGGCTGCAGATGTGATGAAATGGTGAAAATGTATACTGAAAACATTCAAGACATGGAAAATGTAATTCTTCTTAAATTCCCGATAGCAAGACGAGGAAAGTTCGATCGTTTACGATCATCGGTGAAAGTTATATAAAAATTTATCGACATTATGCGTCACTGAGACCTCGAGATATGTCTCGAAAAAGATTTTTTTCTAAAATATCAAAACGGAAAATGTTGCAGAAGTGTAATGGGAATTCACAGCATAAGTTCTGTACCTGGGAAAATTGCAGATTTTTTGAAATTAACTAATTCGAAAGAATATACGGGCCACTCATTGAGACGCACCTCGGCAACATTGTTAATTGATGGAGGAGGAAGTTTAGAATCTCTTAAGCGGCACGGAGGGTGGAAATCGAGCAGTGTTGCAGAAGGGTATGTTGAAGAATCTTTGAGAAACAAAAATGATAATGCCAAAAGACTAAATTTAAGTGAATTAGTAGTTGTATCTGGAACAACCAACGATTATATGTCAGAAGGACTCGTGGCAGCGCAGTCCACCATTACCAATGCACATCAAGAGACTGGCTCGATAATGCACGGCTTTAATTTTCAAAACGCCACCCTTAATAATCGTACATTTAATATTACCTTGCAAAATAAAAATGACGTTTAGTTGTTATTTATCCTTATTCACGTTTATTTTGTGTCACTTATTTGATGTTGTCATTAAAACACTTTTACCTCCGGCGGCTGGAAAAGGAAAAGTAAAACTGTCGCCGGAAAAAAAGTGACACTTTGCGCAAGCCGACTCAGTTAAAAAATGACATAATATTTTAACGTTTGAAGAAAAAAGTATTATTACGTTGATAGCTTTTATTGTGATTCTGTTGTTATTTTCTGACTTGATGTTTGTGCATCGTAATTTAAAGATCACGTTCAGTGCTCTTATAACTAGTTTGTTATCAATTAGGAAGTCGTTCCCTTTTACAGGGATTTCTGGAACGGTTTTCTATACTGTCGCGATTTGGAAAATAGTTAGCGACTCTATTCCTTGTTCTATTCATATATTCAATTTGGAATTGTTGGTTAACATACGGCCGCAGTTCCATTGACATTGTTGCTACATGTTCCGGGCCAATGGTATTGTTTTTTCGCGAATTTCTGGACTAAACAGGTATAAGGTAGTATTAATTCATTACTGCCTTGCTGGCTGTTGAATGTTATCTGTTTTATGTTATTTCTTAAGTGCTTAATTGTATACACCGATCGCCAATTATGGTCGTATTATTTCTTTGCAGAAATTATATTTGCGGCAATTTGTGCACAGGCCCGTAGCGAAAGAATTATATTGGGGGAATATCAAAGTAACATTTACTGACTGATCATTCTAATATTGGTAAGAGACTAGTATAAATATTTGATTAATTGATAGTGATGGACGAGACCGAGACCGAGACCAACATGGTCTCGGTCTCGGCTTCGACCCTTACCCCTGTTCTCGGTTTCGGTCTCGGTATCGACCCCCTTGGTCTCGGTCTCGGTCTCGGTCTCGACTCGAGAGTCTCGACTTGGTCTCGGTCTCGACCTATACAATTAACGTTAACCTTAGCTATACAGAGTGAGTCACGGAAAACGCCACGGGGATGTATAGCGAAGCAGTATATATATTCAAATTTTTTTATAGTAGGTCTGTGTAGGTTCGAAAAGACTACTTTTTTAAAATATTTTGAAAATATAGTGTCACAACAAATAGTAACAAATCAAAGTTATGTTTTTTATTATGGAACACTCTATTCACTGCTGTAATAAACCTCACAATTATTCTGTTTATATTTCAGTTATTGTGTATGATATTTTATTGTATTGGAGAGACTAGTGTTCTGTCTGCATGTATATGTTGTATATGTTATGCATATTTTCTTTTGGAGCAAATTGATTTGTGTGTTCCTTTGTTTTGTTTTTTCGACACCCCCTTCCGCCCCCATTTCCGGCTATATTAACGTGGCATTCGCGTTCTCTCTTTCCCTTCCTTTATAACCGTAATTCGGACGAACACTCCTTCACTGATTTTTCTTCTTTTTTTACTGGTCCACTCGTCTTTGGTGTAAACAATTAATTGTTGTAGTTTACTTTTTAATAATTGCTTTTGTTATCAAACATAGTATTATAACGATAAAAACTTATTTGATTAATTTTGCTTAGCTATTATGTTTCTAAATAGTAATATTTTCCCCTAAAGTACTATTGGAACTAGTGCTGCTTTCTTCAATGGTATTTCTTTATAAATTTCTGAAATTTCTTCTATTAATTGAGGTTGTACGATATACCGTACAAATGCATGTATTTATTTTTTAAAATGTTGTATTTGTGTTTTCGCTGCTTTTGTTGTATTACATTTTTTCAGAAACCGACCGGCAATTAGATGCTTTCGAACAATATTTCATGCCAATACTAGGCCTTTACTGGATTATTTTCAAATACCGTTATTAGTATTTGTTACTCTATAGTAATGGTCATGTAAAATAGAAGTACAGTTACGTAAAATTACAAGCTGTTAAGCTTCATCAATTGTTTTAACTGTGCAGTTAATATTATTGTTATAAAATGAATTTAAAGTTGCCATAGTTAGTTTTTTGACTGGAAGTTGCAAACAAAATTTTGTACGCAACGCTTTTATGAAGTGTTTCTACTGGACTGTCGATTCGCAAGTTTTCAAGATTAAGTTTCGACTCTTTCTGGAAATCACCTATGTTTCTAGTAAAAGACCACTTGCCAAAATGGTTATGTAAATAAATTTTTCACTGCAATTTTGTAAAAATTGCACGAGAGTTAATTTGTAAAGGTTTTTCTTCAACTTTTTGAATATTTTTGTTCGCATTCTTTATTTGAAGATATTGCTACACGTTTTAATAATCCGTTTATGGCACAATTTTTGTATTTTATTGAAGTACTGTAGTTAAATCTAGTATCTCTCGATTTTTATAAGTTTTCTGTAACTCTGAGCAAAATTTAAAATAAAATAAATTGGTGGAATTTCTTCTCTGTTTATGGCAAAATAATATAATTATACTGAAGTATGAAAATGTGTTCTGAAATTAATTAATCAACCATTAATTATCTATTATTTAAATGTTACAAACTACGCTTAGCACACAACGTAAGTGAATGTTTTTATGTACACACACTTGCTCCACAATTTATCGTTCACATTTTCAATCATTCCCGCTAGGTCATAGATTCCTCCAAATTTTCGATCGCTTATCCACATTTGTCTCACTCCTTTAAACTCTTCACCCATTCAAGGCAAATCACTTGCCGAAAATTTTTGAAGCATGCAGAAATTGCCAGATTAGTTGTCTTCTGGGATTTTCAATTTTTCGAATTGTTTAAACTGGATCCAACACTTTTCCTTCGCATAATGTATGAATATAATTTAAAGTCACGTGTCTGTGCACTAACTAGAATAAAATGAATATGGTGCTGCGGTGTCAATCCGACTCGAAACAGAACGTAAACAGTAGAAACCTTCGACAGCTAAATTAGCAAAGGAACATCCGAATAAAGTCAACATACAAGAAGTTGTAAATATGTAGTGAAGTAAACCATAGGCAGAAATACGTTGATGAACACAGGTTGCAGCTAATGTAAACAATAAATAACTTACATGAAAATGGTATCCTAGTACAAAAGTTTCAATTACGAAATAACATTAAAAAACCTCAATTATCTGTTGTATGCTAAAAGATATAGCAACCCGTTCAAAGGCGAACGTTAAAACTGCCAACAATAAAGCTATTCCTAACTAGAAAACGAGATAAGTGCAGGTGTTTCACTTTTTAGAAATACAACTTTAGTACCCGCTAGCACGTCATGGTTTATTTATAGTTCTTGAAAGTTTCATTTTTTTTTAAGTAATTGGTTTTACAAGTGATCGAGTTATAGATGTAGTTGCTGCTTACCTACCATAAAGCGAAATTTCAGGAATATATTCATTGTTACTTATTAGAATGCACTATTATAATTTTTTTAATATCTATATATAAGGTTCTTTTGCATATCGACATTAAGTTATAATTTAGATTACTGTGTAGTTAAAAATTGAGTCATTTTCGTTCTGCATTTATCTACTTTTTATTCTGTATATTTAATTTTCACTCTCAATAGATGTTACGTAATTCTTTCTGATTTGTTGCTTTCATTCTCTCTTTATCTCACTTTTCAATGGTTGAGCGAGGTCTCTACACTTCGCAGAGAGATCCCAAAATTTTCTTCCTTTTAAACGGTGTTCTTGGCTGATTGCCGAATATTTCTCATTATTTCATGCGTATTTTGCCTAAGCCACGCCAAGCAGCTAGTCGTAAGCCGAACTTTATTCTATCAGTTGCAGCCCTACAACTAATCCTCCTTTCTACTACCTTCATTTATTTTTTCCTCTCGATTTCTTATTTTGTTCCATCTTTATTTTTAGCGCAACTCTCCTCCGGAAGTTTCCCAAAAGTTTGGGCGCCAGAATTTTTACATCCCATTCCTGCCTTGGACCATCCCCTCGCTCGTTCTCTATCCTAACCTAATCGTTAACATTTCGGCTCACTTGCTTTTCACTTGTAGGATAATTACTCCACAACAATAAGACCCCAATCCTTTGAAAAAGCTTCCTACTTTTTTATTGTTTTAGCGGTTTATATAGGTAAAAACAGGAGATGCAATGCATTCTACTACTATCAGCCAAAGCTTTCAATGTTACTGGTCTTACTCCACACTTCTTTGGCTGTTATCGTTGATCTTTGAAAGCTTTTGGTCTCTTATATAAGTAATATTTTAGAAAATTTATTCGCAAATATACGCACATCTAATTTTACTTCTATTTAGTTTCAAAGTGTAATGGATACATTCCTTTTGTTTCAGGTAAGTTCCACGTGCATTAAATTAATACCAAATACCAGGTATTTATGTATTGTTTTACTTACTTGGAACTAAATTTATGCGAGTAACCGATCTGTAAATATGTATAAACAGGAGAAACCAAGAAAGCTAGGAATTGTTAGTAAAATTGTTCCATCTTAATCTTGTTAAGTTCTATTTGTATTAGAAAAGGATGCCGAACCTTCGTAAAAGATAAAACCGGTTACATTTCTATTTTTATTATCTATAATATCTATTTTTAAAGATAACTTCAAAATGGAAAAAATGGGCAGATGCGGTGAGCAAGGGCTTCAGAAATTAGAACATGGACGAATTGATACACGCTATAGTAACACGCAGAGTAGACAAATACCTAATCAAACACGACGTTTCTTAGGATGATTGTAGAAAAAGAAAGTCGCATTGTGTCTGCAGAACGCTTGGAGCAATTAGTTAACAGATTGATTGCAAATGATGGAACAGTGAACTGCTATACAGCCAGTTTCAAAGAAAATTGCCCTCTTTAGATTAGGTTTGACATATTTATCCGTTTTGAAAGATGCAAAAATAGTTATATATCAGGAATAAATTTTGTTATATCCATGTTTAAAACAGTTTTCACTAGCTCAAGAGAAGCGGTTTGCAATCGTTACGCACTGGACTTACTGCATGCAGAGCTGTTTTATGGCCGGTACTTATATGCGCTCAGCAGGAATACATTTGCGTCCATATGTTTGGTAGGCACTCTGCCATTTCGCTTTCAAAAATGTTACCAGTCCTACATTCGTGCTTTGTATTTGGCTTAGCATCGTCTTACGACCAAATATGCGGGTGGCACCGTATCGTATAAGGCACTTTCCCTGGCCGCCTTTATCAATGCAGAGTTACTTTGCGATTCATGCTCGGTTGAGGGCGTCTACACGTTTAGGTTGCATTGTAACATTTTGTTTCTACAGGTTTTATTAGCGCTACTTCAAAATTGGAGTTTATCTGCCGCTTCGTGGCTATATATGTCCTGGATACTGTGTCCGCTACCCACTAGCTACCCAGTGGCAATATGAAACAACCGCGCTCCTATTAGATGGGATGCGCCATATCATTTCGCTCGTAAAAGTGTTACTAATTCTACTATGTGTTTCGCGTTCTGCTGGTGCTTCTTCGCACCCGACCACAACTGTTTGTATCAGGAAAAAATATAAACTGATATGCCACTGCAATACCCACGATCAAATTTTTTACCCTAGGTTTACTCTTACTCATTTGTCCAGATTTTTTCAACTTTTTACTTCTATGAATGGAACTGGTAGCATTTGAACTCGATTTAAAGTTTATTTGTGGCGATTTCAGTTCTGTTGAAATTTTCAACCCATGGTCAACCTACTGGAAATTCGTGCGGTATAATTATTTCTCAAAATCAAGAGCTTAGATTTTACACTGGTAGTGTTTTTATCCTGGAAGTAACCTTTGTACTCAAAAATCGTATTCTTTTAAATGTTTTTGCTGCGCAAAGTGACCTGGGATTTTTATTTTGACAAAGACCCTACTGAGACTGAATACTTTTAGGACACGTCAAAGAACATAATCACACAAACTTTAGATGCACTTTGCAATGCTCAACTTCTGTGTTGAATAATCACTGTTTTGATTAGATTTAGGGTGGTAAATACCGTGTATTAGCGTGTACGCGAGTCTTATTAATTTGCCATGTGATTCATCTCACAATCATGGTATCTTCACAATTTTATGTAAATGAATAATAAAGGTATTATGACAACGAGGTCGCTCTTTTGAATTTAAACAGAACTAACTTGATTTTTCTTAAATTTGATTCCCGTATAAATAAGTAACCAATTCAAGAACTTTGCATTTAGCTGCAACGACAAATTAGTAAAGGAGTCAACTTATACTTTAATAATAATAATTATTGCAATAAGTTTATTTAATATCAAACGATAATAATCTACCATAACTATGGGATCGGGATTTTGTTTTATATAAAACAAAAACAAAGCTAGTATTTATATACAATTAGGTATTTTTTTTGGTTGAAACTTTTAATGCACGGTGAAATATTTCAGTGTATTATATGTCAAGGATTTTATTCCAAATAAGTGTTTTATTTCATTTACAGTGTCAATAAAATTTATACTTACCTCTGAGAAATTTTTGTATGTAGGTCTTTTGCTTCCCAACGTGACCTGTAATGGTCGATGTTACTTGTGCCAGAATGAAACTCAGCACTCCGTCGTGCGCATATCCTCATTATACCAGCTAAAAAAGGGGGTAAGGTGCAATATTTTAATTATTTTTATTTACGATATCTCGTACCGTCGATCGGGTTGAATAGGAAGGATTTTCAGCAATTTTTCACTACAACTTCTGACAGATATACCGAACAAAATTAGAAATTGGGAATATTGATGATCTAGATGACACAATCTATCAAAACTTGAAGAGAAATTGTTTGTAAGTTTGCCGATCAAAATTAAAAAAATTTCTTGTTAATGTCCCGATTTACCCCTCATTTATATCACAAAATGCAAGTAACTTATAGAATCGAGGCGTAGAAAAATAAGGATCAACGTTTTTCTAAAGTATTTTTATTTATTTCTTTAGTAGGTAGGAACCTATTTCAAAATAAACGAGAGTACTTATATATAATAACCTTTAAGTTTTAAATAAGCAGAGAACTTAGATCCACCACGCTTTAGTATATTTAGCGAAGGTATTTCTTTTGTGATTTGATATAAATTTATAACGTTTATGTCGCCAATTGAAGAAAAATAACAACAATTTCTCTTTTCCTCTATTGGGACATAGAAATTGAACTTCAATGTCATCGTCTAGTTCATGGATTTCACCCACAAAGAATTTTTCGTTTTTATTGGTACCAAACTGTACTATAATAAACTCCACAATAGACAAGGTTTTTTTAATGGACATTTTTTCTAGGTTATCCTCTGCTTCCTCGTCTTCCGTATCGATTTGAGATTTATTATGTCAATTTCAGCTTCATGTTGATCGTCAAAATTCACGAATTATTGCGCAGCCGTATTGGTCGATAGTCCAGCTTGCGACGTTTGTGGAAATGCTGTGGTGGCAATACTTTTTCTGGTTTCAATAAAAACTTTTTTTCGTCGTGATTGTCGGCCAGCATATATTTCTAGTCTCGATCAGTAAAACTTTAACTGACCCCGTCCAAGCTTGGGAATCGCGTCTTCCATTTGTCTTCATAGTATCTAATCTCCTTATGGTGGAGTTTAGCAACCTAGGGAAATACTGTTTAGGTAAAGATCCCTCATATTTTTCTTTCTGGGTCCAAACACAGCCACATCAAGCGGCTGTGTTAAATGTGTTTAATTGGGCGATAAAAGATAAAATCGAATGTCATTTTCCTCACAAAGTTCCATTATTTTATATAAGCGACTTATAAGTTGTCCTCAATTAGAACTCTAGGTGCGGGCTGCTTTCTTTAGAAATGAAAGTGCAATAGTTAAAAGCTAATCTTAGAAAAGTATTTGATTGAACAAGCCACTTTCATCTCTACCATACAGCATTCGATTTGGGACATTCTCTGTACAGATTTCATAAATATGTTTATTTATATAGACCACAAAAGGGGGTAGCATTTCGCCCGATGCGTTGTTTGAAAACATTGCTGAAGGCGCAGATTTTGTTGAGTCGATTATGCGCTCTGGATGTCGTGTTTTTCTTTTGACCACCGGATATTTTCTTCCTGGATCATCGACAAAGCAAGTTTCATCGCAGTTGATAAGGGATTGTGGTTGGACGTTTTATAGAATTTTTGCTAGATTGTTAAAGTAGTTGTTTATTATGTCGGGAGTTTTGGACGCACGAGATCGTTTGATGTTCTCACAAAGTCTGACTAAGGGTTAGTTTATGCCTAAAATAAAATGAGCTGGCCCAATTGGAATCCGGTATATTGTTGTCGAATTTAGTGACTGTAATTCTCTTTCTATCAAGATAGCTGCTATCAATCTTTTCTAACGGATAATCTTGTTATTCCATAATTGTAATTAACTGAACAAGTCTGATCTCTTTATGTACCGCCAAAATAGTTTGTCCTGCATATTTCTTCGCGTTCTTGCCATCATATCATGGTAACGTTGATTTTGGTATGTTAAAAATTTATTCTGTTGCTGTAGGTCTATTTGACCAAGTCGTTTTAAGTCATTTTGGATAATAATGTTGTTAAACTCTGCTGCCAGGTTGCTTTTTATTTTTTTGGGCATTGTCCCGATTTACCCTTAAAAGTGAAAAATCTATCAAAAATGAATTATAAGAAACTAAATAAAATAAACACGTTAATCAGTACGTAACATGTGAAGACCATCCTAACACAACACCTAAATTTTTAGGTTAAATACCTTTTTCTAAAGAATTTTTTAAATGCTTAAAAATGTAAGTAAATCATACACACAAAATCTTTCAGTACCTGTACACCACCATTACTACAACAGTACTGCGCGTTGAACGTGATGTCAAATACCGACATGTCACCTGCATCGACTACTCTTATTAGATACCCATTCTAAAAACATTGCTGCTTGAAAAATCGATGCAATTTGTTGATCCATCAACCTTTAGTCCCAATTCACCCCGATTGACGGTAATTAAATTTTTTGTTTATCTCATTTATTACATGTTTTTAAAATGATTGCATGTGCGGTTGCGCACGTCCCACATGCCCTAAGGTAGCTTTGTATATATGTCACATGACAATAATGATCAAAGGTAGATATAGTTCTTGCAATTCCCCATAACCACAATGACGCTATCGGCACAATATAGATTTTGCATTTATTTAGTAATTGGTGACGGAATGTGGTTGTTACTTTTTAAAAGGTAACCTGTAAAATGATTTTATGTTGACAACATTGCAGTCTAAGCTGTTTAGCTTAATAACAAATGTTATTATGTGAGAATTTGTAGTAGTGAGCATATTTGATGTATAATTGAATGTTTTTAATGTGTTATATATTTTTAATTAAATAGTCATACGCATGTTATACCGGACACGGAATAGTTGCCACCAATAATCAAGAATTCCAGAGGTTCTGTTTATTAAACTAAAGTAAGAAGACGAACAGTTATGAAAATTTGTTTTTAAGGTTTGCCGAATGTTAATCAACTCAAGTCTGTTCTGAAAAGAACAATTTTAATTGCAAGCAAGAATAACACAAAATGCGGGACCAAAACTACGCAGAAGGTTGACATGAAACAAGAACGCCAACGAAAATCTAACATAACCAATACAAGTAATATTTGTTGTCAACAAATGTCTCAATGAAGGCAACAACATTGCAAAATTTACAAACCGAGAGGAAAACTTTTTTCTGGAGTTAGAATAAGACAAGAATATCATTTGTAGTTGATATGGTGAAACAATATAATTTTTTTGTTGTTGTCAAGCCACATTATGTAGTGACAGTGAAACATCTAAGTTTTTACTATGTTAGGCTTAGGGGATACATAGGCGAACATATTTCTAACAAAAGTCGTGCAGAAGATTTAATTTATCCGTATTAACACAATCTGACTTTTTAGACTTCCGGACTAACTCCGAACTCTATCTTCAGCGGTTTTTAGAGATTATCAGGGGGGCCGTTAAACAAATACGGATGGATCAGGCGCCACTCTATTTATGCAAAATATAAGAACAAGGAATATCGCCAAGAAAAATACAGGAACCTCAACGAATATATTCTGTTATTGGAATACAAGATTTTGTATTCATAGATGGTATACAAAAATATGTATGAAGTTGAATAAATTCACCTTCCTAAATATTTCTTAAAGTGTGATTAATCATTTTTAAATTTATAAAAAGATTGACTTTTTAGATATCAACACGTATATTAACCGAAAATAATTCTGTTTTAATCTGACAGGCATTCACAATAAATTTTGTAAGTATTTAGTTAACCATTTCTATTTCTGTAATAAACTTGATTATATCAGAGCCTTTATATATATATATATATATATATATATATATATATATATAATTATGTGGTGTAACGACCTTGCAGATTATAAAATAAAGTATCTATAATAACAGGCTATTAGGTCTGCTAGTTAATGAATTAAACTCTTTATTATAATTCAAGCTTTCGGTTTTTTATTTTTAAACCTTTATCAAGAATACTAAAAATTGTGAAACGTTATTAGGGCATACAATAATCAAATACTTACTAATGTGAGGTTTTTTAAACTAGAATCGTTGATATAAATAAAATTCATAAATATAAATTAAAAGTGTGATGTATAAAGCTTTTAACAAAAATAATGTGATATTCATATTTAAGTTTGAAAGTTACAGATTGACAAATTCCTATATAATTTTGACAGTTGTCGAGACAACTTTCTAGATGTTACTATTTCTTTTGTAAGTCGACTGAAATTTAGATATTTTTTTTGATGTATGCATGTATGTCTATATACATATATATACACATATATACATATGCGAGCGTGTGTGAGTGTGAGTGTGTGTGTGTGTGTGCGTGTATGTGTGTGTGCGCGTCTGTGTGTGTGTGTGTTTATGTTGCGTTTTATTAAGTGATGTGATCATTTAAGTTAAATTTGTTTTTGGATTTAAAATGAAGTAGATAGGTGTATATGGAGCTTAGTGCGTTGATATCAGTTTTTTTATTAATAGTGTTAGCTTTTTTAAATATGTAACACATTTCTAAGAATTCTCTTTTGGATCGTTTACTTTCAATTTGCAGTATTTTAGGATTGTCGAAATCTATTTTATGTCTGTTTGTATTTGCGTGTATGGTCAAAGCACAAGCGTTTGGTTTAACACGAATGTCACTTTTATGTTGAGTTAGTCGTTGTTTTAAGTGATGTGAGCTTTGGCCAATGTAGGTGAGGTTGCAGTCTAAACAATTTATTTGGTATACAACATTCCGTTGTAGAAGGGATGGTGTTTTATCTTTTAGTTTAGAAAAAAGACTGTTTAAAGTTACAAGGTTTCGTTTAGCAATTTTTATGTTGAATTTTTTAAAGACGTTTTCGAATTTTGTGCTTAAGTTTTCGGTGTAAGGAATTATATGGTATGTAGGCATATTTGCAGAAGACACAGTATTATTGTTTGAGTGTTTATTAGAAAAGTCTGTTTAGACTGCAACCTCACCTACATTGGCCAAAGCTCACAGCACTTAAAACAACGACTAACTCAACATAAAAGTGACATTCGTGTTAAACCAAACGCTTGTGCTTTGACCATACACGCAAATACAAACAGACATAAAATAGATTTCGACAATCCTAAAATACTGCAAATTGAAAATAAACGATCCAAAAGAGAATTCTTAGAAATGTGTTACATATTTAAAAACGCTAACACTATTAATAAAAAAACTGATATCAACGCACTAAGCTCCATATACACCTATCTACTTCATTTTAAATCCAAAAACAAATTTAACTTAAATGATCACATCACTTAATAAAACGCAACATAAACACACACACACACACACACAGACGCGCACACACACATACACGCACACACACACACACACACTCACACTCACACACGCTCGCATATGTATATATGTGTATATATATATGTATATAGACATACATGCATACATCAAAAAAAAAATATCTAAATTTCAGTCGACTTACAAAAGAAATAGTAACATCTAGAAAGTTGTCTCGACAACTGTCAAAATTATATAGAAATTTGTTAATCTGTAACTTTCAAACTTAAATATGAATATCACATTATTTTTGTTAAAAGCTTTATACATCACACTTTTAATTTATATTTATGAATTTTATTTATATCAACGATTCTAGTTTAAAAAACCTCACATTGGTAAGTATTTGATTATTGTATGCCCTAATAACGTTTCACAATTTTAGTATTCTTGATAAAGGTTTAAAAATAAAAACCGAAAGCTTGAATTATAATAAAGAGTTTAATTCATTAACTAGCAGACCTAATAGCCTGTTATTATAGATACTTTATTATATATATATATATATATATATATATATATATATATATATATATATTATAAGTAGTTTTTACACAAGGTAAGTTGATAAATACTTACGTATTGAAATTAATAAGATGAAATAATAACTTAGACTTTTTAAGTAAAGCCCAAATGATCATTTCAAATCGAGCTAGTAATTGAAAGAAGGAAAATATAAGGCCTTGGACAGGATTTGAACCTGTAAAAAACTTGACAATTTCAGATATGATTGACAAAAATGCTAAACGTAATTGAAAGTTAGGTTTATATATGGTACTGTACACGATTTAGATTTGTAAATTTCCCAATTATAGCCATCGGCCTCGGTAGCGTAATTGGATAACGCACAGTTCCGGCAAAACTGAGATGCAGGTTCAAATCCTGTCCAAGGCCTTATATTTTCCTTCTTTCAATTACTAGCTCGATTTGAAATGATCATTTAGGCTTTACTTAAATAGTCTAAGTTATTATTTCATCTTATTAATTTTTATATATATATATATATATATATATACGTACATTTTTATAAAATTACTTATGTAATAGGATCTTTTAATTAGTAATTTTAAGCCTTGTTAAAAAATATCATGTATAAGAAAGTACTCAACTGTATGATAAATAATCAACGTGAATAGGCAAATTCTAGTAATAAAATCTTTTCAGTATGGTTCATAATCTAAGTTCTGGAACAGATCGTTTGGTAAACAATCCTATAAAGTAAAAGTTTAATTTAGGGTAAAGTTCAAAGAATTAAGTTTCTAAATATAATTATTAAGATATTAGTTTTCAATAGTTTAAACTGCAAAGCTTACAGCTTAACCTGGGATATCTTTTAATTGGAGAAAAATAATCACTAAACGTTGTACGTCAAACAGACGGTTTTCATAACAAAGGAAAATCGACTTACCGACCTCGAACGTAGAGTGAAAATTGTTACAAACCATTTAGTAGATAAATTCGAGGCATATGTGCGCCTCTAATACTGCATAATGACTGCAAAAGCTTGTTGTCCATTTTGTTACGGCAGTGTCTTGAAGACCAGAACCATAAAAATAAAGGGTGGAATCCATCGTTGGTGAGAGCCATCCTTGAAATGTCTAACCAAGAAAAGGATACCACATCAATCAGTAGCTTAAACTGCAAATCCTATTACTACTGTAGGTTTCCATACGATATATTTTATACGCTATAAGTTAGCTGTTACTCATAACCATTATTAGATGAAAACTTCAGTGTTGCGCTAAGGAAAACCACATAAAAATTAGTTTTAATTATACAAAGCAGAAAATACAAACCATGATGAACTTTCTAACACATTCGGATCGATTTACTGCATAATTGAAATGCCAGTCTCAAGTCACCCTTTAATATTAACTTCTTCATCTTATTACTAAGACGGTAGAGGGTCGACTGTCGTAGTCCATGAACAATCGAGGCCTCAACACTTGAGTATTCAAAACAACAGCTGCGCATGATCGCTCTAAATTACATTATCTTGAAGATAATTTATGGTAATTCTAACTAGCAAGTACGACTTTTAACATTATGTTAAACACAAAACTGGAGTACTTATAACGATGAATTTATTTACCAGATAAATAGAATAAAAGGGCAATAAATAGAGTGTTTCAAAATGATGATAACTTACTTTTAATTATGTATAAGTTCTAGATATACAAATTGTGTTTAATTAAATAGAGACTTTAAAATTTTTGTAACGCAATACAGAATTTATATGCGTTACTGCTGGAGAGGAAAAACAGAACGCTACAATGGTGTGACGTCACTTAGGACGAAAGTCGGTTTAGAAATTGCGAGAACTATATATACTCAATTCGTCGAATCAAGACCATTACGTCATAAATAATAATTTAGGCAGCTAAGTTTTTAATGCTAATGCATGTAAAAACTATAGTGTGTTGATACTACATTTCAGAGCATTCTGTTTTTGTTATTGGTATGGTAATGCACTGTTGTCAAGTCTATTTTGTTTGGGTTGAAATTTACGCTTATCTTGATATAAATGCTGAACGTATCTTTAACATTTGACAATCTAGCCGATAGCTAACCTTATGACGTCATTGCCCTGATTCGATGGATTAAGTATAGTTATTATTTTTGTAGTTTTCGTCTTCTGATGGCTGTGTCTATTATTTCTTTGCAGCTTTAGCTTTAAATTAGTATTGCAGAAAATGAAGGTTTAGATTTTGTTCTTTGTCTGAGAAAAACTTTTTCGTGAATTTATCACAACTTACAGGAGGTGGCTTTTATAATAATCTTAAATATATAAAATGTTTTGCAAATGCTGAACTAATTTGATCATCAACATAATGGTAGTCATCAATATCTAGTGTTTATACAAATAACAATATAGTCTTATCTAAATGATATCTAAATCCTCATATAAATCGTATTGAATTAAAAAGGAAAGTTTTATGTTCGACGAGCAATATTAAAAAAACTGTAAATCCTCGTAGCAGCGCATCAAGTCTTTATTTTCGAGAAACATAGGCTTTTGCTCATCGGAGCAAGGAGGAAATAGTAATCAAAGATAATGACACCCTATTCTTAAAGCAGGGGAAAGGCTGAGACCCGGCACCCTACAAGATAACATGTAGGCGACTGAGAAAATTTCCCAAAGTTATTGCCCGCCATTATTGTTACACAGAGAGCGATGGTGAAAAAAATGCCGTATCCTTTATAGGTTTTATATTCGTCTTAAAATTAAATAACCTCTAAAATAACCTTTTATAATTCTTTTGAATACTTTTCATATGATGTTGGATAATGGATTCCAAGTACTTTGCAATTTCTGTAACGTTTGCAAGTTAAACTTTTCAGCTGCAGACGTTTTATTATAGAGTTCAGGCTTCAGAAGTATATTAAAATAGAACGCGAGGATATTAAAAGTTTTCTTTGACTGTCAGTAGATTAAAATAATAAAGTGATGAAATACAGTTGCGGTGCAGCTTGTAGGTAAACTAATTTAGACTTATGTTAAACTGTATCGTAAGCAAGCAACCACCTCAAATCTAGTTATACGTATTTTGTGATTTTTGTATCCATTCAAACGAACAGAAAATATTCTGATATATCATTTAAACTTAGAAGTTCCGCTGAAAACTTTCCTGAAAAGTGTTCTCTGTATAATCTAGAATTCTTAACGAGTTGGAGATGTTCACGTTGAAAATAACGAGGCTCTCACTGTACTTGTGCAGTCGAAACATGTGTACGTTGTATGTATTAATTAGATTCTTTCTCATGTACGTTATAGGATTATTTACCATCTTATATTGGAATACCCGTTACTTCTTTTGCTGAAAATAGGGTTAAAAGAAACGATAACCAAAATTTCTCTTGCTCTTGCGTTACAAAATGGCACGCTTTTGAATGACACAACACGGTGTGTATTTTTATTTCATATTGTCATATTGATTGACGAGCTTTTCGACACCTTATTTGAAAAACGTTGCCGTCAGTGATGTAAAATAGGCTTGAGCGTTGTTTTGAGGCTGTTCATTTGTAGGGAAGTTTTGACCCCCTAGCCAGTTCTTCGTTTTGGGGAAGACACGAAAATCGCACGACGCTTAGTCGGGTCTATACGCGGAGTAAACAAACATGCTCTATTTAAACTGTCTGGAATCTGTTTGTTACAGTAGCACTGTGAGTGCGGGTGTTCCATGGATGAGAACAACTCCAGAAGTCGGCATTCTTCTTTTGATTTGAGTGGCTTTTTCCAATTATTAGAAAGTCTGACAATAAACAGCTGTATTGTTCGTATTCCCGATTTATAAACCCTACAAGTAACACACCATTTTAGTACCAATAATCCGTAGCAATAAGCTTCCTGTCGTTGATGGTTTGTTTGGATTCTTTTTAGTTTGCTAGGTGAGTTTGATTGTATCCATTATTTAGATTTGTTTTTGGTTTTTGAGATGACGTACTGAATTCAGATTTCATTACGAAACAATTGATTTCAAGAAAGCGGTGTTTTCAGCCTTATAACGGCAACGAATATCAGCGCTAATGCTATGCGGCGAATACGGAGTTCTTGTAGCAAAGGTTTTCCGCAGCAAATTTATAAAGGAAAAATCTGAAAATTTAAGAAAATTTCCCAGGCGATTCACTTATAATAAACTTCTGTTTTCTCTAACCACTTGGTTAACTCCTTAATAAGGTCTTCTGTTACGTCAGACTTGTGTCCTTGTTCTCCAAAATCGCGAACGTTGATTCGCACGTTTTTAAATTTTCAACGCTATTTACGCACAACTTTGCTCATAAGGTATACGCCATGTACTTGGCTTCTCCATCGACAAATTGCTACCACACTAACCCTTTCTGCTTGAAGAAATGAATAGCACTTCACAACTTGCACTTGGCGACCATGTTTTTGTGCTAAAACCAACCAGTATACGCTGGTGTTAGCAGAGGTTATAATTAGAGAAATGAGCAGTCACCACGTTTCCCAGCTACTCCTGCTGTTTAGCGGCTCAAGCGGAGGTTGAAAAAGGAATGAGCCCGCATTTTCTAATTCACCGAACAATATTTTATTTTAAAGAAATCGTGTGGTCACCTACGCTTACTAGATCTGAATCTTAGTCTATAGGGCCGCACTAAAGTCTAATCTACAAATTCTTTATGTTCGCTGTCTTCGAACATAGAAGCTGCTTTTTCTTGCTAAATACAACCCGATCCTGTGCTAATCTTTGGTTTTTATTATACATGTTTTGTACTTTTCTTCTTGTATTGTTTTTTAAAAATATACCCTATTTCACCGATATTCAATGGAATGCGAAGGGGGTTAAGCAACTTGATGGCTACCTAGATCTCCCAGCACTTAGAGATTTGCCGAATCAATAGTTTTTCAATTACATCTTTCACACAATCAACATTTGTTGAGAATATTGCAAAGTCAGCATCTGTAGTGGCTTACGATAATCAATAGGTTTAAGTACAATTATTTTTTTCATCATTAGGTTTCCGTCCTGAAAATGGTTGAACGCATATTCATTTCTAATCTGAGCTAATCTAAACATTTCCAAAAAATTTTCACAGCCTACATCTTTCATTATCTGTGTGCAATAGTTTAATCTAGGTCTACCTCTACTTCTCGTTTTTCTTTTCTCTGTTTCTAAAATATTCTGCACCATTCCCTCATGCCTTAGTATGCGTCCTATCATCTTATCTCTCACATTCTTTACTGTTTTTCACATATTTTTTTCTTCCCAATCTATTTCTAGAACCTCTTTGTTTTCAACTTCGTCTATTCATGATATTCATCATACGTCTGTAGCACCACATTTCAAAGACTTCTATCGTTATCAAGTCCCGTTTTTTTTACTGTCCACGTTTCACAGTCGTATAGTGCTGTGCACCACACATATTCTTTCTTCAATCTTTTCCTTGTTTCTACGTTTGTTGTTTTCGAACATAGTAGTTGCTTTTTTTGTTAAATGCAGTACGGCATTGTGCTAATCTTTGTTTTATATCTTTTGCGCTTTTCCCATCTTGCGCTATTTGATTTCCTAGATAGCAGAAAACTTTAACCACCTGTAAGTTATTGTTTTCTATTTGTATTCTGGTGTTTGATTTGTAGTCCCCTCCTTTATATACTAATACTTTAGTTTTGTTTTCGTCAATTTTTATACCGTATCGCTCTGTTAGTACCTAGTACATTTTTTTCATTAACCGCAATAACACCCGAAATTTTACACTCGCCTGATTCTATTAAAGAAATTACCAATAAAAATCGAGGACTTCATCGTCCACAGTAATATTTATATAAATTCAAATGGTATTTAAGAAATCACGGCATTATAAAATGTCATTAAATTAATGCATTTACACTTACTAAACACTCTGAACTTTATCATAAAAACAGATCTAGACACTATGAGAACGAAGTTTTTAAAAGAAAGGGAAAAATGTGATATAGCGATGAAGTTCGGAATTAGTTAGCTAAGTTACGAAAAAAGCGATGATGAGTAACTACGGACCGTAGACCAGACCATTCGATGAGGTGGCTAACGTCTAATTATTTTGAACTTTTCTGGATAAGCAATTCAAGATGCTCATCGCACGTAGTATTGTGGAATTGATATTTGCGTCGGTCGAACATCGATAAAAAGGAGTTAGTTCATATAAAGGTGATGACCAGATTTCACTCTTTCAGCAAACACTGTAATTTGAATAGATGAAATAAAGTGTTTTAGCGTGTGGGTAATTAGTATGCAGTATACAGTATACATAAATTTAAACAGTCCAGGAGTGGAATTTGTAACTGTGATTACTGTTTGAGGTTGCATATTTGTTTACGCTTCATAAATATGTATGTGTGAAACTGGAAAGATAAATTGTAATTGGTTCGTACAGCCGCGGAAATAGTTTTGTTTACATCTAAGCTTAATATTATTGGAAAGGGAGTCTCAAACTTTCGAAACGTTTAGAAAGATGTGCGTATTAATTTAAACGCAAGCTTTAACAGTAGGATCATTGCTAGTTAATTTCTTTGTGCAAATTTAGTATTTTTAATGTACCTTGGAATCACGAAAGCCGAAGTTTGATACTGCGTTGTTTTTCTATGCATTATTGTTAAGAGTATTTCTAAATAAATAGGGTTTAAAATGTCGTATACAGCAATCTATGAAACCAGAACAAAGGAATGGTAGTATTAATTAGCTTAAGATATTTTCTTTGTTAAGGAGTGGAGGTAGATTAGGTTTCTTTTGTAAAGTCAATGTACATGCAATTATATTTTAGAAATTTACCTTTAATAGAGTTTAAACATGGATGAAGTTTTATATGGAGTTATTTATAAGATAAGCAAATGTTTTCATTGTGAAAGAATATCTAGATTCCACAGTGATGAAGTCATATTTGGAAGAGGCCGTTATTTTGAAAACTTGTTTTAAATTGACAGAAAGTTGATGAGTGTCTTTAATGCTATGGTTAAGAAAGGTAAAAGAGGAAACGTATCAGGAATAGTCGTATTCCGGGTAGAAGAAATATTGAAGGAATTGTTGGGACGTGATAGTTTGGGGATTTTATTTTGACAACTAATGCCTTTCAAGGTAAGTGATACAATCAAAGTGGTTTTGTAGTTTGGCTATTTTTACATGATGATACCTTTATTATTTGGAATATTTTTCCACTCCCGCCCCTTCTGGCAAATCGAAATACAAACGTGATATCATTTTTAACCATAACAATAGTCATAAAATTTGTTGAAATTTTTGCATTGGGATCATTTACTTTCTTTGAATAAAATTGAGACAAATTGCTGCCATAATGTGTTTGCGGATGCTAGGATGGGCCAATTCTCAGCATTCTACGTTTTATCTACCGGATTTGAATCATAACCGTTTTTCTTTTTGGCAATAGTATTGATTTTCATATTATAGTTGACTTTGTTTAATGGTATACTAAAAGGCCAATGGGTGTAGCAATGACAGAAGGCAGGTTTCAGTTATCAACAATGATTAGAAGAGATAGGAAAATAGTAGACTGTCTGAGTTAGTTTTCTGTAGATAATATAAGCAACTTTATTACTGTTTTTCCTGAGAGGTATACCGAAGAAGTATCATTTATTGCGTCATTCTATTCTTAATGCACAGTGGATGCTCTTGTGCGATGCCCAATTTATATAAGAGATGGTTAGCAGTTTCTATGCCTCCTTCTACTATCAATAAACAGTCATTAACATATCTCAAATATTTAATTATTTCTATCAGTAAAGATGAAAGGATAAAAATGTCTGTCAGCAAAGGAGATGAACACTTTCGCATTGCTACTTTTTCTAGCTGTCGATATGTTTGGTCATGATTTTATAAAATTATTATACACTGTGTTAATCTTCATTGCTCTGGAATCATGCACAACCAGTCGTCACTTCACCTCAGCAACGCTGAGCATATCAAAAAACTTAATGGAATTTACTGAGTATAAAGAGTGTCACGGTGCAGTATCATATTCTATGTAATTACAGACAGCATGGTTGTTTATTGGTATGAACAAGAACATCGGAACAAGAGTTTGGAGCGTTTCAGAGGATCATGTTTGCATAGCCCTAGAATGTTTGGTAGTGAACTTAGCTTACAAGTTAGGTTTCCTATAGCAGTAATTCATGGTGTGCAGTACAAGCGTCTGATACATATTTCTTGCAAAGTCTAGATTAAAATCATATCAAGACCACAAACCCTTATAAACCAGTAGAACTTAATGTGATAATGGAAGTTACCTAGCTCGGTTTTTTAGTATTGAAGCAATTGTTCACATGAGTGGCGGTATCAATCATCACACCTGCTAAATATGAGTGCACATAAACCAAATGAAGATTGCAGTCTGATCGTGATTGGTCTCATGTAAATATGGCCTAATGCTTGATTGTGTATGGGCTGGTACATGCTTTTCGAAACCACAAACAGAGAAGTCACTAACACAGCTCAAACTTTGTGTTTTCAAAAATTGATTTCACGGAAGCAAAGAAAGAGTGAAATTTTATAACAGTTGTGAAGTATAGTTTCCACTACAGATAGATTGGACGTAACGGCGCTGTACTGTTGCAACACAAAAATACCTATCTGTTCTTCACGGTCTTTATCTGTGCGGTAATGTTAAAATCATTATGTACGCTAAAAAAATTTCGGATCTGAGTTATCTGAGACTTTTGATTTTTTTTCCAATGCTCCACCCGATGGCACTACAATGGCCAGGAAGCGAATTTTGTTTACCTGGAAGTTTGAATTTTGTTGAACCCTTGCCATTCCAAGCAAGGTAGGGATCTTTAAAGTGCGTCACAACACTGACACGCGGGAGCTCCATTTTACCTCTCATCCGAACAAGGGCGTATTTTTGTATAAAATGCTCGCCTAACATTTTTCAAGTAGACCGTGCGGGATTCAAATCCGGAACCTTGGGTATAGTAGTCACACGCATACTAACTACGCCATGAGCCGCATGGTTGTTTGAGTCAGAGAATTAACATGGCGATAGCGAGTTGCCACTGTTGACATGACTGTACTAGCATTTTGACGTAAATATTAATCATGTTGTTGGCGAAGCTATTAGGGAAACCTTTATATCTCTTCAAAATAAGCTTCGATATTTATGTTAAATCTTAGAATGACAATAATTAGTGTAACTATTCTATTGCTAGAACCATAGATCGATGCATGCGCTTAATTTAACAATCCATCTAACCCGGTGTTCGTGTGCTTTGACTTGACATTACTTAGGCAATATTTTGAATTTAGTTTGTAGATATCCATTTAGCCTAAGTGAAAATGCCAGGGTTATATGTGCAATTCTATTCTTGGTATACGTGCGTGTGAGCTTTAACTGTCTTGATGTAGAATTATTTGAGGTTTGCTATTGCTTCTTCGCATTTTAGAGAACAGTTGCGGTAAACAGATTAGATGTATATATATAGTGAACAAGATGAAATAATAACTTAGACTTTTATGCAAAGCCCAAATGATCATTTCAAATCGAACTAGTAATTGAAAGATGGAAAATATAAGGTCTTGGACAGGACTTGAACCTGTATCCTGGTTTGCCGGAACCATGCGTTTACCAATTACGCCACCGAGACCGATGACGACAATTTAAATTAGTAAATTTCCCAATGGACGTCATCGGTCTCGTTGGCGTAATTGGTAAACGCATGGTTCCGGCAAAACCAGGATACAGGTTCAAGTCCTGTCCAAGACCTTATATTTTCCATCTTTCAATTACTAGCTCGATTTGAAATGATCATTTGGGCTTTGCATAAAAGTTCTAAGTTATTATTTCATCTTATTCACTATAATACGATAGTATTTATCAACTTACCTTGTGTAATTAACTACCTAAAATAATATATATATATATATATATATATACATATATATATATATATATATATATATATTACTCATATTTAGACCAGGGTAGAAAATTAAATAATCACATCAAATAATTTTAATCACCGTGTAGAAGCTTTGGGAAAAGGTACGCTTTATTAAAACCGTGAAGCATAAAAATTCATTCGTTTCATTAAACATAAGAGATTTAAATCATGTACAAGACGCTTTATATCAAAAGAAGCAGTATTAAAAAGCTCTACGTAAAGAAACAAAGAGAAATTACGCGCAAAATTTATATTAATTAACTCTATTTTAAGTAACCGGTATTAAACAAAACGTACAGATAATAATGAATAGCTTTTTGTAGGATTCACAGCATACATGACGCCCAATTCGTGAGGCTCGATTCTAAGAATACAGAGATTCACAGCATTCTTTGGCGACCCAAAAGTGAGGCTCGAGTTCCAAATAAAATTTTTGTGATTTTATTCCAGGAAACTGGCGATCTGAGAGAGAGAGAGTTTCTGTGTGTGTATAAATTTAGGAGTATTTTAGAGTGTGTGTGAGTGATTAGAACGTATGCAGAGAAAAGAGTGGTTAAGGAGTCAAGGAGTGGAAATTGGAAGTGACGATAGTGCATTGTGTGAGAAAAATTCGAAAATGGAAGAAGCTGGAGGCAGTAGAGATCAGTCGAGGACGGAATCAGGGGATCAAGGAAACGAGATGATAATGAGAATGCTAGAGAGGATGAACGAAGAATCCAATAGAAAATTAGAACAGCTAAGTGAGGAATCTAATAGAGCTAGGGAGGAGTCCAACCGAAAATTTGACCAATTAAATCAGGAATTAGGGGATAAAATAGAGCAATCGACGAAAGAATTTACAGAATTTAAAAATAGTCTTACCGTAAAGATGGGGGAAGTTGAAAATAGTGTAGATAAAAATGAGCGTGATATTACAGGTCTTCGACAGGAAATGGGACATTTAAGGTCCGAAGTACGCATTTTTTATGAAGAAGAGATTAATATAAAAATGACTGAAGTGACAGACTCATGTAGGGATCAGTTAGGCAGGGTAGAACGCGAAGTTAGTAATATCAAATACAACATGTCAAATTTAACGGGGGATGGTCCCAGATTTTCTACAGGTGGAGTATCATTGGACCAACACATGAAGTTTTATGGCGATAACAGGGTAAATCCACAAATTTTTATTAATAGCGTAAGAAATCTAGTGGGAAATTTATTTGACGAACAGACTAAACTGAAAACGATAAAGGCTTTATTAAAGGACAATGCGGAAGCATGGTACAATTTAGTAGGATAGGACATAGACACCTACACGGACTTTGAAGACAGATTTTTAAAGCACTACTGGAGTGACCACAGACAAGACCAGGTACGAGACGACTTAATCACAGGGAAATTTAAGGGAGAATTTTCAGGAAGTAGGGAGCAATATGCTATACGCAAGTATAGCATAGCAAAGCAACTGAACCCACCACTGACGGACCGACAAATTATCAAGTATTTATCACGACACTTCGAGGTAGAAGTAAGACAACACGTAGCACTACAGAACATAGTGGACAGAGAAATGTTTTTAGAATACCTGCAGAGGAACGACGACGTAAGTAGTGGACGACCTCGGGATAATAGGGAAAGACAGATCAACACAGTTAGGTTTGACAATAGACGGGACAACTACGCTAGACGGGGGAATAGTTACGGATACCAGCGACAGAATTGGGAACAGCGACGACCATACGTTAGAAGTAATAGTTTAGGAAGGGGACCTGCACAGAGACCGGAACCTACCAGAAAGAATAGTTCACCGGACATGAGGGGGACAGCTAATACAGACACGGAACGAGTGGAAACGCTTAGGACATACGCTGAGGTGACGGCTAGACCAGGACCAAGTAGGGAAAACAGACCTGGACAGGATTTTTAGAACGCGACAAACCACTAGATTTCAGTGTAAATGTATATGAACATCCACGTGAATTTTTCAAAATTGAGGAGGAAGTAGAGCCAGAAACTAAGGAAAAATTATGTTTGCCAATTATTAATTTAGAAATTTTTGAGAATAATGTAGAAGTATTACTTGATACAGGGGCAGAGGCGAGTTTAATATCGGAGGAATTCGTCAGCAAAATTAGGGATAAGGTTTGTGATAGAATTATGCCTATAAAGCGTAGTCATTTAGTAGCTCCAAATAAAAAGAAGTTTGCTGTAGTAAATAGTGTTGTGGTGCTTAGGATAGATATAGGAGGTTTAAGCTGTGAACAGGAGTTTGTAATTGTGCCTGGACTGAAGTTTCAGAGCATTTTAGGTGTTGACTGTATGATGAAGTTAGGGTTTTGATAGATATGGAACGGAAGGTAATAAGGATTAATGATAGGGTAGTCCCATGGAAGGGCAGTTATGAAGTCACAAAGGATGACACGGGGTTTAGTATTAATGTAGTAGAGGTAGAGGATGATGGAGTAAAACAGATCAACACGATAAGATGTCCAGAGGATAGGAGAGTAGAGGTTCAAGCTTTAGTACAAAAACATGCAGAATTAGTGGGGGTAGAAGCAACAGCAGCATATCGGGAGCAGGTGAAGGCAGAATTAATTAAAAATGCACGAAAAATTAATCAACGGACCAAACCGCAGTTCCATTGTCCACCATCCATGGACACATTTTTGACGAGATTAAATGGCAAGTTTATTGTTAGTAAATTAGATTTAAGGAATTCATTCTGGCTGATTCCATTACACAAGAATTCTAGAAAGTACATAGGATTTTCCATAGAGGGAAAAATCGATAATTTTAAAGTAGTATCGTTTGGTTTGTCGGCAGAAAAGGAAATGATAATGAATAAGAAACAGACAAGTATAGGGCATGAAGAAGAAGTAATATTTAAGAGTCAGGATAATAGGGATGACAAGTTTATTGTATGTGAGATAATAGGGATGTTAAGTATAGATATATAAGGGGGAGAAATAGGGATGAAGAGTATTAGGATGGTAAGAAGAAAGACTTGGAGGGTCAAGAAGAGAGTTAGATTTAAATAACTTGATGAACAGAGGATAGAGATAGGTGAATTTTAGTATAGATATAGAAAATAAAGCTAAGTATAGGATAAATATGGGAAATAGTTAGAAATAGGTTTAGGATGAGAATAAATAGTAAATGTAGGAAGAAAATAAGATAGATTAAGTATCGATATTTCATATAAGATTAGTGGAGAGTTAGGAATAGAGTAAGAGTAGGATAGGCATATAGGATTAGGTAGGGAGAAGTAAAGTGTAGTGAAGATTAGTTTAAAAGTTAGGAATAGGATAGGTATATAGGATATATATAGGATTAGATGGATAAGTAGGATGAAGTTAGGGATAATTTCAGTTTAGAGAATTAGGTGAGAGTTAGCAATAAGATAGGGATATAGGACAGGTGTAAATAATTTTTTGATTGGATAAGGTAGGTAAGTTAGATAGATAAGGGTAGAGAGAGATAGGCATTTTTTTGTAAATTTCGTTTGCGATTTAAATATTTTATATTTGAATTCAAATAAGTGGGATTATTTGTATTCAAATAGGGGGAAAATACTCATATTTAGACCAGGGTAGAAAATTAAATAATCACATCAAATAATTTTAATCACCGTGTAGAAGCTTTGGGATAAGGTACGCTTTATTAAAACCGTGAAGCATAAAAATTCATTCGTTTCATTAAACATAAGAGATTTAAATCATGTACAAGACGCTTTATATCAAAAGAAGCAGTATTAAAAAGCTCTACGTAAAGAAACAAAGAGAAATTACGTGCAAAATTTATATTAATTAACTCTATTTTAAGTAACCGGTATTAAACAAAACGTACAGATAATAATGAATAGCTTTTTGTAGGATTCACAGCATACATGACGCCCAATTCGTGAGGCTCGATTCTAAGAATACAGAGATTCACAGCAATATATATATATATATATATATATATATATATATTTATATACCTTTTTGCATTCATAGTTGTACAATCTTTTAAAGAAATAGTATTCAAATAGTTTTAGGACAAAACAGCAATTATTCTCTAGGAAACACTGCGGTAACAAGAAACTTTTAATTGCTGTTCTACCTTGGAATACCCCAACAGATGATTGCTAGTTCGTTTCAGGCTCATATGCAAGTATCTAACTTTTACTACCATTAACCTCTGACTTATTTTTTTTGAAACCATCTGCCCCCTAACAACTAGATTAATAAATTCGCAATTTTTGCAATTTGTCCACCATATGATATTTGGGCCACCCAACAAATAATTAATCTTATTTATGTTACTAAAAACAATTTTGAAATTAACTTGTTTAAATATCTTGTTAAGGGCTAGAATAGTTTTATGAAAGGAAAGTTTGGCATATTTAACGTTATTCTTAGGTATGATGCTTGCAATGTTGTAGAGAAACTACTGTAATCCGTTACTTGTTTACTAAGAGCAGTTTTTTTTATCAAACCTTTCTTTAAGTTAATGAAAATTAATTAATCTATAAACAAAAAGATAAAATAAAAAAGATGGCTTATGGTGTATACTGTAAATAGGCTTACTGTTTTTTTTCTTATAAACATTGTTAAGTGCCTATTTTACTTATTGATTATTATAGCATTTTACTTTTATTTCGTTCCCACTAATATAAATTGAAGTTGGCTGTCATTAGTTCACGTTTTTCTATCTTCCAATAGGAACATTCCTATCACTCTAAGGCTTAACCCTTAAAAGAAAAAATGGAAAAGACCAAAACATAAAAACCCTATCAAGTGACAAAACAGGGCTCTTGCTTTTTGCTTCTCTTGAAGTGACTACTTTCTCACTAATTGAACTTCTTGGTGTTTGAAAACATGTAACTAGTGAAAGGACAGTATAGTGTTTTAGTTCTAAGTTATAAATAAATTCTTAAATCATGTAGTGCGGGTACGAGTAATCTTCCAATTGAAGATATAACCAACGTGCGAATTCTATCGTCAATCAACATACAAGATAAATAAGCTATTCTATTACTTTTAAAATTACCAGCATTTCTTTATAGCTTTCATCAAACTATAAGCAGTGACACAATCCACTGGTATCACATACTTCAGTTGTACAATACAAATTCTAATTGGTTATTGTAGCTGCTAGTTTTCTACATTTCATTTACTTTAAATTTAAATGTTATCAACTTATTAAGCCTGCACATAGGGTGTTCTTTCACAAACGACCCGTTGCCCTTTAGGTCAGCTTAGAATACACACCAAAAGTTGCCCTTCGGGTTGACTTACACCAAACCCTAGTTTTTACGACTCCTAATTACTAGTGTATCTAATAATGGTTATTGTCCATTATTCGCTAGTTCGCAATGGCAATTTTAATAAACTAGTTCTTTATCATGAATTTAGTTTTGTTCAGGAAATCAACATTATACCTGGAAGTTTCAAAAACGGCCAATATGTCATCCACGTAACTTAACTATATTTTTCTGAAATATTTGCATTTAACTCAGTTTCAAATTGTAACATAAATATATTTGCCTCAAAGGGTGATAAAATATTTCTCATTGTGGTTCCTTCGTGTTGTTTACACAGCTTGTTAAATGAAAACAGTTTTGACATGCGTAATGTGAAACATGCTTGATTTGTTCATTGTTTTTGTTGTCATTAACATCACTACCTATTAGAACGTTTTTCAAATATGTTAGTTAGTACATTGTGTTGGAGAACATGGAGTTTTATTTTAACAAAAAAACGAAATCTTATTATGTAACGTAACTTCATTGTTCCTTAGTGTTCCAATGCTATGTATTTTTATGTAAAATATGCTCTAATAGTAGGTGACAACGTTGACGATAACATCGATGGATATGCCAAGCTTCTTTAATTTTGCATGTCTCAAAACTGTTTTCAATTTAACAAGTTATACAATAGAAAATGGAACGAAAAGCAGTCTGACACTTCGTGGATAATTTGTGTATGTCGTTGTTTGAAACTTAATTATAAGGGAATATTGAATATTTAGCAAGAATATAGTTAAGATACGTGGATAACATTTTTGTCGCTTCTGACTCTTCCGAATCGTTACGTTGCATTTTATAGTTTGAATACTTTCTGCATTTTACACTCTCAATATCTTGTTTCAATAAATGTTTGCTTTCACGTTTGGAAAATTGCTCAATTGCACGAGCAGCCTATGATACGCAGCGGGAGAGTGGTACTGGCATAAGCCCGCCGTGAACACGGTGGTTGTAGAAAATATACCACTAATACTGATATGTTAGATTGATCAAGTAGGAAATTATATTAGTATTCAATTTTACTTACCAATCTCGTGTAGCACGTGTCGTAAACGAAATAAAAGGCAGGAAAGGGAAATGGGAACAAAACCTACGTAAAGGACCACACTCGATAAACACGACCGAAACCGTAGATATCCATATTAATAGCGACACCCCCGACCGAAAACCTGTCATTTATTATCATCAAGTACACGGCTTTTTAGTTCCCCTATCAAAACCACAAAAGTGATGTACTTGGTAGTATTCAATGTATATTGTTAGATGACCTAGTTTTATCGTAATTAGGTAGAACCATTATGTGATCTTTAAAGGCTAAAAATATGCTCAAAAGTTGCTGCTATTCTATAATAGGTTTCCTGTGAAGTGTTTTTCAGAAAACAATGTTATTATACGTTCTTGGAACAAGTTCGCTATATTGAAAGTGTTGGTTTGCGTGATTTCTTTTGAGATAAATGACAATATCTTCAATCAGCGGATAGAAAATTTTTATGGTGAATACTTGCTTCTTTTTATGTGACTGCCCGGATTGAACCCTGTATTTTCCGGATTGTAACCAATACTCTCCGAATTGTAATCCATATTCACCCGATTCTAACCCACATTCTATGTTACTTGAACCGATGTCTACTTGGCATTAACACAAAGGCCCCGCTTTGTCGTTACAACACATTTCGTCATTTCGTCATCATGGTCGACAAACAACGATAGTCGTACTCATTTATTTCATGTGAATTTTTGCTGGCACTATATAAATATTAAGATCAGTAGATGATTTTGCTTATTCAATACTATTATCTATTAGAATAAGGATATTAGTGTAGGTTTTGTGTGATATTGTTTTCATATTGATGAATAACCGAGTGAATTAGTTTCGAAATTATATATAGACTTGATAATTATCCATCAGCTACGGTACTCGATTACTTATTGGTGCTGGTTTGTTAATCGAAGGCAATTGTAAATTTACATTTTATTTCTGAGGTTTAGGTAGGATCTAGGATCTATTTAGGACGAATTCGGTATCATGATATTTCTATTTATATTGAGATATCTTTTTATTGATGTTATATAAATAGGTGTAAAAATGTTGTAATAAATCCCATAATTATTCTGTTTATTGGTCTGCGTTGTTGAGTACGGTATTTTATTGTACTGGACCAGTGTTCAGTCCGCATGTATATGTTGTGTATATCCTAATTATTTTTTTGGTGTGAATTGAGTTGTGTTCTTTTGTTTCGATCTTTAGATTTTCCTCCCTCCAATCACTGAATGTGTTAGCGCGGTATTCAGTTTTATCTTTTCTTTTTTTTTTGTTACCATAATTTGAGCGTGCATTTCACTTTTTCCTTACCGGCCCGATCGTCTTGCGGGTGTCAATCTAACGTTGATTTCGTTAAAGAACTAAATTCTTAAGATAAAACTGGAAAATAAATTAAATGTTTACAATAGTGCTTTTAGGCGCAATAAACACACCACCACCAATAACTATTCAAGTACCACAGCTGATGAAAAATTATCACACTAAATTCTTATTCTAATTATAACAGCATTAAATAATTAACAAAGATGTCCTCATTAATTTCTTAATATTTCTATGATACAGGTAAAACTCACGTACCATATAAATGAGTAAAATTATCGTAACCTGTCAATTATGACGATATTGCTTTACGTGAGCTCTCAAGGGTTATTAGTAACTGCAATTTAACCAACTGATTATAACCCAATTGAAATACAAACGGCAGCCAGATGAAATGTGTCGTAACGACAAGGTAAGGTTACTTTGTTAAGACCAAATAAGCTTTGGTTCCAAGTACCTAAGAATGTGGGTTCAATTTCGAGCTAAAAGCACTAAATTTCTATTAAAAAAACATCGCCCTTCAATTACCTACTTGTCACATAAAAAGGAAACAAGTTTTCATCATACAGATTTTATAGCTGCCCTGTTAACTTTTTAATATTTAGCACAAAAGAAACTAGGCTAACCAACATTCGAAACATAGAGATCTAGTTCAACGAACATATTATAAAATTATTTTTTAAAGAGTAATCATGGAAAACCCATTATATAATACCAACATCTTTGATTATATATCTAGCATTCAAAGCCGGTTTATCCAATTACAATTAAGGTAGGTAATTAACTGCAATAAACATCGAAAACCAACGTATCATAGGCGGTTCGTACAATCTAGCAATTTTCCAAACGAAAAAGCATACATTTACTGAAAACAGCACAAAGAGCAAAATGCAGTAAACACTCAAACTACGAAATGGAATGTAACAATGTTTGTAAGTCTTTCTCTACTTATTATGTATTTGATCTACGGCAGATCCTAAGGATGGTAGAAGTACAATTGCGCGAGGTTGACATTAAAAAAAGGATTTGTTTATATGTTTCATTGGATGACTCGTTATACACTTGTATTTCACAAATGAGCTTTGAGATGACCTGACAATTATTAAAAAAATACTAAACTATTTGCAACCGAACTGATCATGTGCCAAATTTATATCTCTCAAAGAATCCAATCACTAGCTGAAGCTTCATGAAATTTTCATATACGCATCATGTACACGTCGTAGAGCATGATAAAATATTTATAGGTTTAGCTTTGCCTGCCATATAAGTAATAATTTAGTATGAACGACAAACTTTGAGATAACATATCTTAGTCGTATTGTAGTAAATGTATTATAGTTGGAGAGGGGATGTCCTACTTACTCGTGGCGTCTTAAGATATTTCAAATCAATTAGGTATGCACTCCCTGTAATCATACTTTGTTCTTACTGGAGATTTTTTATTGTTTTTCAATACAACTTTTGAAATATCGAAGTTTACTGCATGTTTGTCAAAGTGGACGAAATTATAAAACTTGAATGTTCTAAATTCACGTTTTGGTCTTATTTTTTCGATTAATTTAATTCTTGATCCACAAACTTTTTATAAATGATTGAATTAGGTTAATATTAAAATTATAAAAATACAAGTGTTGTTCTATAACTATGGGGTGTCAATATATGCTAAATAATATTTAAAAGTTATATAATTGAAATATGAAAATCTTTCACGAAATTTATTTACTTATTTACAATTTAGGCTTGTTAGAACATTATTTAATAGTATGTACAGAACGATTCAAGGATTCAAATACCAATGCCACCCCTACATCAATATTTGCTTTAAATAGACCTCGCATTCTCGGTTTATTTTCGGTCAAATTCAGTAAATTGGCTATAGGCTTTCAAGTGAAAAATCTTCCTTACCTCTATCTTTCATAAGAAAGTCTAAGTTCAAGTAACGATATTTACTTTAGATATAAAGGCCACGAACCTCATTTGATTCGGAGACGCGTCAGGCGGCATGTCATTCACCATGACCTCCTATCCTTATGGGTCAGGTGTGGTGAATGTCATTTGTATCTATAAAAAAATTGTCTTTTTAAACTTAGATTTTCTTATCGGAAAATAGGAGCAAAAATCTTTTTTTGCGCTCGTATACCAATAGTTTGTCTACTACCTTCTCTTTAAGGAATTTTCCTTAAGAAAGTTCAGAACACGTGATGGCCGGTTAACATCACCTCTTAGCGAAATCAGCAAATTAGGGAGAATAACTACTTAACTGCTTCAATGAAAGGATTTTATGTATGGCAAGTAACTTAATCTTGTTAGTGCAAACTTCTTGAATGAAGATTACGAAATTACTGCAAAGATGAGGTTAAGTATAATTTTTCACCAGCTTACATTATCACTGTGTTGACAATTAGGGCTTCTTTTCTAGGATCTACAAAAACACAAACAGGTTATTTCTCTGGCAGACATTGCTGCCAAAGCCATAACTTGCAACTATGAACCGCTTATTTATGTCTTTGCTTGGAGTTTTCCTGTGACTGGAAATTATATTTTTCTGTATTTACATGGTCATTCAAATGAACGCCTGGTCACTGAATATAATGTTTTGTAGCTTATCGAACCGCTCAAACATATCTGTTCAAAATTAGAATCGTGAACATGGTCTGTTTTCTCCAATTTGGTAAAACTATAGTTTTGGTAATAAACTCAACTCAAAACGCACGCCGCCGACACGCGAACGGTTTTAATGGTAATAGTATTTGACGACCATAGCTGCGTGGTAATACATGCTTCTCACCTCTACATATACGCACCACAAGAAACAAATAGCACTTGTTATGGACACGTATAATCTTTATCGCAAAACAATCATAATACCTATAAGAAACACTAGTAATCAAATTTTTAGTAGACTCTAGATTCGTAATTTTTGGAATAAATTAGATAGTTATCATTATTAAGTCTTCAGTCTTGGAACTGGTTAGACGCGTACCTCCATTGTGTCCTATTCGCAGTTAACCTACACATTTTCGTATAATTCCCAGTCTGCATCTTTAACTATATGCGTGCAATATTCTGATCTAGATCTACATTTATGTCTCTATTTCTATATCTGCTTATAATATAGCCCGCACTATTCCTCAAAAATGCCTTAAAACATATCCTGCCCTTCTATTTCACCTATTTTTGTTTTGTTTCAGACTATTTCTATAACCTCTTTGTTATTAACTTTATCTGTCCATGTTGAAGCACAACATTTCAAAAAGCCTTATTCCTTTTCCTGATGCATCTCCTGCTGTCCCTATTTCATAGGCGTACAGTGCTGTGTTCCACACATATGCTTCCAACACTTTTGTCCTTGTTTCTATGTTTGTTGTCATCGAACATAACCGCTCCTCTTTCTTGTTAGTTATAGTTCAGTTCCCCTTCTATTGTTTTGTAGGTATAACTGCAATTTTTTTTCTCACTATATTTTCCATCTTTAAATTGGATGGACGCGTACCTCCACAGATTTCTATTCTGAGCTAGCCAACACAGTTCCCCGTAATTCCCACTGCCTGGATACAGCTCAGTTCCCCTTCCATTGTTTTGTAATTGCACCGATATTCAGTGGTATTTGAAGGGGGTTAAGCAACCTGTTGCTACCAAGATTCCCTAACACTTAAAAATTTGCCGAATTATTAGTTTTACAATAAAGTCTTTTGCAGTCAGCATTAGTTGATAATATTCCAAAACCTGTATTTGTTTATAGTACCCATCAGGCTTAAGTGCAATTATTTTTTCGTTATTAGGTGTTTCGTCTTGGAACCGGCTGTACGCATAACTTCACTGATTTCTATTCTGAGCTAGCCTACACAGTTCCCATTAGTTGAGAATATTGTAAAACCAACACCTGTAGTTGCTTATAATAATAATCATGTTAAAGTACAACTATTTTTTGTCATCATAAGGTTTTCTGTCTTGGAATTGGTTGAACCCGTACCTCCATTGGTTTCTATTCTGAGCTAGCCTACACATTTTCCTGAACTTCCCACAGCGTATATCTTAGACTATCTGTGTGCAATAGTCGAACCTTGGTCTACCTCTACCTCTCGTTTTTCCTATCTCTGCTTCTAATATATTCCGCACTATTCCCTCATGCCTTAGTATGTGGCTTACCATCCTATCTCTTCTATTTGTTTACTGTTTTCCACGTATTTCTTCCTTTCCCTACCATTTCTAGAACCTCTTGGTTCTTAACTTTGTCTGCCCATGACATCTTCATCATACGTATGTAGCACCACGTTTCAAAGGCTTCTCTCTTTTTCCTCTCCGCTTCTCCGACTGTCCCAGTTCCACAGCCGTACAGTGTCTTGCTCCACATATATGTTTTCCGCAACCTTTTCCTTGTTTCTATGTTTGTTGTTTTTGAATACAGCAATTGCTTTTTCTTGTTAAATGTGGTACGTCCTTGTGCTAATCTTTGTTTTATATCTTTTACGCTTTTTCCATCTTGCGTTATTAGGCTTTCTAGGTAGCAGAACTCTTTAACTTCTTGTAAGTTTTTGTTTCCTATTTGTATTCTAGTTTTTGATTTATTTTCCCTTCCGCTGAATACCAGTACTTTAGTTTTATTTGTGTTAATTTTCATACCGTATCTCTCTGTTAGAACTGTTTCCATTTCATTAAGGGCTGCTTCTAACTTTTCCTTGCTAGATGCTAATACTGCTATATCGTCTACAACTCTAAGTATTTCAATCTCTTGTTCCTGCATAATAGTTTCAAACGTCTTCCTGCATTTGACAGTATTTTTTGCACAAGTTAAAAATTAACGGGAATAGAGGATAGGGCAAATCCCTGTATTATCCCTTTCCTTATATCTACTTCTCTACGTTTCTGCTCTAATTCTATTAAAGCTGTTTGCTCTTTGTATAAGATATGTACTATCCGTCCATCGCTAAAACTCATTCCAATCGTTTTGAGTATTTCGAACATTTTTTTCCATTTTACATTGTCGAATGCTTTTTCCAAAACTACAAACCTTATATACACGTTTTCTCCTTTTTCTAGTCTTCTCCACTATCACCCTCAGAGCTAAAATATCTTCACGTGTTCCCTTGTTTCGCTAAAGTCAAATTGATCTTCTCCTAGTAACTTCTTCAGCCCGTTTTTCCATCCGCCTTTGTACAATTCTAGTTAATATTTTTGACACGTGAGCAGTCAAACTTATTATTCGAAAATTTTCAAATCTATCCGCGCCTCTTTTTTTAGTATAGTGACTATGATGTTACGTTTGAAATCTTTGGGTATTTCGCCTGTCTCATACATATAGCTTACAAGTTAGAAGTGACGTTCTGTTATTGCTTGTCCAGCGGTTTTTAGAGTTTCTGCTTGTACGTTATCTATACCCCGTGCTTCGCCATTTATCAGGCCTTTTAATGCTAACTCAAACTCATCTCTAAGTATAGGATATCCCAAGTCATCGTTTTTATCTGATTCCTGTTGTAGTGTTGTTAGTTCATCTCCTGCATATAAAGTCACTATATATTCTTGCCATCTCTAATCACTTTCTCTACATTTTCTTTAATGGTGTCTTTTTCGGCGCCTCTTATGTTATTGCTGTACGGTTTTATATCCCTAAAATTCATTCTTATTATTTTGTATACTTCGTCTATATTTCCTATATGCATCTCAGGTTGTATCTCTTTGCATTTTTCATCAATTTATTTCTCTTTAGCTTTCCTGCATTTGCGAATAATTTCTCGTTTTATGGCTTTGTATATCTGTGTTCCAGCTTCATCTGGTTTGTTTTTGTATTTTCGTCTTCTATTAATTTCAAGATATCCTTTGTTATTCATGATTTCTTATTTTCTTTTTGTGTATACCCCAGAATGTCTCTCGCCGCCATGTCTAAGCTAGATTTAATGTTATTCCATTCTGTTTCTACGTCCTTATTATCAGAAATTTTTCCGATACCTTACAGCAATTCATTGGATTTTTTTAAATCTTTCTTGGATATCTTTATCTTTTAGTTTCTCGAAGTCATAGTGTCTTTTTCCGTTTCTTTTTCTTAAATTTTTAAATTTAGGAGCGGCTTTCATAATTACGATGTTGTGGTCAGTGTCCATATCTGTTTCTGGGTAGCTTCTACAGTCTTTTATTTGATTCCTAAACTGTTGTTTATCAAGAATGTAATCTGTTTGATATCTTCTTATATCTCTTGGCATCTTCCACGTGTGTCGTCTTCTAGAATGGTGTTAAAATAATGTGTTTGTGATGATTAAATTGTTTCTGTCGATAAATTCAACCAGCTTATTTCCCCTGTCGTTTCTCGCGACTAAACCAAATAAACCTAGTGCTGCTCCTTCCCTACCCTCACTTACGACTGTATTAAAACCCACGGTAATTATTAAATTTTCATGTTCTTTTACGCATCTGAGTAGGTCTTCGATATCGTTGTAGATCGCTTCTACCTCTTCCTCACTGTAGCTAGTGTGGGCATGTGTACTTGTATCATTACTGTATTTACCGGTTTAGATTCTAATCTAATCACTAGTACTCTTTCGTTCTTTTGTTAGTAGTTTGCTACACAGTGTACTTTTTCACATAGCTATACCCATACCCGAATTTTCTTCCTCTGATCCTGTGTGAATTATCCTAAAGTCTCCGCTCCAAAAATACCCCCCCTCTCGCCATCGAACTTCGCCGATCCCTACTATGTGTAATGCTAACCTATCTATTTCAATTTTCAATCTCTAGCTTACCTACTTCATACTTCTGTAATTGCACGCTCCGACTCGCATAACATTCCAGACTTTCTAGACTTTCCGATCACATCCTCCAAAGTATTTTAACTCCGGAATTTTTTACTCCAAAGGTTGCCATCATCTTAAATAGCAATTTAAGTACTTTATGTATTTGAGAGGTAATGTAGTGGTTTCCTGTTACTTTCCACATCGCAGTAGTGTGTCTTAGAATGCCATGCCGACCCCTATGGTCTTTGCCACTCTAAGTACCGAAAGAGCTGCTGCCCTCTTTCAGGAACCTGTCTTAGTTTGGTTCTTCACTAAAGTTCCCACTAATTTGGTTAGACCGGTAGTTCGGCTCTTTAGATCATTGAAACTCGCAAGTCAGTCTACCCGTTCTAGTACTAGAACTTCTTCAAGGTGCAGTTCCATTCAGAAAGGGAAAATTTTGTATTAAAACATTTTTCTTTTCCATGTTTTGATATCTTTTGAAATTGAATTGTTAGGTGCCACCGGCGAACAATGAATTTTTGGTTTTCCTTATATAACTATGAAAGACATTATGTGTCAATTTTTTGAAATCATTTTAATATACTCCTAAGTAGGCTACTTTTTTCCCATTTAACTGACTCTGTATCTCTAACCTTTTCTCGTATAGCAACCTAATCCTATGAGACACGCTGTATAGATAGATGTATTTTGAATGCAAAACCGTAGGAACCTTCCATATCTAATTGCTATATTTGTGACCTTAGTATACATACTGAAATTGCTCTTATAGATCGTTGGTCACGTTTGTGTACACGTAATTGCAAAGAATATAACTTTCGAAATAGTAGTTGACAAGTAAAGAAATACGGGCAAGATAAACTTTACAGTATGAATAATATAATTTAATTTTGAAAACAAGGATAGGTAATACAAAAGCCAGCAAAATCCAATCATTGTAGTGACGTCACAGGCCGTACTTTTTGTTGCTAAATGTAATCCAAAACGATGTACGTGTAATATTTATGAGAAAATAATTGCTAGCGATTGGCATCACCTAGCGCTATTGTCGTTAGCACTTTCTACTGCAGCTTTACATACATTGCTGCACCTAATAGATTAGTACATGCGATGTTCACCTATGTTACCGCTTGGGACAAAAGCGGTAACTGCCTCTCTCTTTCCCTGTCTTTTTCGCCCCCTCGCTCTCTCTTCTCTCTCTCTCTCTCTCTCTCTTTCTCGCGTGCACTGAATAACTCATTCTCTCTCTCGCTCTTTCTCGCTCTCTCTCTTTCATTCTCTCTCTCTCTCTCTCTCTCACTCTGTCTCACTCTCCTTCTCTATTTTAGTGTTTGGTTCTCTCCTCACCTATTTCTTCATTCAAGATGTCTATTTCTTATACCAACATGAATTTATCTATTCCATCAACACCTCATTTTTAATTTGTTTCAATACAAACAAAAATTTGCTTCGTATCCTTGCCCTCAATCATTGGAAAACCCTGGATGTAAATTATTCCGCCCCCAAACGTAGTTGCAATTATTTCGGGCACGATGGAGTAGATTCTTTTGTTTCCAAATTCTGAAGGCGAAGTGAGTATACCTACACTTTTGCAGAACGCGAGAAGTTACTTTAGGTAATTAAGGAAAATGTACGAGGCTAAGAAGGGATTACTTCGCCGAAACTAATGCGCATCTGCGTTTCAAACTGTTCGATTTATGGTGTCGAGTTGAGTCCGTTGTTTTAAAATGCGTCTTTCTCACGGACCTATTTGTACCGCTTTCATGGCGCGCTTCTCATGGGTAACCGCGCTAACCACACCACATTCCTTTCCCTAAGAAATGCGTGTTTATGCGGAATATGGGCAATATATTATCGGGGAAATTAGAATTATGTAACTTTACACGCAGTAGCTTAATTACATTTAGGATGGGAAAAAGAGCTTTCCTGTACTGGAATCAAAAATCCCCCAATCCTAATATTAAAATGAAATTTGATGCAGTCAAAAGGCGCAACAAATTTTACTGAATATTCGGTACTCCATTTTTACTTACTAGACATTTGTATCTAAAAATAAATAAATCAGTAAAACTTTTCAAAAATGTTTCAAAACATAAATACCAGACCGGAAAAGTTTTCTTGAAATTTGAATTAACTTCCAGTTAGGATTTTATTTCAGTATGTATTGAAATGGAGATTGCTATTATACGAAATAAATAAGCAGTATGTTTGATTTGTTTCAAGGACTCGATATATTAAATGTAGTATGTGTTAACTAAATGCTTATATAACTTGTGTATTCTTCTATTGAGTATCATTTTTATGGTTGATAATATGTAAAAGGATTAGTAATAAACTTCTTTTTATATCATGTAATCTCTTACAATGTTGATATAGACCAATATTGGCAGGCAATTAATTAAAGGCTATTTCTCTTTAGTAGCAATTTTTGCGATCTGTTAATCTATAGTCCAGTAAATACACCAAGAATGACGTCGTAGTATTGGATACCAATCTTACGAGGCGCGTCTCTGAATACTGAAACTTGAGATCGATCGTGCCTTTCTACTTGATTGGAGAACAAATAGTGATAGAATGTTAAATGGCTTTTTCGCGCTTCCTATAGCAGCTAGAATAATAATTAGCCATGAATACTTTTTGCAAGTATAATGAACGCCCTACAATTGCTACAAACTGCCATTATTTATTACATATGCATGTGTTAGTTATTCAAGCTAGTGGGTTTTAATCTTGACTAATGGATCTTAATGTAACACACAGTGCTTGCTACAAGGTAAGCTTAGACGTTACTACTAAAACAGAAACGCTTAGATATATATAATTTTGTTTTCTCCCGAGGTAAAGCATCCTTACAAGTTATTTATTAGGAAAAGCAATTATAAGTTTTGGGAGAGGAATTAGATTGTTTCTGTTGTGATCACTTTAGCTCAAAGTAGTTGCTGAGAAGCCTTCTAATCCACTGAAGTATTTGGCTAAGGACACGCGAATTCATATTTTACAAAGTTAAGTACTAAGATTGGATTTCCATCAATTTATGCTGTATCATAAAAGTTTAATGTCTTTAGTAAAACAGTTTGGCCTAGATTTACAAGTTTTAGCTTTTTATATACTTACGAAGAGCTATATCTTTTAAAAATCCAAACAAGTACTTTTTTTAAAAATTGGTCCCATTTGATTATTGGATGTCATACCATATACCTATATTTCACTACACTACTGTAACGTTCCAGCCACAAACTAAACAAATTTAAAAAGCTTCTGCAAGTTTTGATCTGAAAAGGACATTACGAATAAGCCTTCAAACGTCCTGACATAAAAAGCATATCTGAAGCATATTATATAATCTAGACACAATTATATGGAGTGGAACCAATCAATTTTTAGTTAACAAGTGAATTGTGTACACAATTCACTTGTTTGTTGTTGAGAACACCAGCCTGCGGGTGAGGAGAATATCCTCGATAGTGTTTAAAGCAACAATATAGTAAATTATAGGTTGAGAAGGTTCACTTCAGCCTAAGTGGTGAGGAGAATATCCTCTGAAGTGTTCCAGAACAACAGCTTTTTTTTCTTTTTCTTTTTTCTTTTTTTTTTAATACAGGTTTTCTACTGATGATGGCCACATAGTGGTCGAAATACGTATTTAGTAACTTAAATATTTTTGTGGTCAAGGGTTTTTATTTAATTTTATTTATCTATTATGTTCATACCAAATATCGCATCTAGTCTTAACCCCGGCACTATTATAAATTCATTTTCAAACTTTATCTTACCCATTTCACATTGCAGAATTATTATTTTACTCACACTTGCAAATCTCTTGCTATTTGGTGCTATTAAATTAAACTTCCTAATGGGCCTCATACTCCCTATTAACTTTTCTCGTTTAACAAAATCCTCAGACACTAACGACGCTTCCGCTCCCGTATCAATGAGTGTTCCACCTCGACTATTTCTAATTTTCAATTTAATTATCGGTAATAAGCTTTTATTCATTTGCTTTTCTATTTCACATTTTATATATTCACGCTGGTGTTCGTATTCATTTATTTTTAAATTTTTATTATTATTAATATTTCAAATTCCTTCAGATTTTTAAATTCCTAACCCTTTTTATTAAATTTTTATTTGTGTTTCTACAAATTTTAATTTTTAAATTTCTCGCTCCTACGATTTTTAATTCTTAATTTTCCTTTTTAGTTTTAATTTTCTTTTAGTGGTGTTCTCGCCCCTACGCGTTGGGTCGCCATAAACTGCTGTATTATTTTATTTAGGGTCAACGAGCTCCTACGGTGGGCACCATAAAATGTTGTGATATTTTAGCCCCACGATTGTGCGTACATAAAACGCTTTGATATTTCACCAGTCCCTACGACGATGGTTTTATTTATTTTTAGCCCCACGGTTGTGCATGTCATAAAATGCTGTGATATACCCCTATATTAGGCCCTACGGTTGGGCAGACCATCAAATGCTGTGATACTTTCTTTATTATATTTAGCCCCTGTGATTGGGTCTATCATAAAATGCTGTGTTATCCCCTTTTTTAATCAAGCACTTATTATGTGCTTTTGTTAACTGGAGGTTTCTTTTGTTTATTCTACGAGCCCTATGACTTAACCTACCCCTAAACTACCCTATAATTATAGCAATATATATATATATATATATATATATATATATAAATATTGCTGTGGACTGAGGTAGCCCTAACGTTGAGCGTGAATAATCGTGCCGTGGATTATAGAGGTTCTAAGTGAGCCTCAATAAAAGATGAATGTTTTAAATTTGCCAGTTGTCTAATTAATTTCAGGCTAGCCGTCTTCATTATAAAACCAGTAGCATCAAACAAGATTTATAATGATACGAAATATTATTTTACAAACCATCTTTTGAATACTGATTACTACATCCATAAAACTTTTCTCTAACATACAATATCTTACATGTAACATCTGGGAAAAACAACCTTCTGTTAACACAAACTTGAAATATTAAAAATAGGGTTCAAAAACTGCCACAACAGCTTTGCCGTATGAACAAAATCTTAAATCTAATATCAAAAAAATATATAACTTCTGTATAATCACTCACTTATATCAAAAACAGAATCCAATAAGTCTTTTCTACAATTAAAATGAGCACTTGCAAATCTTAATTTCTTAATTTTTATTCACACATAACTCTCCCTAATTAAATCTTATTATGTACAAAACTTGTAAAGATAAGTCGTATAATTCAATATCCGCCACTTTAAAATCGGATTTGAATATATCAGATAAGTTAGGTTTAATTATTTCTTCATATACTGGTAAAACCTGCACCTAAGTCCTGCCACCTTTCAAATTAAATTATTGACTTTTAGAGACAACTTTCATCAAAGACTTGCACACAAAACAAAAACATCTTACCATATAACTTAACTAGTTAATAGATATATCCTCTTTTTAAAATATTGAACAATATGATTTTATTTTACCGTGATAAATTTGCTTATTGTTGTTTTCTTTCAGGCCACAATTCTCAATTACGACTCTAAAATCCCTCAAATTGTTTTAGGTACAGCTTTCCATGCAAATAGCTTCACATTATGTGTAACAAACCATTCCATTTAGGACGAATCCTACGCTATTTTCCAATAACTTTTAATTTTTAGTTCCATGTTTAAATTAATGTAATTACTGCAAATAATCTACTTTCTTCTGAGTAGTAATGCAATTTTAACGTCAATAAATTCGTCAACATCTAGAATTTTTCGCGGTCATTCGTGAATCTAGTGATTGGTCCGTTTTCTAATAGCCTTGAGCTACATTAGTTACTTGATGTCGCTCCCCTATCTTATCAATATTCAAAATCTTTATTGCTTTAGTTAATAGTTTTCGCGAATTCTATGGTATTTTCAGCTAATTCATTATTCACCTGTGTTCTATTTTAGTACTCGATTATCTCAGAATACGGCCCTTTCAATTGAAATACACTAGTAACTTTTTCTCAGAATATCGACTGATATTTAAAACCTAATTGAATACGCTTCTGTGGAAGTTTGTTATCAAACAAAATTAAATATCAATCC
>JARFIW010000412.1:3886360-3986360 GCA_036346225.1 Platerodrilus igneus
AACAAATTCTTTATACGACGGTAGTTCAACCGCACAGACAATTCGAAAGCTTGAACGGTTTCAGCGGCAATTTTCCTTAAATGCAGTTTAAAAATATAAATTTCAGTAAGTCTTATATACCTACTTGCGAAATTTTCTATAAAAGTATTTAACCTTAATGCGGAATGTGCACAATTTTTCAAATCGAAGATATTATTAAGACAAAATGTACCTAAAGTTCGTTTATCCTTTATTTTGATACTTCCTTTCTAATGCGGCCCATATAAATGGGTGGGGTCTCCCCACATGGCACAATGCCAGCAGTAATTTTGAAGGCAGAACCTGACAATTTGCTTATCATGTATTTGAACTCTTTGCGAGTCGGATAGTTGCTGATTTAAATGAATATTATTTTTAAACGTTTGATAGAACAAATTCCATACCGATTAACTTCCACCAAAAGATGGTACCTCAAGAAAAGGCAGCGGAACGTTTGACACTGCGACCTATGAAAAAACTCGATGCATCACACTGTTAAATACAAAATTATAACATATTATACTGTTTACAGTAAATTAACCATTTTGCAAAAGCGATATAATTCATATTTCTGCCAGACAGTCCTAGCAGAACGAGTTTAACAATCGCGAATGAATGAATTCCGAACCGTAATCGGCCGGTGCGGCGGGTAACCAAGTATATCCATGCAGCAGCGTATTGTACATGAGAGAAGCGCCAAATCAGCGAGTAGCTTATATACTGTCATATTATACGATTTAAAGAAATATGAATGCAGTGTGTTTCTACAGTTTTTATGGTGATTTTTGATTTATTATAATGGTATTTAATGTTTTCAATGAGAATTTTGTGAGGTCACCAGGACAGGCATCAACACCAATGTGTTTGTTGTGTTTTAGCCTTTTGCATACTGAGAAACAAGTAATTCACCTTAGCAATAGGTTGTGCCCTTGAAGTAAGTTTAATAAGGAAGATAGTGTTGAAGACGCCCCTTTAGTTGATCCATTAACTAATATTCGACGTAGCGCATAAATTTACTACTGTCTTCGAATTTATATGGCATGATAATTAATGTTTTCCAAGATATGCGGTTTCAACACGATTGTGCACCTGTTCATCGCAGAAGATATGTTACAGACTAGTTTATTGTACATTTTAGAATCTCAGATCTAGTCTACTGGTCACCACCGTTGCCAGATTTTTTGTCTTATTAAATGTTTGTGACATAGAGCTTCATAAATTATTAACCCAAGGTTTCTATAGAACATAGATCAATACGCTAAATAAGTCACACAAATACATTCTCCACAGTAGACATAGAAACTGTGATTTTGTATACTTTGAAGTATGGGAGCTTCATTTCCCTATTTGAGTCTTAGAAGCTACATTACTACGATATTGCCCCGCTACGAGCAGATATGCTCTCTAACAGTGCTCAACTCTTTACGTTTCAAAGCAACTGTATAGTGTGAATTCAAACATCTTTACTACTTCAGAAGTAGGAGAAGCGTTTCTCATAGAACATTTAGCTTAACAAAACTGCTTCCGGGACATTATTCAGAGAATAGACGGAATGGGTTTTTGTGTACAAGATAACGTTTCAATCTAATAAAAAACGCGAATATTTAGTAACGCAAAAAGTCCTGAAACTACTAAGTAAGGCCGTCGCTTTTATTGCAATGTATGTAAAAAGAATCCACAGTTTACTACGAATCCCAAAAGTATTCTTTGAAATAGTGAAGAGAAAAACTAAAACCTCTATAACGCCGAGAAGAACCGCTCATTAAAGCGAGAAGTAATTGATAAGCTCCCGCAACTGTCCCTGGACATTTTCATTAGTTCTCGTGTGGCTGAATCTAGATGTAAGATGCTGATGCTGACGCTATCTGTTACGGTCTCGAGAGTTGAATTCTGATTGCGGAAATTGCGCCGAGTAACTTTGAATTTGAAATACTTTGGGTCAGTGTGTACATATTGGGCGTTCAATAGGACAAATAGGACACAGAAGATAATCAATGTGGAAGAAGCTTGACGGCGTAAATGTCTGTATTAATTTACCTGAGCATTAAAAACTTTCCAGTTTTTTATATATATATACAGGGTGTCTATGAAATACACAGAAAAAGTACGAAGGGTGACTTGTTACGTTATCCTAAAAAATGTATACTTTTGACGACTTTCCAAATACTGTTTCGTTTCAAAGATACAAAGCAATTGAAGTTTTTGTTTACTTAACAATATGCTGGAGCATCTAGATAATTTGCCTACTGTTATTAAGGATCATAATATGACTTTCTGTTTGAATTATAAATAAACAAGATATCTCTATAACGCAGCATATGTGAAACTGATTGCGCTGTTAAACTTAGATCCTGTTTAATAGTAATTTGTGATTTCACTGCTTTATCAAAAATGACTTACCCATTCTAACTTAAGACACGCCTTGGTAAAACTTATTACCTTGGAAATCTCATGTTTATGATTGCTTATCATAAATTGTCAGATTTTATCTATAAAGTTCCCTACCATGAATTGTTATACAAATGCCGAGATGGTCGGCATGCATTTTATAAGGTATGTATGCAAAAGTCATTTTCAACATTAGGTTTGATAAATGTCTGAGTTCAAATTTGAGTGATGTCGTTTTGACCAGTTCTTCTATCAGGAAGACAGATGAGACATACAGAAATTTTTGGGAGCAATCATCACCTTACCTGCTATATCAATGGCTACCACGAATTTAACGTGGTTTATTCACAATGGTGCGCGAAGCGGTTTAGTGAGGTGTCTGCTAAATCAATAATTATAGCGTATCAGGGTTGCTGGATTAGTCGAGGTGAATCGCATCCGTAGCATTCTCACTCTCTAGATCAGAGGTTCTCAAACTGGATACCGAGGGACCCTAGGGTGATGCGAACGTATGCCAGGGGTACCGCAATCATGGCGGGTAACGCTAAACTAGGCTAAACAATTTAAATAAAGTCCAAAGTTAAACTACGATTTAACTTTTTTTAACGAGAAAAGAAACTCGATATTTGTTTCGTAAATTTGAAAGACTGCTGGTCCAAAACTCAAACAACTAATACAAACTATAATACATTTAATAACTCGCATGTGCAATCCAAATGTTAGTGGAAACTACAAACAACACAGTTTAAGGTGGTAAGATGATCATTGCGGAGCATGCTACCTCATCTTGCACGTTCTTGCGTACTTGGTTTGATGATTCAGTTGCTTCATTAATTTTAAAGAATTCTGACAAGTTATAAGTGCATTACAGATGTTTCAAGCGTTAAATTATTAAATTTGAAATTACTCAAAAGGGGCGGGAAGCTCGTAACAAAATAAGGATGAACCGAATAACTACAATGGTGCGGGGCGAGTCTCTATAGAAATAAGTAAAGAAAATAGAACAAAATTGATTAATAATCAAAAATTTACCTATGTACGAATTCAAGCTATGCTACTAACAACACTTACCATGTAAGGTTTTCAATCATTCAAGTTTATGGGCTCCAGCTCACATAATTTAATTTAGCGAGAATCTCTTTAGACGATGAGTAATAGGGGAGGGGGATTTTAATTACTGTACTCTCTTGGTGAAATGGATTTTTTCTTATAAAAGGTCACCTGTATGTTTGAGAAAATAAAACAACAAATCTCTACTCATTTTATCTAAATCTATTCTATAATAGCACTATTTCAGCATTTATATGCACAAGTATGCATATAATAATTTTAAATTTATTTAGATTATTATTCACGTCCGTGGCCTAAAGATATTCAGAAAATAGTTAGTTTTAGTTTTAGTTTATTCTTAATGCATCAAAACCTCTATCATTAAATATCACAACCAGTTGCAATTAAGTTTGCCAGTTCAGATCTTACATCTTTAGATATTAAACACAATGAGATGTTTGAACTATTTACAACATAATCATTATATACAAATATCACAAACAACAACCTCTAACTTCTAAGAAAATATGACTTACGGTTATGTTTTCAAGTGACTACAAAAAACTACCATTGGAGCCATGGGTAATTCATCTAATAATAGGGTATATAGTTCCAAACTGATTTTGATGGGAACCAAACAGTCCCAATATTTTTCAGTAGATTATGTTGAATTCCGTGGACACAATTTATTATTTCATAATCAAACCAAGCTTTTACTGGTTACCTGCACATGTTCCCCTGTTTATCGCTCGCAACTCATCAACTCATTCCACTTTTCCTTGTGTTTTAATTGGGGATTGTGTCTGGTCTTTTCTAACACCTGAAGCAAGCATGATCTAATCGACCCTATTATCACGAGCTACTATTAAGTAATCCGTCAAACACACAAACGCCGTAAGCAATGTATATTCTACAAAAACCTCGAATTTTCTAGCATAACCGGAGTATGAATCATCCATTTAATTCAGGGTATATATAAGACCGCCGATGAAGTACAGAGTTAGTCTATATCAGAATGTCGTATATAAAACATCTTGTATATAGTTAGTTGTTCATTACGTTCTGAAAGTCCTTTAGTAAATATAAATTTATGTTATGTGAACGTGTATATTGTACCGCCAGATTGTAAAATACATAAATAGACAAAAGTGTAATAAATAAATTATGGTAGTGTTTAGTGTTGCCAAAAAGACTTATGGTTAAGGAATTAGTTTAAAAAAATATTAGTGCTTGTAAATAGCATTAGTGTGATAGTGCTTCATTGTTAATTGGGCTGAAAACATCTATAAATAAAGCATATAATTAGACTTGTGAACAGTGAGTAATAAAGACTTTTGTTATTACTTGTTTTAAATTGGTGAAACGCGTTAATAGTAGCCCCCTACGCTATCATACAAAAGTCGTGCGATTGTGGTGATTATTTTATAGATACATTGAAATCATGACACCCTGTATTTAGTGCTGTAATTAATTATCTAAACTTAATACCGGTGGATTTGGCAGCTAGGCGTCGGGGTCTTTTTCTGATTGAATTATCATTTTAGTATGTTTGGGGTTTCTTTATCTTGCAACTATTGAACATTGAATTCGTTCGTGCTAGATTTACAGCATTTGTCCGTTCGCACAAGCATTAAAATCCTTTTCACCTCACACAAGCTTTATATAATTACGATTTAAACGAGGGCAATTAACTATAACAAATATTGAATGTTTAAAGTATTATAGGTGGATTGTATAATTTATTAATATTCCCGACCGTAAAAGCAAATATTGACGAAAAATAAATATTAATTAGAGAATGCAGGGAAGTTGTAACGTAGGGAAGCGGACGTAGCACACCTTATCTTATCAATTTTTACTATCAACGTGTAATCATAACATAACATTTTATGTTTATCTTTGCTATCTAGAAAATTGTTTTTTACTGGAGAACACTATGTTTATAAATATTATTTCCGTCGTTCAGCATTATTTTCTGTATTCCTGTTAACCATCGACAACATATTATTATTACATAAAAAACTAAAATTTGTCTTAAATTCATCAATATTTATATTAAAATAAGTAAATTGCATGTTTATAGATTGACACCAGGCTCACATGACAAATCGTTTCTTCATGAAATCGTCTTTCTGTTGCCATTAACTTTGACCTGAGTCAGACTCTAGCTGACTGATGCCTATTTTTTTTGTGCAGATTTAGCCAACTCAGGATTATAATTTTCAGACTTTATCTTAAAGAAATGCTACCTCTCAAAATTTGATTACATGCATGTATCGCTGCACTATCCGGTTTATATGCTTGCATTAACTGATAATGAATTACTTGTTTTAATAACACTTTGTTGTGAAACCAATTAGATTTAGAAATAAAAGACCCACACAGAAGTGTTGCAAATAAATACATTACATAAAATTTTATTTTATTTCGAAAAAAATTATCATGTTGCATGAACTAACAACGTAACTGTAATCGTAGAAGTTATTTGTTATGTTTCAATTTATCAAAATGTTTGTTTCAATAAGTAGTATTTAAGCTATTATAATAAAAAACTGAAAATGAAAACCTTCATTGCGTATTAATTTTCTGATAAAATTAAGATAATATAAAGTGCTACATAATTGTTTCGTAACCGTCATCGGTCCTTTGGCTCTTTTGAATACAGATTAAAATAGAAAGTAAACACTCTTTAGAAATACAATGTAAAACACTAAAAAGTTTGAAATAGAGAAATGAAAACAGCTACAATTAAAGTAATACGATATATGCTCTTATGATAACGTGAAAAGTAGTACGATATTCGACCTTTGAATAGAATGTAACAATTCGAGAAAAATTAACAGTCACGAACTAATTAGTATGCTATTTGGTATTTTTGATTTAGTAACATTAGGTTTATATCATATTTGCCCCATATTTATAGACTTTTTGAGTTTACGATGTATTGTTTGAAGAAATGAGATTGCATTTGCAACTGCTAAATCATATATCGCTTTATCAATTGTTAACTTGTAAACGATATAGGAATTTACAGTGTTCAGCTTTAATATTTGTATAGCATTAATTTTTTTGTGTTACTTACGTGGTGCCACTATCCTAATTTTGCTATATTATTTTGTATTTCTATTTTTTTATTAGTTCTCACGGTTTTAATTCTAATGTGAATACTCTAACCAAGCATATTTGTATAGGGCGTCCACTAGGAGCTATACGTGTTTAAAGATTATTAAAAAGAAGTATTATAGTAGGATACATAATTATTTATTTTCTACATACAGAAAACATGCAAATTTTGGGTTTTAAAAATTGCGCTGCCCAAGTAATGTCTATTCGCCGAATGCACTCTTTTAGTCTCATGCGCATATTTCCGAAAACCCATGCATAGAGTCGGACCTATTGTTGTGGAGTATTGACTTTAAATAAGCGTCTCAGGGCAGTAATGCCGTGGCTGCAATGACAGGTTAGGTTACTGTTAGAAATAGATATTATTATTAAAAAACACAAATTAGATATTATTATTAAAAAACACAAAACACAAATCACTTAACACGCATATCAGAACAGTCTGCAATAGTTTTAGCAACAACTGTTCTGATATGCGTGTTAAGTGATTTGTGTTTTTTAATAATATATATTTCTAACAATAACCTAACCTATCATTGCAGCTACGGCATTACTGCCGCGAGACGCTTGTTAAATAAATAGCCATACAAAAACAAATTGCAGATAACGAATGCGCTGACCTTGGGATCCAGTGTATGTCTTCAAACTTATTCCCTACTTCTTACTTTTTCCATGAACATTTTGGAAGTACAAGCTTAAGCTCCATTTTGCTGGAAGTAAGCCTGGTTATTGAAGCCTATAAAAGCCTATAAAACTCTGGCTCAAAAACTCGTCCAATATCTGACAATTTGCTTACAACTCACAATTTTTCCATAAGAAAAAGATAGTGCCCTATAATTACCTAGTTCGAAATTGCACACCAAACAGTTGTTTATGGGTAGTGTAGTAACTTTTGATGACGTTGCTTAGAATTATTTTAAGACCTGTACTTCACATTCTGCTTATTTACATAACCATCTATGTGGAAGTTCGCCTCGTCAGAAAAAAATGTTATATACACGTATAGGGTTTAAACGGTCAACAAGCAATCTTGCATATGTTTCCCTCGGAATAAAGTAACCATCGCCTAATTTGTGAACAATTTGAAGCTTGTGTGGATAACGCAATAAATGTTCTTTTAAAATTTTAATAACCGAAGTCTTGTTTATACCTGTAGTCATGGAAATCTTTCTTACAAACTTATTGTGATTTTATCCGATTTCTTGAAAAACAATTCAAATGTTTTCAGGAGTAGTAATTTTTGATCGTTCGGCGATGGTGGCGCTGATTGGTTATAGAACAGTTTTCTATAAAATGCCTCACCTACGAAAAAATCAGTTAGATGCTCAGTCCATTGTATATACGGCGAATTCCATACTTTTAAGCAAAACTCGCGGCATCCCCTTCCACTCTTAAAAAACACTTCGACCGCGTACGCGCGTTGTGTAACCGCCTACTGACTCATGGTTATTAACGAATATACACAAATTACTCCTTATGGCCGAGGGAAAGATGCAAGTAAGCTAGTGACGCTACAAGTATAATTGGATTGTTCAATATCCATTACTGAAGTAGTTGTTGATTATTGAACCAAAAACGAAAGAACAAAAGAAGTCAAGATTAATGTTTAGGCGAGAGCGACAAATTCTTCATATTTGGAGCAGAAAACATCTGAAGTGCGTAGTATTTCATCGTACTATTAGGCGAGCCCTTTGAAAACTTTGTGGTCTGTTAATAGTGGCGGACTAAGGCTAAAGCGGGCTCTAGGCAACGTTGTGATTCCGGGCCTATTTTTCAGTCATGACACACACTTTGCGTTTGGTAGTTTGGTTTTAAAGCATATAGTATGTAGTTCTATTTAATTGTCGGATTTCAAGAAAAAAAAGGAAAAAAATAATGTACATGTACAAAAATTAAATAAACATAATTTATTAAAACAAACAAACATAAACATAATTTATTAAAGCAAACAATAATACTTAAACAAATATACCCAGATTGATTAGTTTTATTGCCTTTTTTCTCATTTTTAATTCTGCAAACTCGTCAACTAGTTTGTCATAATAAATATAGTTATTTAATAACTCTTTTTCTATATAAAGTAATGATAAACTGTTTAATTTTTGTTGGCCTAATGTGGATCATAAAAATTTTTTTATTCTGGCCATTACTGAAAATGATCTTTCACCGCTTGCGTTGCTTAATGGAAGGGTTAAATATGTTCTCAGAATTATGTTTAAATTAGGGAATTTTGCAATAATATTATTTTCCTGAATAAATGACCACATGGATACAGACGAAATAATATTTTATTTACTTATAAAGGTCTTAAATTGTAATACTTCATGTTTCAGTTCTGCTAGGTTTAAATCTTGTTCATAACACTTTAATTCCTCTATTGAAGCGTCACTATCATCACTATCATGAAGAATTGTTTTGAATTTATTGTTATTAGTTTTATATCCCTCAGATCTTTTTTTAATAATGCTAATTAAAGAATTGCATACCACAAAAAAATATTAACTTTAAAATGTTCTTTGCCACAGAATCTTATTTCATGTTCTGGAATTTCATCATGAAATAGTTTCCGTATTTTCTGCCGATTTTTATCATTAATATATGCAATATCTTTAACTTTTGCTGCTTCTTTTTCTAAATTGTCAAAATCATCTCTAACAGTTTGTATGAAATCTATCAATGAATCATATATTAAAACTGCTGTATTTAGAGATTCCTCTTTTTGTTGAAGAGTCTTGTTTGAAGCATCTATTCTCTCTAAAATCTTTTCCCATGTAATAAGTAACAGTAAACACTAAAATGTATCAAGTTTTTTATGTATATCGGCAGCTTCGGACCTTGTAAATGGTTTTTTTATCTTTGTTTGAGAAAAAATGGCGTAAACAATGTTTAATTTCTTCATAATTTTCCTTTAAGGATTTCACAGGTTCGGAACGAGCAGACCACCTAGTGTCACAAATAGGTTTAGTACTCTAGTGTTTGCTCTTACAAAATTTTTGTAATGCATTCCGCCTATGTGTAGAACTTGAAAAAAATACGTAAAATTCCTAAACGATATTGAAAAAGTGATCATTTTCATGCAATTTTCGGCAGCAACGTTTCCAATTAAATTTAATGAATGATTTGCGCATGGTATAAAATGGGCGGAAAAAAATATGTTGTTTTATTCTGGATTGGAGTCCCTTATATTTACCTGACATATTAAACGCATTATCATAACTCTGTCACCGACAGTTAGTGATGTCTAAATCTATATTATTTAAAAATTCTAAAATAACTTTCTCCAAGCTTTCAGCAGTATGAGCAAATATAGGTAGAAATCCCCAAAATCTTTTTTTTATACCACCTTGAAGAACATAGCAAATAATGACGGTCAGCTGATCTACGTGAGATATGTCAGTTGTTGAATCAATAATTAGAGAGTAAAATTTGGCTTGTTTTATTTCGTTAAATACCTCCCTTCAATATTTATTTTTCATTTATAATTTGTTTTTCAGTTCAGTGTCAATGCATCCGGTAATTTTAAATCTTGTTATAAAAATTAAAATGGAGTTAATGTGGTCACTGGAGTTTTCATGCTCTGACAACCTTTTATGCACATTTTCCCCATCATTCGTTTTTTTTAGTCATTAGCGTTGTTTGCTTGGAAAATAGTTTACAGACGTAACAGTACAATAAGTTGTTGCTTTCAGTATAAACCAACCAATCTCTTTAAACTTTTTCCCCGCTATTAATTGTTCTGAAGAAGGAGGCAATATTAATTTTCTTGTGATTTGTTTTGATCCTTGGTTGCATCGAATATAAGATGATTCCAAAGATCCATTTATTGTTTTGGTGAATTTTTTATATAATAATCTCGCATGGCGTCTGTTAAGTATTCTGGCCATAATGCAATATCGCTTACAAAACTTTTAGTTTCATCATTACTTTGAGATGATTTTAAATTTATATTCTTTCCTTTTGTTTCATTTTCACAAATGGAATTGTTTGGTTTTTCCTGCTGGTCTTTTTGCAGAATAATTTCGGTCACAAATGATGTTTCTGGAGTTTGAGCAGATAAAATTTGTGAAAATGATGACGATTGTTGTAATGGTTCTCCATCTACAGTTAAAAATTTGTCCAACGATCTTTTCATTTGATTTGCCACTTTATCTCGATCCGCTTTTAGTTTTCTTTTTTCACTTCCACTTAAATGTTTATAGGAACTCATTTTAAAGACTACGTACTAAAAAAAAAAAGAAGAAAATGATCTTCAATTAAATTTATTTTTACTCAATATCACAATCACAAACAAAGTCACAATTTGTGGTGTTTTATATAATATATTATTTTAATGAAATAATGTAATACTTTTATAAAAACTTAAATTTTTATTCTAGGAATTCTAGAATGTATTAACTATGAATCCAAAACAATCTATTTGCCATCAAGTCTAGCTACTTAGGTCTTAATTGTACAATTTTTAATCACAACTCACATAAGATGCAATACGTTCAGGAGACACTGATTTTAAATAGTTACGTTTGACTTTTTAAACACATGCATAGTAAAGGCTCGAGGCTCGATCGTATTTACACACATCGACACTCGCGGGCGTGGATGCATAAGCACGAGAACGCTCGTTCACACTTGTTGTTACGTCATCATCGAACAATTCGGTATTTTGTGACAATAAATACCGTCAGTGCGTGCATCCTACAGTTGTCAGTGAAACATTATATACCGGCAGTGAGTGCGTGAAGGGACAGTCGTAATCGAGCCTTTACAGAACACAGTCGCATCCGAACCCTTGCAGAAGCCGGTTGTATTAGAGCTTTTGAAAGCGAGACCGACACCAATCGTGCGTGTTACTGGTTCTCCGTCGAAAGCTTTTGTGCGTGAACGTTTTATTGCCCACAGCGGCACAGGATAAAAGGTATTTATACCCTTTATTAAGTAGTTTGGTGTAGTTGTAGTTATTACATAACCGCTCCACTGCTATCGTTATTGCTTGCAAAAAGCAATTGGTCCTTCCCTATAATAGCATATTTATATCATCTCCTTAACCCCCCCTAACCATTGGTCCTAAAGTCGATCCGAATTCACCAGTTCTATGGTATACACATGTCCTAAATTAAATATCATTTTGCACACCAGCGAGCTTTTTAATTAATTAATGATTTAGCTTTAAATTTGTGTTCAAGCTCCATAGTTAGCGGGTAAAATATGTACAATATTAGCTACATACTTTCGTTAAACTAAATTAAGTGATTTTGCCGTAATTAAACCAACAAGCGTTAGTTACAAACAAACATCAAATGTGTTAGTTTTCAGTTTAAATTCATTTTAGCGGCATAAAACACAAAGCAACCTGAAAACTATAAGTCGCTTTATACTTCTTAAATAAGAAAGGAAAGGGATTTGCTTTGTATTTAAAGCTATTGCACGTTTTGTACATACAACCCTTTCAGTCGGTTTACAACGTAAAATATTTAATACATCTGCAGAGGAATAAGGTTGTAAAGTTGCATCTTTCGGCAAATATGTTAAGCCACATGTTTTAAAGGTTCCTGTGAGCTTTTGAGGGTAAAGGCCGCCCGGACCGTAAGCTGTAAATTTTATCTTTAGGCTTTGTTGGACGAACCGTTAGTCATAAAACGTGATTCATTGGTTTATACGCTGTCTTACCTTTTCGTGCTTTGAACAAATCATAATATTTTAATATTTCTCAGCCCACATTTGAACTTTGCGGTTTTACTGCATTTTTATAGTGTAGGCCGTTCAGAATAACTGTCAGAATGGCTCCCAAGAAAATACAGGTAGCTGAGCTCCAATTGCTTAAAATACGCATTATAGAAATGTGGGAACTTGGCAACGCTATTCAAAGTGACCCAACTTTAAAAACGTTGTTCCTTATTCAAACAAGGGGAGTACATGACCTTTATACAAATTTCAATAAAACTTTAGTTGACGTCTTAGCTTCATGTGACGATGTAGAATCATTAAATTACATCGCCTTACGGAAGGAAGTAGATTCCGCTTATTTTTGCATACTGCTGCATCTCGAAACGATGCAAGAAATGAAAGCACCACAAATCATCGAAAATGCTCCAAGCAGCACGGTATCAAAATTGGTACCGTTAAAGCTCCCAAGTTTTAATAATGAGGTAACTGAGTTTGTGTCTTTCATCGATTTATTTGACAGTCTGGTCTATAATAACGCGTCGCTGTCCAATATCGAAAAATTAAATTATCTTATCAGTTGCTGTACCGGGGAGTCTTTAAAAATCGTTAAATCTGTACCCATTTCTGGGGATAACTTTATTATTTCCTATAACGCCTTGCGTGAGCGATTTAGCAACCCGCGTTTATTGGCAACTTTGCATTGGAAAGCAATGAAAGACTTTCCACCTTTAAAATCAGAAGACCCTAAGAAACTTAGGGCACTTATTGATTGTTTTTCAGAGAACCTTGCTGTTCTAACTAACTTAAAGTTTCCCACTGAACATTGGAACTTTATTCTGGTCGATTGTCTTTTAGAAAAACTCAATCCGTTCACTAGAAAACGCTTCGAACTCCAATCGGATCCGAAGCAAATACCCAATTTCGAGGATTTGAGATATTTTTTAACTCAACAATGTGCAGCGTTGGAAACCTTTTCTTCAACCGCACCTGTTTCTTATTCGACGACTGTCCATACATCTCACACATCAGTGCCTAAGAAATCCTCAGCGTTTCAATTTAAACCAAAGGTTTCTACTAACGTAGTCTCACTGGACACACCAAGTAGCTCCAGTGACTCAAAGAATTCATTTTCGCACCATTGTCCTTCTTGCAAAGGCAATCACTTAATTTATAGATGTCAATCGTTTCTAAAGAAAACTCCGACAGAACGTTTCGACATTGTCAAACGCTTACGCCTTTGTTTAAATTGCTTACGAACAGACCATGCGTCCATGCAATGCAAATCTTATAATTCCTGTCGAACTTGCGCCAAGCCGCATCATACCTTGCTACATTTTGAACCGCAACCTGCTTCTAGCCGTTCAGCTGAATCGACCGCTACACACATGCATAAAAATGCCAATAGGACGCAGTCAGCCTCTCCTATTCCGGCAAATGTTTTGTCTTCACAAACGAATTCAAATCTTGGGGTTACTGTCTTACTCTCCACTGCTGTTGTGGAAGTTCAAGACCGGTCTGGTAGATACAAACAGATCAGGGTACTCTTAGACCCTGGCTCTCAAGCTAGCTTTACTCGAGACGATTGCGTGAGCAAACTTTGGCTTCCACGCATACGTTCTCAAGTTCCGATTTATGGACTTGGGCAGACAACTTCAGCGGTCAATAGAGGTGCCGTCAGCTGCACCATTCGCTCTATGTTAGACTCTGAAAAATCTCTAGAAGTCACAACTTTTGTGCTTTCGTCAATATCTGGCAAATTACCTAGCGTTGAAGTTCCTAATAATTGGGAACACTTATGCGGCCAGCACTTTGCAGACCCGACCTGGAACTCTCCAGGAACTATAGACATGCTCCTTGGAGCAGATGTTTATCCGTTCATCATCAATGGCGGTGTTATACATGGCAAATTTCCTCAGCCTGCCGCCATAAATACAATTTTTGGTTGGACTATTCTCGGTCCCACAAAAAGCTTGCAGTCTGATACTGTCCAAGCATTTTTTACTTCTGAAGAAGATCCTATCGACCAGACCCTAAGGCGGTTTTGGAAGATAGAAGAGTTGCCATCCAAGCCTTATACTTCTCCAGAAGAAGAAAAGGCAGATCTGATTTTTGAAAACACGTTTTCTCGTGACCCTAGCGGTCGTTTTATTGTTGCGTTACCGTTCAACGATACTTTGCCCATTTTTGATAATTCCTTTGACATGGCTAAAAAAAGACTATTTTCGTTGGAGCGCAAATTGCATGCTCAACCGGAGCTACGCGCCCAATACAACAATTTCATGCAGGACTATCTTGATGCGGGTCATATGGCATTACTCGATTCTCCGCCCGTTGGGAACGATAATTATTTTTACCCCATCACCCTGTGTTTAAAGAGGAAGGTCATACTTCTAAAATTCGTGTGGTTTTTGACGCCTCTGCAAAGGCTAAAAACAACGTGTCACTTAATGACACTCAATTGGCTGGACCTAGTCTCCAAAACGACATTTCGTCAATCTTACTTAAATTTCGCTCTCATCGTTTCGTTTTTACTTGTGATGTTCGCCAAATGTATCGACAAATTTTGGTTACCGAAAAACATCGAAAGTTTCAATTAATTGTTTGGGGGTTCTCCGCAGAAGAACCCATTCAGACCTGTCAGCTTAATACAGTGACCTATGGTATTAAGTCATCGCCTTATCTAGCATTAAAAACTCTTCAGCAATTAGCCATTGACGAAGGCAAAAGGTTTCCGTTAGCCGCTGAGGCTATACGGTCAAATCTATATATTGACGATTTCGTCGCCGGTGGAGATTCTATACAATCGGCCCGCGAAATTAAAGATCAACTTATCCGACTTTTACATTCGGCTGGGTTTGAACTTCGAAAATGGAGTTCTAATTCAGTTTCTATTTTGGAAGGCATTCCGTCAGATTTTTGCCAATATACTTCTCTCGATTTCGATTCTGACGAATCAATAAAAATATTAGGTCTACAATGGTCACCTACAGAAGATATTTTTTCATTTCGGGTTAAACCATTAAACCCAATATGTACAAAGCGCAACATACTTTCGCAAGTTGCCAGAATATATGATCCATTAGGATTTTTAGCACCACTAACACTTTTTGCAAAACGCCTAATCCAGCATCTGTGGATGTTAGGTTTAAATTGGGATGACATCCCACCAGCAGACATTTCGTCTCAATGGCAGCAATACCAAGAAGAGTTGCCGTTATTATCGTCATTAAAGTTACCACGTTGTTTACCCCCTTCGGCTCCTTTTACTTGTCATTTGCATGGGTTTTGCGATGCTAGCGAGGTAGGGTATGCAGCGGTAGTGTATTTCAGTTCATAAATCAAACTACTGGAGAAATAACTGTACAATTTGTAACCGCTAAAACAAAAGTAGCTCCAATTAAGCGCATTTCAATTCCACGATTGGAATTATGTGCCGCCGTTTTATTAACCGATTTACTTTCTTTTACCATTCGGTCTTATCAAGGCTTGATTGAAATCTCCGATGTTTCAGCGTGGAGTGATTCTACGGTCGCTCTCACTTGGATACGTTCTCCACCTTTTCGTTGGAAAACTTTTGTGGCAAACCGTGTTAGCCACATTCAAGAAATCATTGCACCTAGCCGATGGTTTTATATTAAATCTTCGCATAATCCGGCTGATCCTGCATCTCGGGATTAATGCCAAGCGCGGTTATTTCATGTTCGCTATGGTGGGCGGGGCCTGAATGGCTTCACTACCCTAGTGACTCGTGGCCGCCTCAACCAACATTGTCAACCTCAATTGCTGAGGTAACTACGGAAAAGAAGATCCTAACATTTGTCGCTCAAACAGATCCAAACGTCATTGACATTTTACTAAGTCGCTTTTCATCGTTATATAAAATCCAAGGCATCGTGGCTTACATTTATAGATTTTCTAAACCCATGGCTCAACGTCATACGGGTCCCTTAACAGACATTGAATTACACAATGCTCTCATGATTATCGTTCGGCATGTACAAAATGTTACATTTTCAAAGGAAATAGCTTCGATCAAGGCAAACCGTAAGTTACCTAAAAGCTTGCGAAAACTTTCTCCATTTGTTGATCCACAAAATATCTTAAGAGTAGGTGGGCGCTTGACACATTCTTCGCTTTCCTATTTCGAAAAGTTTCCTGCGTTATTGCCTCAGCGGCACCGATTAACCGAACTTATCATTCGGTCAACTCATGAAAGGTATTGCCATCCTGGTGTTAATACCACAGCGTATCTTATCCAACAGAATTTCTGGATCCTTTCCATTAAAAATTCAATCCGAAGTTATTTATCATCATGTCATAGATGTTTTCGTACCAAACCGGTCCTGGTAACTCCTCCTATGGGAGACCTACCGGCAGCACGTATTACCCAAATCAAACCGTTCAGTATTGTTGGTGTTGATTTTGCTGGCCCTCTTTAATAAAGGCTAACCGCCTGCGAGGCTCTAAAACTCTTAAGGCCTATATTTGTATTTTTGTTTGTTTTGCCACTAAGGCAGCACATATTGAACTTGTGTCGGATTTGTCGGCAGACGCGTTTCTTGCCGCTTTGCGACGATTTATAGCACGTCGAGGACGCTGTTCTCAAATATTTAGCGATTGCGGTACTAATTTTGTAGGTGCCTATCGTCAGCTTATGAGTTATCTGCATAGTGCGGTAACCTCAGAAAGGATAAAGTGGTCTTTTAATCCACCTAGCGCCCCTCACTTCGGTGGCTTGTGGGAAAGCGGTGTTAAGTCGGTAAAGACACACCTAGCTCGCGTAATCGGCGAACAAAAACTTACTTTTGAGGAACTTTACACAGTTCTTACGCAAATTGAATCTGTTCTAAATTCAAGGCCACTCTGTGCTTTGAGTTCGGATCCAAATGACTTGCGTTGCCTAACACCAGGTCATTTCCTAACTATGGAACCTCTTTCTGCACCACCAGATGAGGACCATTCAACCAACGTTTTACCATTAAAGAGCAGGTGGAAACTCCTGCAAAAACTCCACCAAGATTTTTGGGCTCGCTGGAGCCATGAGTACTTACATACTCTGAATCAAAGGGTTAAATGGCACTCTAAGGTAGGTGCCCGACAAGTTGAAAAGGACACTATTGTCCTCATCAAGGACGACCAGCTTTCTCCACTTCAATGGAAGTTTGCTCGTATTATTAATACCTTTCCCGGTGCGGACGGTATTATACGTGTCGCTGAAATCAAAACGGCACATGGCACATTAAAACGACCTTTGGTCAAACTAGCGCCGCTACCGGTATTTTAATTTTATTTTATGTTTAGATGTATATACATTTTTACATGTATAGTAGTATATTATTTTTACATATTTGCTTATTTACATATATATTTTTATTTTTGCATAGTTGGTAATATCGCTCGCTGTAGTGCACCACCCTATCTTTCGTTACCTGTTTTCCTAGCAAGGTCAAATCCCATGTGATTTCCTTCACCCAACCTACTTCCCTCCTTTTCAAAATTCTATGAATTTGGTGGGCGGTATGTTACGTCATCATCGAACAATTCGGTATTTTGTGACAATAAATACCGTCAGTGCGTGCATCCTACAGTTGTCAGTGAAACATTATATACCGGCAGTGAGTGCGTGAAGGGACAGTCGTACTCGAGCCTTTACAGAACACAGTCGCATCCGAACCCTTGCAGAAGCCGGTTGTATTAGAGCTTTTGATAGCGAGACCGACACCAATCGTGCGTGTTACTGGTTCTCCGTCGAAAGCTTTTGTGCGTGAACGTTTTATTGCCCACAGCGGCACAGGATAAAAGGTATTTATACCCTTTATTAAGTAGTTTGGTGTAGTTGTAGTTATTACATAACCGCTCCACTGCTATCGTTATTGCTTGCAAAAAGCAATTGGTCCTTCCCTATAATAGCATATTTATATCATCTCCTTATCCCCATTAACCACTTGTCGACTTTATCAATCAACGATTCGGCATGATTTGGATACGTTTCAGCAATAATTATGAATATCACGTTTTTCTGTTAAATAAAAATAAAAATTAATTATAAAAATTAAACAATTAAAAACCTAATTTTCGGGCCCCAAAAATTACGGACCCTAGGTACGTGCCTAGGACTTAGTCCACCCCTGTCTGTCAAAAGTTTTCAAGTAGTAGCATTTTCAATAGTAACCTATTTGACTACTAATTTCTCACACTGAATTGAACGGGCATCTTTTAATGATATAAAGTAATAATATATTATGCAAAATGACTACTGATTAGGTTGTTTGATCGAAATCCTTTGAGGGCAATTTAAACTGTCAAAATCACGTATTTGTTTAGTGAGACAAAATATTGCTTTGCCAGAAATTTTGCTTCTAAACTGAAATGAAATATGAGTTCATCAGGAAAAGATTACTCTCCACACAATGCAAAATATATGTACTCGGCATCAATCTAAGTAAAAAAGAAGAGCTATTAGTCACTGTCACAATGGACACCAATACATTATTGAAACCGTTTAGCATGAAAGATTTACCTGTACATTTTTTAAAACCATATTCAGTACTAAAGTTTACTAAAGGTGTCTACCAAATTAATAATGTTTCTACCTCCCAAAGTTCAGTTCCAAGCACTATAATAGTTAATGAATTAAAGTCGATGTGATTTTTAGAAATAGCAATAGCTTGAATATGGTAAAGGAGAGAAATATTTGAGTAAACACGCCCAAACGATGTGTTATTAATTTGGAGCGTTATGAATTAATACATATTCTTCTACAAGAGATGTTTGCATAAAACTTTATTTGCTTTAAGTATAGACTTCATAGGTAGTCTACATTGGTAGTCTATACTTAGAGCAAATGAAATTTTATGCAAATATCTCTTGTAGAAGAATATTTATGTAATAATTCATAACGCTCCAAATTAATAACATATCGTTTGGGCGTGTTTACCCAAATATTTCTCTGCTTTACCATATTCAAGATCGTTTAGATATAAATGGTTCAAGTATTTCCAATATTATTCACGAATACCTTTGTATTATGAATCGTTTCTGTAATATAATAGTATCTATGAACAGTTCCAAATTAAACTAATTTTTGGAAACCCTACATAAAAGCATTTCAAATTCATTCTTACAGTTTAATAATATATAAACGACGTCTTACTCGCAACAATGAAACTTAAGATCGCTTTGTATAGTATCTATGCCCAATATAATTCTTCAAGAACTAATGATGATGGCTCTAATAGAGTCGTGCGTACAGATTGTACAACACGAGAAAAAATGAAAAGGCTAGAATAAGCTATAGGGGCTTATCAATTAGAGCTTGCTCTAATGAGTGGTTGTTCTTTACATTCCCGTGGTTTTATCATTTCCCTTCGAAATTTCATGAAATTCCTTTGGGACTTGAGGTTAGGAGAAGCTTCTTTTACTTGGAGTAATTGAGGAAACTCTGAAGACATGCTAACAATGGAATAGTTGTATTTCAGAATTTCTGGTATATGCTATTAGAAATGTTGCATGTCATTACTAGATCTCAGACTTATTTTTGTTTGAATAATGAAAACTGGAATACTTGCTTGTTTTATGTATGCGTTTCCACTGTGTTTGATGTTGAGTACTGGAAGCGTTCACATTTACATTACACATAATTGCTTTGGAATGCTGAATGTCATCCAAGAATATGCTCTGTCGCTGAAATACTGACATGGCACTCAAATACGACAACGTCATTGTCTCTTAGAACCAAGACATCATGACAAGTATATGAAACTTCTGAGCCTAAATTATTTGCAGATTTTGTGTTTGCTGTCTAAAAAGGTTACTTTCTTTATGAAATAAGTCATTATTTCTGCATAAATGCTTTAAGCTTCGCTAGCTCTTAAAATACCTAGTTTCGTCTATCTTTTAAAATTCTTAGAATATGAATTATTTTGTGAAATAGTCTTACTCTGACTGCATACATTTGGTTTAAATAACAGTATCAATAAACCGTTAAAGGGAATTAATTACCGTATGAGTAAGCAATAGAAAAGCGTGGGGGTGGGAAAGCTGGCTGCTTAGTTCATGAGATAAATTATTGTACATGCTTTGTTAGGACGACTGAGAAAAAGCTAATTTTTTATCAATAGTAGAATAAAAATGTCAAGTAATTTTAACAAACGGAGTTTATAGTCAACACCGAACTCTACCGGAATTTTGTGAAGCGTTTCTTGACAGGGTCTTCGAAGCTAGTGGTTGATGTGATTTTCAAGTGGATATGCCTTAAACCGACGTTAGAAAACGTCCACATAAAGTAAAGCATGTACAGCATGTATTTATTTTTCATTTATTGGATAAAATTCTTGTTCCACTTAATATTTATAGTCTACTGATAAGGATGTAGCGAGCCATCATGAGTTAAATTATTCATGGTAGTCGAAATGTCACACGGTGTCATATTTTTACTATCCTATTTGAACTAAGTGCATTTGCATTGGTATTACTCTTGTCCTTTAAATGGGGAATTTAGAAATTAAAATTGTAAGAGCATATGTATGCATTATATGAGAATATGGGAATGTTCTACTCAGCAATGGACATAAACATAAACGACCAGTTTCTTTAATGAAATGACTTTCCATTAAATAAAATTGTCTTCCACAACAGTAGATACATTTTTTTCTCAATTTTAGTATAACTGTATTTACGTACCTTCAGTTTTACATTTAAATGCAATAGATACCCCGACCCTAACCTGATATATTTTTGTTCCAGCTGCACAATCATTAGCATCCGGCTATCAATATATTCTTTCGAAAAATGAGGATGTCTCAAAATAAGTCTTCCATGAGATTGTCTTCTTCTTCTGATTACAATTGCTTTACATTTCTTTCAAGTACATGAAAAAATTTAGGCACTAAGAAAGCTGATAGAGGCTACATATTGTAATGAAAACAATAAATTTGTACAAGTTTCAATTACACTTAACCACACGAGAAAAATGAGAGTGAATTTCTATAGACATCCCAATATAATAAATTATTAACAATTGAGATCAATTTCTTGAATATACTGAAACAAACATAAGTTACATAACTGAAGTAAGGAAAGAAGTAGAAGAAAAAAAAATTTTGACTCATTGCGTCAACGCTCATTTTCTGATTTTCTGATCTGTCCTTAGTCACAGGCACCTTTGGATTTTCACCATAACCACTATAAAGCTTGTTACTGCCGCCCAAAATGATCCTGCCAAAGGAATTTTTGTCGTGTCTGACACGATAGATGTAGGTAAAATGATGGCAACGTGTAATGTTGACAGAAAGTTCCGGTTTGCAGTTAGTGAACTCGGATCAATGGTGCTTGTTGCAACTGCTGTGAAGATTTTACTTGCTTCTCTTCGTGTATCTGCTGATGGCAAGGAAATAAATACGATTGCAACTGATGTTTTACTCGCTTCTATGTCTTAGTCTACTGTTTTAGGAAAAGTAGCAAGTCATAATGCGGCTGAAGGTCTGATTCAGGTTTCTCTTGCTGTTGATTGTAGCAGTTAGTTTTAACCTCTACCGCATATGAGTTTTTTTCCTCTTATGCGACCTGTTGCAGACACACTACTACCACGCATGCTGTCGGTCGGAGTGCATTCCAACAGTCATTTAATCAAAATCACGTACGTAATTTATTTTCAATTTACTCATAAACGGCTACATGGTTATGAGAAGCAAGATATAACATCGTAATTTCGATTGTAATATGTTTTTTTTTATTGTGTGTAATATTAGAAAAACATCCTTCTAGATAATTTGTCCTATATGAATTAATGTTTCCGTCTTGAACTGATTGTTTTGATGTACGTTATTTTATTTGCTTATAACCACTTGTTTCTCTTGTGTAAATTATAGCTTGTAAATAAAATTTACACCTGGATGCCGCCTGCTTTATCTTAAGTAGAAAATTTGGCACACTCTAACTCATCCCACTCTCCGCTTTTGTAGCTAGCCCGGTTTATCTGAATTTCATTTACTGTTTTTATATATATCTTTTCCCCTCATTTCAACGTAACAATTTATCCACTACTAAATACAAATGGTATATAAAAATGCCTGGATAGGACTAGCTAAGGACGGCACCCAAGCCGAAGTGAGAGGCGTCAGTCTAGATGGTGAAGGGTAAGGTAAAATCAGGACAGGAAAGGATGGTGGTAGAAACTAGGTGCTGTTTAAGGGAAAGGTAGGCAGTTTGACAATCGGGAGTCAGGTTAGAAAGCGGAGCTATGAGGGTGGCAAAATTCGGGAAGAAACGACGGTACCAACTGGCCATGCCAATCAGTTGACGGACTGCGGTAACAGAGGAGGGAGGAGAGATCTTAAGGATTGCAGAAACTTTGTCGGAATTAACAAGGAGACCGTCTCGGTTAACGATGCAACCAAGATAGCGGAGCTCAGGAAGGCAAAAATGACACTTGTCTTCACGGAGAGTAAGGCCAGCATGTAAGAGACGAGAAAGAACTAGACCAAGAATTCGGAGGTGTTTTTCGAATGAAGGAGTAGCAATGATGATATCATCGAGGTAGGCGAAGCAGGATGGTTCAGAACCGATGATCGATAAGACGTTGAAAGGTGGCAGGAGAATTATGGAGGCCAAAGGACATGCGACAGAATTAAAATAAACCTCGATGAGGGACGATAAAGGCAGTGATGGGTTTGGATTTGGGGGACAGCGGGATTTGCCAATAGGCGGAACGGATATCTAGTAAGGAGAGATAACGAGCATCGCGGAGCCGGTCAAGGATGGTGGAAGTGTACGGAAGAGGATATGCGTCTTTTTGGGTGACTTGGTTGACTTTCCGAAAATCAACGCAGAGCCGATAGGAATCGTTTCTTTTCTTAACCAGGACAATGGTGCTAGACAATAGGCTAGTAGAAGGTTCGACTACCACTAAGCGGAGCATTTCGTCGAGTTCCGAATGGGCTACCTCAAGGAGCGGAGGTGAAAGAGGGTGATAACGTAGCTTGATGGGCTCGGCAGACGTGCAGCTGTGGTGTTGTACCAAGGAAGTACAGCCGAGATCAGGAGGTTGTTTGGAAAAGGAGGTAAAAAGTAGAGAGTCTAGACGAAGCTGTTTGTCGGAGGTGAGTTTGGAAACAATATGGGTAGGAGTAGGAGCGATTGTGACCAGGGAGGAAAGGGAAGCAAAGGTTCATAAGCCATCTCGAAAATTAGGGACACACTGCACCGATTTCCAGAAATCGATCCCGAGCACAAGTGGGTAGAAAATCTCAGAAATGACGACATCTAGGATAGTGGCAGAATTTTGGAGAGTGATTGGAAGGGAAACGGAACTCAAAATGACACATGTCGAATTATTGGCTAGGATACAGGAAGAAAACGAGTATTAGTCATGCTAGTTAGTAACCATATACAACGTGACAGCCGTAGAAAGTTTAGGAAGTCACGCAATTAGTAAAGTGTGAGATTTTCCAAAACGCACGGTTTCCTTCACGAAGATTAAATGGCCAGTAGCAAAACACAGCAACCAAAAATTTTAGCTAAGCGGAACCGTAGAAGTCGGCATCACCAAATTTGTTTCTTAGTCAGCAATCTTGGTTGCAAACCCAGTGTACGAGAAGTGAGTCATCTCACGTAGCGTCGAGGAGCGAGAATGTAGGCGGCAAACTAACCAACCAATCTAGACTATTTATTCTAAAACGAGCTAAAAGCAGGTTTTTTATTAGTGCTACCTCCAACCGTTAACGAATACCTACCCGATACACACAAGAGAAAATAATTTGAAGGGAGGATGCATGTATCAGCTCGTATAATTTTTTGTACAATCCCCACGGTAATTGTACAAAGAACAGGATCAGTATTCCAACGAAAGCCGTTGGTATTAGAAAACAGAATGAATAATTCATAAATAAAATCCATTGCAACGAGTTCTATCACTTCCGGTTTAGCCGGAAATGTAACCAACTTTGAAATCCTTAATGCAACACCCTGTATATTATAATAGTTTTGGATAGGAAATACCTTTGGCTTCATAAAAGTATAAGCATTAAGTATACCTATAATGAAAAATAACGGAGATATTACAACTTTTGCATATTTACTATAGATATTGTTCGAAATTGTTCCCCTGTTTTTCTATACACAATTGTGCTCGTCGCAGTTTGTTCTTGCATAGGCTACATAGTTTTCTTCTATTAAATTCTTTTATTACTTCTTCAATTTTGTTTTGCGAGGCTTCAACGGATCCTGTGTTTGCTTATAAATGATGTCTATAAAAAAAATCTTGTGGGGTTAAGTCGGGCGATCGTGGAGGAAATTTTGTAGGACCATGAGTTCCTATCTATTTATTACCAAGCATTTGGGTAAGGTACTGTCTTACTAAAACAGCTATCTCTGGTTTGTAGTGAATTGACGGTAGACCAGTAATAATTATTTTTTCGGCTAACGATGCCATTATTAGAAAAATTATATTCGTCTGACCATAGGATGTAATTTGGAAAAGTTCTGTCTTTTCTAATATTATCTAACAACCAGTTACAAAACTGTACTCGTTTATCTTGATCTCCGGGATGTAAATGTTACACTAATATAATCTTATATGGTTTATAATGATACTTTTTAAAATTAGGCGAATTGTTTCTGTGGAAATACCACATTCGGTTGCAGCTTGCCGTGTAGACACTTGAGGATAAGTTTCAAACAAAGCAAGTACTTGTTCTTTTACTAGTTCAGTCACTATACGTGGTTGTCGTTTTCGTCCAGATTTATTAAAGCTTCCCCTTTCTCGTAGCGAAGTCTCAAGCCTTGAAAATATTTTCGTGCTTGTGAGATTTCTCTGTGGGTAGCGTTCTGAATACAATCGCAACGCATTGGTAGCATTTTTTTGTCATGAAAAATACACTTCTAGCACATCCACCTTCTCAGTATTTAAAAAATTCATTTTAAAATATCGCAATAATAGTGTTTAAAATTAGAACAAACACTAAAAGTGACTTCTGATTATAACTGATATTGTTTTTGTTTTGATGGTGAGTATGATTTTTGTAAAAGTAAAAACAAGAAATGTCAAATATCTCTGTTATTTTTCATTCTAGGTATACCTAATGCTTGTACTTTTATAAAGCCAAAGGTATTTCCTATTCAAAACTATTATAATATACAAGGTGCTCCATTAAGAATTTCAAAGTTGGTTACATTTCCGGTTAAACACCAGAAGTGATAGAAAAAATGTGTTTACTTGCCTTAAATGACAATGATATACACTGACACTTTTCCCATTTAACCTACTTTCTATCTCTAAAAATAAACGAATTACCAATAATTTGGCACCCCGTATTCGAAATAGCTTTTTAAAAATGTTTCCTGTTACACATGCCAGTAATTACACAATCTCAACTATTTAATCTGTGACCAAGAATAAAAATTACTCGAAAATTCAGATGGAATAAAAAGAGTACGCCTTTTTATTTTTTTTTAAACAGGACCTATAACCCATAAAAAAACTGAATAGTATTAAACCAGAGGTCGTTAAGTCTAACTATATATATATATATATATTTTTTTTTTTAGGTAGTTAATTATATATATAAATATATATATATATATATATATATATATATATATATATATATATATTAGGTAGGCAATTACACAAGGTAAGTTGATAAATACTATCGTATTATAGTGAAAAAGATGAAATAATAACTTAGACTTTTAAATATATATATATATATATATATATATATATATATATATACAGGGTGAGTTTTAGTGTGGCAACGGTCGATAACTCCGTTATTATAAAAGCTACGTAAACCAAATTTGGAGGCATATTATTACATTTTTGAAAAGTCCATAAAAAGAGATTTAATTTGATATAAAATTGTATCAGTCTATTCCTTTCAGTTTTTGAAATATTCAACTGTTTTTAGAAAAAATGACCCTGATTAGATACATTGCCACTGCACTAATACACAACTTATGTTAATTTTCTATATGCAGAAAATTTTACTATATACCATAGTATATTTGTAATTATCACTTTTTTGAAAATTTTTTACAGTATACAGGGTGTGTCAGGTTTCGCAAAATGCAATTTTTAATTTTTTTTTTAAATGGCACCCACCAATTTTATTGCTACAATGGATAGTTCATTAAGTGTCCTTTCATTTTTGTTAAGCATTCCCTATACCTAAATCCATTACTTTCTGAGATATTTTTGATTTTCTTCAAATTTTAAGAATGTTTTTAATTTACATAACTAAAAATAACTTACTATTGGAGAATATTATAAAACAATTAATACATATTGATTAACAATCAACTACACTTATCCAATAACAATTTTCACTAAAGATATAACAGCCTACAATAATACCCTATCAACAGAATTCTGCCAGATCAACAATATGCATTTTATAGAAAATGTTCAAACAGGAAATCAGGCAGGCCTTGAAAAAATAACTATTACAATTAAAATGTCATTTAGGTTTATTAATTGTAGTGTGTTGTCATTTAACAGGATATCTCTCTTGGTATATTCTTGATGCAAGTAGGAAATTTCTTAAACCTGCTCCCAATACCCAAATCAAATTTATTTGTTCTTCCACTGTAAAATTCATTTTGAAAACTCCTTCAAAGATTACATTTAAAACAGAACTGATAATGTGCTAAATGACAACACACTACGCTTAATAAACCTAAATGACATTTTGATTGTAATTGCTATTTTTTTCAAAGCCTGCCTGATTTCCTGCTTGAACATTCTCTATAAAATGCAAATTGTTGATCTGGCAGAATTCTGTTGATAGCGTATTATTGTAGGTTGTTATATCTTTAGTGAAAATTGTTATTAGATAAGTGTAGTTGATTGTTAATCAAAATGTATAAATTGTTTTATAATATTCTCCAATAGTAAGTTATTTTTAGTTATGTAAATTAAAAACATTCTTAAAATTTGAAGAAAATCAAAAATATCTCAGAAAGTAATGGATTTAGGTATAGGGAATGCTTAACAAAAATGAAAGGACACTTAATGACCTATCCATTGTAGCAATAAAATTGGTGGGTGCCATTTGAAAAAAATTTTAAAAATTGCATTTTGCGAAACCTGACACACCCTGTATACTGTAAAGAAATTTCAAAAAAGCGATAATTACAAATATACTATGGTATATAGTAAAATTTTCTGCATCTTGAAAATTAACATAAGTTGTGTATTAGTGCAGTGACAATGTATCTAATCAGGGTCATTTTTTCTAAAAACAGTTGAGTATCTCAAAAACTAAAAGGAATAGACAGATGCAATTTCATATCAAATTAAAGCTCTTTTTATGGGCTTTTCAAAAATGTAATAATATATAGGGTGTTCCATTTAAAAAAATATAAGTTTAATATGCCCTGGAATTATGAAACACCTTGTATGCTTCCAAATATTTTTAAAATGTGCACTTTAGGCATGTCTAATATGCCTCCAAATTTGGTTTACGTAGCTTTTATAATAACGGAGTTATCGACCGTTGCCACACTAAAAACTCACCCTGTATATATATATATATATATATATACCGGGTGTTCTATTAAGCGTATCGCGCGGCTGTATATCATAAAGTATAAGGCCTAGAGCTTTACGGAAAAAAATTTATTAAGTAAAGTGGCCAAGAGAAATTGCTGGAAATTATTTTTAAGTTTCAATTTCTACCGCAAGGGGGAGTATTTGCTAAGGTCAACAACAAAATTCAATTTTTCTCCCAAAATTTAAGCACAAGGTATTATGCTCAAAACGCAAATGGGCAGTTATCTTTATTATTTACAACTTTTATTTGAAACGTTTTTCTGTAGATCGCACAAGGACAGCTGCAGGACCTGGTGAATTGGTTTACATGTAAATAGGGTTATCTCACAATGCCCATGTTGGAATTTAATAATCTTAGAATCGTTTGAAAGAGAATTTCTCAGGGATCAAGAAAAACGACTAAATTGATTTTTCTAATGTTTTCTAAATATGTTAGAGGGCGCTTTTTTCAATCATGCCAGTTTTTGTTCATTTACTTAAAAAAATTAAATGGAAAGACATATTTATCAAAGGGGAATTGAATGAAGGGTAAAAAAACAAAAATTTTAGTGAAAATCGCACCTCGATATCTTTAATGGTTCTTAAGTTATTGCAAAAAGTATGTGCTTTTTAGAGATCTATCCCAGTACTAATTAGAATTTTCCTGAATTTTCGGATCAAATATTTGAAATTATTTAGTCATAAATATTATTATAGCAGATGTTCAAAAGTGCCTTTCATTTAGTGACGATGTTTATAAACATTAATAATATGTCGCTAATAGATCCCTTTAAAATGCATCAAGTAGGCGATGAAAACAAAACATACATATCTGTCAACAGGTATAACTCTGTCATACTAGTTATTGTTATAGTAGTTAAATCGTGTATGCTCTGTGTGTAAGTTTGTTTGTTAATTTTGAACTACAGAAATGTCTTTCTCTAATGCTGAAGCTTATGACATGCTTAGAATTTACTTTCAAAGTTTTGAAAACGCGGCTATTGCTGAGGGTGAATATGCAATGGCATATCCTGAAAAAAAACATTATACCAAAATGGTATTTACACGATTGGCAAAACGTTTAAGAGAAACAGGGCGTGTGCATCCAATTAAAATTCCCAAAAGAAAACGTACAATTACAAATGAAAACAGTGTTATAAATGTTCTTGCGTGCGTTGAAGCAGATCCGCATGTAAGTACCAGGCAACTTTCTGCAAATTTAGGGATACCTACGACATCGGTGCATCGTATTCTAATAAACCACAAATTGCATCCATATCATGCAGTTTTGCACCAGAACCTTTTAGATATCGATACCGACAGAAGATTGAATCATTGCCATTGGTTGAAAGATATGTGCACCGAATATCCCTTATTCTTGTCCCGCATATTATGGACAGATGAAGCTACCTTTAGTAGCGATGGAGGAGTAAATTTACATAATATGCATTATTGGTTTGAAACTAATCCTCACTGGATGCTACAAGTTGATCACCAACACAGGTGGAGTGTAAATGTTTGGTGCATTATTGAAAACAGAATTTTAGGCCCATTTGTTATTAATGGAAATTTGAATGGAGCAACATACTTGCATTTTTTGGTCAGCAATCTACCTGAACTTTTGGAGGCTGTTTCAATAGAAACTAGGCAGAACATGTGGTTTCAAGCATGACGGTTGCGCAACTGTTATTCCGTGGAAGTTAGAAATTATTTAGAAACGACCTTCCCAAATCGCTGGATGGGAAGAGGAAGTTTATTTTCTTGGCCGGCTAGATCACCAGATCTTACTGTTTTAGACTTTTATTTATGGGAAGGCTAAAGATATGGTTTTCAAACACGACCTACCACACGCGAGGATATGATTGCTCGAATTCAAAACGCCATAACAAGCATTTCAAGAGCCGAAATTGAAACTACAGTGTCAAGCACCCATCGAAGATTAGAAAAATGTATTTTTAATGATGGAAGGCACTTTGAACATGTGTTGTAATAATGTTAGTTGTTTATTGTTCGTTTTAGTTGTTCTGTTTGTGTGCGTTAAATAATGTATTTAGTTTTACCAGTTGACTAAAACTGGTAATCAAAAACGGCCTTTTCTTAGGACTACAACATTAGCCATTGAAAATACAACATTTTCATAGACAATCATGCTAAAGTAATCCCGCCCGCATTTTCCTCAGATTTATTATTATTATTATTAATGTTTAATCGACTACAAGAAAAGTCTGAGACTCTGTTAACGTAATAATGTATGTAAGCAAAAATCACAATTCTGTATTTCCATTTCTTTAAAATGGAGAATAACTAAATAATTCAAAACGCTATTTAATCCAAAATTCAAGGAAGTACATATTTTTTAATATGAATCGCTTTTTGCAATAACTTAAGAACCATTAAAGATATCGAGGTGCGATTTTCACTAAAATTTTTGTTTTTTTACCCTTCATTCAATTCTCCTTTGATAAATATGTCTTTCCATTTAATTTTTTTAAGTAAATGTACAAAAACTAGCATGATTGGAAAAAGCGCCCTCTAACATATTTAGAAAACATTAGAAAAATCAATTTAGTCGTTTTTCTTGATCTCTGAGAAATTATCTTTCAAACGATTCTAAGATTAGTAAATTCCAATATGGGCATTGTTAGATAACCCTATTTACATGTAAACCAATTCACCAGGTCCTGCAGCTGTCATTGTGCGATTTACAGAAAAAAGTTTCAAATAAAAGTTGTGAATAATAAAGATAACTGCTTATTCGCGTTTTGAGCATAATACCTTGTGCTTTAAATTTTGGGAGAAAAATTGAATTTTGTTGTTGACTTTAGCAAATACTCCCCCTTGCGGTAGAAATTGAAACTTAAAAATAATTTCCAGCAATTTCTTTTGGTCACTTTACTTAATAAATTTTTTTCCGCAAAGCTCTAGGTCTTATACTTTATGATATACAGCCGCGCGATACGCTTAATGGAACACCCGGTATATATATATTATATATATCAACCACGCTGGGGTGTTCTTAACACTAATCAGTATTAGTCATGTTCGTTAGTAACCATATACAACGTGACAGCCGTAGAAAGTTTAGGAAGTCATGGAATTAGTAAAGTGTGAGATTTTCCAAAACGCACGGTTTCCTTCACGAGGATTAAATGGCTAGTAGCAATACACAACAACCAAAAAGTCGATTTTGATAATACCGAAATTTTAGGTTCCGAAACTAATGATAAAAAGAGAAACATAATTGAAACAATAAAATTCAAAAAAAGACAAGTTTATTATTATCAAAATATTTATACATTAAAAAAAAAGTTTAAAAAGTATCATTTTAAGAATAAAATTTTTATATATTGACTTCTGGTATGTACACATTATTGTAACTCATTTTAATTTATTTAATTTGTAGAAAATTTTATTTGAAAATGGTGTAAAACCGAAACGCGTAATAAATTGAATTATATTAATTGCAATTTTATTTAAAAGTGAATGAACGATTAGTTAGGAATTATTGAATGACCAATATCCATGAAGCGTTATGTTATATATATATATATATATATATATATATATATATATTGCTGTGATACCACCAAAATCAGGGTACTCCGCTTTTCGAATCGAGCCCCTACGAATTGGATGTCCAGAATGCTGTGAATCCTACGAAAAGCTATTCATTACTTTAACTGTGTTGGTCCATTGACTTTCTTCTGTTAATCGCCTCGGCTGCTCCCCTAGATAACTTTCATCCTCATTCATAAAAAAAAACAAACACATTCCTACCACAAACACGAACGTTAACTCTATTTACATCAATATTCACAATACATTAAAATTTCAAAATTAAATTTTGAAATTTTAATTTCAGTATCAGAAATTTTCAAGATTACATTTATTATCATTTAAATGTGCATCCTGAATTAAAGTCCTTGTAGGATGCCTACTAATTACTATAACAATATATGCAGAGTACAAAGGGAGCATCTACTACCCCTTTACGTTAATTAACCAGGTTCGTCTAATTGAGCTCAAAGACATACCCATATTTTTATCATAATCCAGAACATCAATACTAAATACCCCTTTCTACTTAAACAAGCAAATTTCACCTTAAAATTAAAATATTATTGTTAGTACAATTTCACTACTGTCCATTTTAAATAAACAAATTAGAAAGTTATTCAACACACACCAAAATCTCAAAGTTCAAACAAAATAGTATAATTTACCTGAAGGTTACTTGCACTCGTAGCTTCAATGTACATCGTCCCTTTTGTTAATCACACCATTCCAACTGGGTTATATTTACGGCTTCTGATTCTCAACGCTTTAAAAATTTTCTCCATCACCATTTATTTAAAGTTGTTTCAGGGCTTTTCCGGAACTCCTCTGTGTATATCTGACCCTTGTTTCGTGGATCCAGACACGTTTATGCACCATTTAAGTATTAATACCCCCGAAAAATAGCAAAGAAATGCATGCGTCTTTCACCAATATACGCCAAAACTGCCTACTTTTGTGTATTTATTTGTCATAGTAAATTTTACCAATTGGTACAGTGATACTAAACTTTATTACCTTGTATCTTCTTTTCTAAGTGCACTAACGTACATTCATTGTAGCACGTAAAGAACAAGCTGTTTTAAATCATATAATATTCGAGCAAACTGTTTAAATTATTTAATATTAAAACCGGAAAACTAAAAAGCACTGTTTAACGCGTTCAATCAAGTCGAAGATCTAAGAGAGCTTGTTTATATTCACCTCGGTATATATAGCGGTTAGCCTGTCTGTCGGTCGAGTCTCCAAAACGGACAATTCTAAAGAATTTCGCTTGCTCTGTTCCCAGTCCGTAGCCCGCGCGTCGGTTTTTCCGAATTTTGCTCTCGCCCCAGTTAAATCTCAGAAAATTTCCACACGGCACGCAACGTCTGAGAATACCTAATTAAATTTTATACAGAAATCGTTGTTTCTACCTCTGATATTTGCATCCTACTTTCAACCAATCGTGACCCTCGTGACGTTGCTTAAATCACGCCTTTTACTATATGTGTCTCGGTCTTGTGCATATTATCTGTCTCTATCTAACCTGTTCTTATTAGTGCAAATTGATATTCCTTATTATCGATTATTTCAGTCCATGTGGAGTATCTGGGTTAAATAACCCCGTATCGCACCTTCTCGTGAATATTAAGCCACGGTTTCTCCAAGATTCTTTGAAACCATTTGTTATCTACAAAATTTTCGCCGTACGTGACATTTAAACCACGCAGGTGTTCAAACATAATATTAATTCTCAGAGCTTTATTTTCTGGTATTATAATCTTGGATTTTCACAGGCTTTTATGCTTATTATTAATAATGGTTTAATTAACTCCAATTAAAATTGACTTCTATCCTTTCATTTTTAGCGAATACAAATTAAATCTTAATTATTATGTGTACACTTTGTTTAATACTGGTTACTTAAAATAAGGTTAATTAATATAAATTTTGCACGTACTTTCCATTTGTTTCTTTCCTCGGAATAAATACATTACACGTAGAGCTTGTTAATACTGTTTCTTTTGATATAAAGCGTCTTGTACATGATTTAAATCTCTTATTTTTGCTGAAATGAATGAATTTTTATTCTCCACGGTGTTTTAATAAAGCGTATTATCTAATAAAATTCCTTATACACGGTGATTAAAATTATTTGATGTGATTATTTAATTTTCTACCCTGGTCTAAATATGAGTAATATATATTGCTGTGATATACTCCTGTGAATGCGGGAACTGGGTCCTTTCAACAAAAAAATTCTAGTCCCACCGATTGGGCGTCATAAACTGCTGTGATCCTGTTTTCGCCTCGGCTGCTCACCTAATTTTATAAACCTCCTCATTCATAAAATTAAACAACACATTCCAACCACAAACATCAACGTTAACTCTATTTACATCAATATTCAGAATACATTAAATTTTCAAAATTAATATGCAGCATAAATTTTAGTTTTAAAAAGAATTTCAAGATTAATTTTATTATCATTTTAACGTGCATCCAGAATTAAAGTCCTTGTTGGATGCCTACTAATTAATATAACAATATAAGCAGACCGGAGTCTGAGTATAAAGGAGCATCTACCACCCTTTACGTTAATTAACCAGGTTCGTCTAATTGAGCTCAAAGACATACCCATATTTTATCATAATCCAGAACATCAATACTAATACCCTTTCTACTTAAACAAGCAAATTTCACCTTAAAATTAAAATATTAGTGTTAGTACAATTTCACTACTGTCCATTTTAAATAAACAAATTAGAAAGTTATTCAACACACACCAACATCTCAAAGTTCAAACAAAATAGTATAATTTACCTGAAGGTTACTTGCACTCGTAGCTTCAATGTACATCGTCCCTTTAGTTAATCACACCATTCCAACAGGATTATATTTACGGCTTCTAATTCTCAACGCTTTTAAAATTTTCTCCATCACCATTTATTTAAAGTTGTTTCTGGGCTTTTCCGGAACTCATCTGTGTATATCTGACCCTGGTTTTGTGGATCCAGACCCGTTTTTGAACCATTTAATTATTAACACCCCCGGAAAATAGCAAAGAAATGCATGCGTCTTTCACCAATATACGCCAAAACTGCCTACTTTTGTGTATACATTTGTCGTTGTAAATTTTGCTAATTGGTACAGTGATACTAAATTTTATTACCTTGTATCTAAGTGCACTGAAGTACATTCATGTTAGCACGTAAATAACAAACTATTTTGAATCACTAAAATATACGAGCAAACTTTAAATTATTTTATCAAACTAAAATGCACTGTTTAACATCTTCAATCAAGTCGCGGATGTAAGAGCTTTTAACGCGTCGAATAGTCAAAAGTCTAAGAGAGCTTGTTTATATTCGCCTCGGTATATATAGCAAAAAGCCTGTCTGTCGGTCTGTTCCCCAAAACGGGTAATTCTAAAGAATTTCTCATGCCATGTTCCCAGTCCGTCGCTCGCGCGTCGGTTTTTACGAATTTTTCACTCGCCCCATTTAAATCTCAGAAATTCTCACACGGCACGCAAACATGTCCGAGAAAAACTAATTAATTTTGTACAGAAATTGTTGTTTCTACCTCTGATATTTGCATCCTATTTTCAACCAATTGTGACCCTCGTGACGTTGCTTAAATCACGCCTTTTACTATATGTGTCTTTGCTTGACGCTTTTCTCTTTCCTTTTCTAACCTGTTCGTATTGGTGCAAATTGATATTCTTTATTATCGATTATATTTTAGTCCATGTGGACTATCTGGGTTAAATAACCCCGTATCGCACATTCTCGTGAATATTAAGCCCCGGTTTCTCCAAGATTCTTTGAAACCATTTGTTATCTACACAATTTTCGCCGTACGTGATATTTAAACTACGCAGGTGTTCAAAATAATATTAATTCTCAGAGCTTTTTAAATAAACCCTGTTTTGTATTTCGTGCTAAAGCATCTGACCGTTTCCAATATCCTTAGAATCGACATGTTTATCTAAACAAATTAAACTGAAATTGCCTTTTAAAATACGCAGGTGTGTTTAAACATCCTACTTCTACCTAACACTTCTAGGATTTGCTTTTTATTGGGTTTTTACAAGTTTCTATAGATATTATCTGTTACTAACGATTCAATTAACTTCAAATAAAATTGACTTCTATCCTTTCATTTTTAGCGAATACAAGTTAAATATTAATTATTATGTGTACACTTTGTTTTACTACCGGTTACTTAAAATAGGGTTAATTAATATAAATTTTGCAGGTAATTTCCATTTGTTTAGGAATAATTAAATTACACGCAGAGTTTTTTAATACTGTTTCTTTTGATATAAAGCGTCTTATAAATAATTTAAATTTCTTAATTTTAACTGAAACGACCGAATTTATTTATGCTTCATGGTTTTAATAAAGCGTATTATTTAATAAAATTCCTTATACACGGTGATTAAAATTATTTGATGTGATTATTTAATTTTCTACCCTGGTCTAAATATGAGTAATATATATATATATATATATATATATATATATATATATATATATTTAGGTATTAAAGAAGAGTAGTTATTTCCAGTGACCTATAACCCGCAAACAATCATATTAAATATATATATATATATATATATATATATATATATATACATATATACACACACAACAGGTAATTATTTTATGACCTTATTTTATTATATAATATAAGTAGAGGTTTTAGATCTGCTGGATAATAATAAGACTCTTTTTATTACCTAAGTTTTCGAATATATTTATATTCTTCTTTAGAGGTATTATAAAATATACAAACGCATTAACAATAAATAATTACACTCAATTTAGTGAGTATATCTTGAATGTAATTATTTATTGTTAATGCGTTTGTATATTTTATAATACCTCTGATGAAGAATATAAATATATTCGAAAATTTAGGTAATAAAAAAGAGTCATATTGATTATCCAGCAGACCTAAAATCCACTATTTATATTATATATATATATATATATATATATATATATATATATGTATGGGCAAATTTGCATGCACCAAATTCCCCTATAATTTCTTTTCTAGCCCTGTTTTGCGCGTTCGCTTAATATATATGAAATTTTATAATGAATAATAAGTACGTATGAAATTTTTCTTTAATTAATAAATTACTAACTTCTCTATTGGGTTTTTTAACTGATTTACGCCTCGACCAATGAAACTCTTATCTCAGGTTAATTTTGTGAATAAATCAATATCTGCATACAGCGTTAGTTCTGAACTGTATACAGATGTACGTGACACTGCCAGTTAAAATGACCTTTAGTTAATTCTACATAGCTATTTCGAAATGTGACCGTGTAAACAATTACTTGAAATTTACGCACAGTAAACAGTTTATATTGGTTAATAAATTAAGATTTCAATCGAGTATAACGGGTTAAGTGTTTAAAATATGACACTGAAAAAATTATACCTGAATTCCAATGAAACGTCTTGCTGCTGAACAATGAAGCTCCACTGCCTACAGCGACGACACGTACCAGATGCGGGTTCTTAATACCTGTAGATAAATACGTTTAAAAATTGTGTATTACAGAATTTACGTCTTTTATTTTTAGGGTTTAGGGTACGCCAAAAATCTTTAGATACACTTATACTTATCGCCGTTGATCTTATCAGGAATAATAGCTCCGTGAAATCAACGCCATGCTTGACACCGAAGGTTCAGCCATCCAAGCGTTTCTTATAGCACCACTTCGACACTCGTCTGTACAACTTTGGTTAATCCTTTTCTTACGATGCACTTTATATATATCCACCTTTTTGTAAGTTCCTCGTTACAATTGTCGTTGAAGGTAACTATCTTTCTTTATTGTATACTTTCTTACTTTCACCACTACTAAATAAAACTTCTGGATTCAATTAATTCACATCTATTTTCTTTCAATATCAAAACTCCAATTTCAAACTTTGTAGTTCACGATAAAACTAATTTTTCTACTTTAAGAACAAATCTATATTTTAAATTCAAAACCTCAAAATTTTCACAATTTTTTCAATTATAAAAAATCAGTATCCACTTTTGACTTTTTACACCCCTCAAAAAAATCTTTTTTTTTCTTGATCCCCTTTCAATAATTAATCACCCTGCATATGCCTATAATAACAATAAAACAGCCCACTCTTTACAATTCTCTTCCCACTAACATTCTATGATCCATCTTTTTATTAACAGATCTTATTGCTCTTGTCAAATTCTAATTTGGAGTAAACTAATACACAAATGTCATTGGCCGTAAATTTATAAATTTTGATTGATATTTTAATATTTTAATCCTAACAACATGTGCTAAATAATTTCTTTTTAGATGAGTTGGATGTCTACAAAGTTGCAAGAAGTGAATTTTAATGATATAATGGACTTACAACCATATACTGAAAAGTAGATAAAATTTCTACATCTTATAACTAACTTATATCTAATAAAACCGTACTAAGTGACTTCAAATTTTAGCTTTACATATATATTCACATGGCAGTGAAGTTTCCTTTTAAATATTTAAACAAAATTTTATGATATACAAGCAACAGCAGTTCACTTGATTGGAACATACTTTTCAAATTTACTTTACGAAATCACCAACACCAAATTTGAAATCTTACAACTTCATTTTCTCTGAAATATCATTTTACATATCTTTAACAAGTAACTGCCCTCACCATCTCCTTCATCAATCATTTTACGAACTAGAAGTCTATATCTGAGTGGTACTTCAGTGCGTCAAGGTTCAAATATCATATATATCATAATATATATCAAAGAATGAAATTTAATGGCGAGTGACTCAATATTAGCCACAAGGGCATCCTGTCGACGCGTTTCGTCCTTATTGGGGCTCATCAGGACAGGAGTAGCAAAGATGTAATATTTAACACAAACACATTATGGAAAGTACAGCATCACCTAGCCCACAATTTGTGCCTTCGTGCTGTTTCACCTGACTTTGCAGATTTTATCAACAATCGACACGGAGGAGATCCGGCTCAACTCCCTTTTTCCATAGCCAAAGATTATAATTATAAAAAATAAGTAAATTTGATGAGTCCTAAAATTACGATTGACGGGTAGTGTTATTGCATCTAAAATAGATTTTCCATATTCATGGGATTGTTTTTACTCTGAGTTGTGTATCTACTATATTTTTCAAAACGGTATGGTTGTCAAAGTAGTGACCATTGTACGTTTCATTTGAAGCCTAGCTAATATTGTGCAAACGTAAACAAAGGTTCATTAGATTTTCGGTATTTGTTTAATAAAGTAGTTTTCGTGTGTAAATATGTGCAGTAAACTGTAGCGATACCCAACTCATCCATATTGCGTTATTGAATGGTAGGATTGGTTTAACCTTTATGTGCAAATTCTGTTGGATAATGTTTAATGAAATAGCTAGGGAAAGCTATAGGGACATATCAGTTACTGTGTGCTCTAATGGGTGTTGTTCTTCACATTAAAGTGGTTTAGAATTTCTCCATGGAATATAATCTCAGGACTGTCATTAAGGTTGAACTGGAGCAGAAGCTTTACTTGTGGAATGTTAAAGATCATCCAAAAGCTTCTTTCATTCTCGCTTTGTAGTTTTTGTTGGAGTTGAGTCTTTATCGCTAGACTAAACACGATATTCGATTGTTCACAGCGAGATACCTGTTGTATTATCTAAATAATGGAGACTGTACTGTATTATATAACCGAGATATATGTTTATAATACGCCTTGTTTTCATTTTGACAACTAATAGGATAGATCCTGAAGTTTATTCCTTATATAATGCTTTGAAAGTTTGTGCACCGTATGAGAAAATATTTCGTCTTGGATTGTTATTAGCCTGTCAGAGAATAAGAATCTAGAAATGTAGCTAAATAGAACTAAATTATTTTGTGTTGCAGGTTTACTTTCAAAAGCAGAGATTTGATAGTTTCATTAAAGTGACCAATTTGTGTATAATGAAAACCTAGCGAAGTTCTTAGCTAATACTTTTGTTAATGTACAGTAATCTTTTAGTTACATGTATTTTGAAAGTTGCTTCAATTTATAATTACGGAACTAAACAATAACGTAAATGTTCCAAAATGTGTCATCGCTCTGTAGGCAGCGTTCATAGCGGTTACACCGATTTTGAGACATATTGTGCAAAATAGTTTGTTGTAGTTCCCTAACTGACGTGATGTGGAAAGCTTTTTGGTAAATCTGTTCCGTTAAAAACTCTCCTTTAACTACCCACAGGTAGGCATCAAGCGGTATCAGATCAGGGGAACGTGATGGGACGCTGAAGTCAGTTCTACGGGAAATAGTACGTCCTGGAAAAATTAGTTAGGTCATAATCAGTGACTCTCGAGCAATGTGGTACATAATTCCGTCCTATTTAAACCATTGCCTATCTCTCCGAAAGTTGCCGGTACGACAAAACCGTCTGATACCCCGAACAAATGGCGTGATCATAATATTCTTGCATCGGTCTTTGATAGCAGTAAGATGCATCCCGCCAGCATTCTCAATGAAGTACGAGCCTAGCAAAACATAAGCTTACACTGCTCATCATACCCTCACACGCTCACTATGTAGGGTTTCTGAACAATGATGTCTAACCTCTCAAAACTAAGAAAGGAAGTAATTTGGCGATCCATGAAACCGTCCAAATGAATGTGATTTTGTAGAAGAACCGAACATTGACCAAGAAGTCTGGATCATTGTACACCATCGTCAAAAATAGTGCACAATATGCATCCTTGGCTCGTTCATCTTTATTCTTTGATTTTTGCCCCACCTGTATTCGGTACCAAAATCAACCATTGTCTTTAATCAATCGTCGAACCGACTGTTGCTGATGTTCAATCTTAAGGATGCTTGTCGGGGACTTCGTTTTGGTGACCCGAACCCCTGATTGAAGACACGTCCACGATTCTCATTTGTGGACACAGTTACTGATCTACCAAACCTTCCCTTCTGATGACACAAAACACATCCAACATGATGAAATTTTGTAACAACAGTGTGATGCTTGATACAGCCTTCATAAGCTGTTTACAATCTGTTCCGTCACTAACTCCAAACTCAACAGCCGTGTTCGTATGAACCGAAGTAATACTCCACGTTGAAAACGTTTTTCGCCGTAGTCAAAGCCATTTTCATCTGCTGTCCCAGAGTACAACATCCTTCAAACTAGTACGAACAAATACTACTGAAGCACCGATTCACCAACGAATGGACATGCGCATATCGCTCGCGTAAAATTCAGTAATGTATATTACAGCACATGCCGTGGTTAAGTAACAGAGACGTAATGTCTGGAGATCACGAAAACCTTTGCGTTGCAGTTTTCTGCAAAAAAAATTCTATGTACTTAACAAAGCACGAATTTAACAGTGACACCGTCTTGCTCTAGTAGAATGATTTTTTTCATAAAAAAGTAGAACTTATTAAGTTTGTTTAATGTATGAGTTATTAGAAATATGTTTGGCTAATCATCGCAGTAGTATTATCCGTGGGTTACATGAAGGTTTCTCAGAAATGTGTTAAGCAAATTTTACAGTGTTTTTTCTTATTCAAATTAGGAAAGTAGTATTTTCCAAGATAGGTAGTGATAAATTCTATAATCCTGAATGCACACAGTTTACTATTGTAATATTTATCTACAACTAAGTATTATTCTAAGAACATATTCTATTATTGCAACTGTTAGCATTACTGAGCAGCATGCATTGACCACACTTTGAAGTTTTACTTTTCCGGAGCATCTTCTCCTCCACTAAAACCTATGAGAACTTTAATAATTCTAAATTTGGCATCATTAATCATTACTCCGTAGTTGCACGTGCTCGCCATGAAACCAATGTTTGGATGCTTGACTCATATTGTGTCTCTGTATCGGTCACAGCAATTCCTGATGATAATATTTTATTACCTCGTATTTACTTTGCTCAAAAATACCTTAAACCACATTAATTCTGTCATAATTCGATAAACTTGTAAAATGAAATGCTATCTAAATAATATTCCTTCACTGGAGTAGGTGTATTTATTACAATTAGCAGACTTTTCTAGTTCCTAAATAAATTGAAATAAACTTCAACTTAAAACTCTATTAAAATGAAATAATTTGAATAAAAAATTACAAATATACTTTCCTAAAAAAAACAATTTTTAGCCTAAAATCTCCGGCCAGGTATTGCTAAAATAACTCCTAAAAGAAAAGTTAAATTAAGTAGTATCCAAAATAAGGCCTAAAGAAAACATTAAATTAAATCCAACAATAATAATTCATACAAACTTTTCTCATTTCCCATATGATTCATGTGACACTATAATTCTTTTATTGTCCATTCTAACACTTTAAATTTTTAGGCTTCAACTAACCTAAATTTCACCAATAAATCTGATATTTAAAATCACTTTCCACTCTTTCCGTCGCTAATTAGCCCAACCAAATAGTACTTTCATGTTTGATTAATTTCCTATTTTATAAATACCAATCCATTTAAATTCAAACTCACATATAAAATAAACAATACTAGTGCTAACCCGTCGATAAATCTACGAAATAAAATATGTTTAAAGTATTTATTGAATTTTAGCGAAAGTTTTAGTTTGAGCAGCGAGTATAAAAAAAAATGCGCGCGCAGCGTCTTAAAATTTATAATGTTATCTTTATGGCGTTTTTTTGCATGTTTGACATATCATAACTCCGCAGTGGTAGAATATTTTCCAATTTTAATAGTTATTGGCAAATCTACGCTTCAAGCTGAATTTTTTGATGTATAATATGTGTATATTGCCCTTATAATATTGAAGCTAAAATTGGAACAAACGAACTGCTTACGCTATTTATATATAGATAAACATAATAGCTCATACCACTCAATGTTTTCAAAACTTTCAGGTTGTCCAAAGGCTTGCAGTGTTTTAATGTTTAAATATTTTCATTTTTCGGCCTTTAAACTACAGCCACCGTGACGTATCACAATCCAAAACTCCAACTTAATATCGGGATAACTTAAACTATTCAGATCTCAACTCCCTACAAACGGCCACAACGACAATAACTAGACCCAAAAGTGCATGAAAAATACTTGGCCTCACGTTAGAGTTAGTTTACATGATTTATCGCATGTCACGTTTTTGTCGTCTCTGCGGGACATCCATCTTTATTTGTTTTCTTGAAGCTGAGTTTATTCAACGTTACGCCCAACTTAACTTCATATCAATCTTCAATTATGCTGTCAGGTCCGCCCTTTCTATTCGCGCGTATCTTTACATGTTGATGTTGACTTATTACCGGTTCCCAAATAAATGACTAATAATCCATTCTCCGTCGGAGGTCTAACTCCGATATTATTTTTCCACTCTACATCTTACGCGCAAAGTAAGTGTTATCACGTGATTTACTTAGATTTACAATTCTGTTACTTTGTCTGGTGCAATATAAAATGAATACATTATAATGTATTGAAGGAAAAAGATTTAATCATCTGTAATTTAATATCCGTAAATTGTTCTTAGTTAGTGTCCGAGTTTTTACATTGTATTAAAGTACTGGGGTTTTCTTTAGGTAATTGTAACTATGTTTATTAACACCATTGTGACATAGTATGGAATTTAGTCAACTAAGATTTCTAAAAACTCATATTTGGGACACATCTATATATATATATATATATATATATATATATATATATATTGCTGTGAAATGCTCCTTTGAATGCGGGAACTGGCTCCTTTCAACAAAAAAATTCTAGTCCCACCGATTGGGCGTCATAATATGCTGTGATATTTCTGCCTCGAATGCGGGAACTGGCTCCTTTCAACAAAAAAATTCTAGTCCCACCGATTGGGCGTCATAAACTGCTGTGATCCTCTTTTCGCCTCGGCTGCTCACCTAATTTTATAAACCTCCTCATTCATAAAATTAAACAACACATTCCTACCACAAACATCAACGTTAACTCTATTTACATCAATATTCAGAATACATTAAATTTTCAAATTAAATTTCAGCATAAAATTCAGTTTTAAAAAGAATTTCAAGATTAATTTTATTATCATTTTAATGTGCATCCAGAATTAAAGTCCTTGTTGGATGCCTACTAATTAATATAACAATATATGCAGAGTAAAAGGAGCATCTACCACCCTTTACGTTAATTAACCAGGTTCGTCTAATTGAGCTCAAAGACATACCTAAAATTTCATCATAATCCAGAACATCAATACTAAATACCCTTTCTACTTAAACAAGCAAATTTCATCTTAACATTAAAATTTTATGGTTAGTACAATTTCACTAATGTCCATTTAAAGTAAATCAATTATAAAGTAATTCAACACACACAAAATGTCAAACAAAATAGTATAATTTACCTGAAGGTCACTGTCCTCGTAGCTTCAATGTACATCATCCCTTTAGTTAATCACACCATTCCAACAGGATTATATTTACGGCTTCTAATTCTCAACGCTTTTAAAATTTTCTCCATCACCATTTATTTAAAGTTGTTTCTGGGCTTTTCCGGAACTCATCTGTGTATATCTGACCCTTGTTTCGTGGATCCAGACACGTATTTGAACCATTTAATTATTAACACCCCGAAAATAGCAAAGAAATTCATGCGTCTTTCACCAATATACGCCAAAACTGCCTACTTTTGTGTATACATTTGTCGTTGTAAATTTTGCTAATTGGTACAGTGATACTAAATTTCATTACCTTGTATCTAAGTGCACTGAAGTACATTCATGTTAGCACGTAAATAACAAACTATTTTGAATCACTAAAATATACGAGCAAAATTTTAAATTATTTTATCAAACTAAAATGCACTGTTTAACATCTTGAATCAAGTCGCGGATGTAAGAGCTTTTAACGCATCGAATAGTCAAAAGTCTAAGAGGCCGAAATTCATATTACCACCGGTATATATAGCAAAAGCCTGTCTGTCGGTCTGTTCCCCAAAACGGGTAATTCTAAAGAATTTCTCATGCCATGTTCCCAGTCCGTCGCTCGCGCGTCGGTTTTACGAATTTTCACTCGCCCCATTTAAATCTCAGAAAATTTCCACACGGCACGCAACATCTGAGAATACTAATTAATTTTGTACAGAAATTGTTGTTTCTACCTCTGATATTTGCATCCTATTTTCAACCAATTGTGACCCTCGTGACGTTGCTTAAATCACGCCTTTTACTATATGTGTCTTTGCTTGACGCATTTTCTCTTTCCTTTTCTAACCTGTTCGTATTGGTGCAAATTGATATTCTTTATTATCGATTATATTTTAGTCCATGTGGACTATCTGGGTTAAATAACCCCGTATCGCACATTCTCGTGAATATTAAGCCCCGGTTTCTCCAAGATTCTTTGAAACCATTTGTTATCTACACAATTTTCGCCGTACGTGATATTTAAACTACGCAGGTGTTCAAAATAATATTAATTCTCAGAGCTTTTAAATAAACCCTGTTTTGTATTTCGTGCTAAAGCATCTGACCGTTTCCAATATCCTTAGAATCGACATGTTTATCTAAACAAATTAAACTGAAATTGCCTTTTAAAATACGCAGGTGTGTTCAAACATCCTACTTCTAACTAACACTTCTAGGATTTGCTTTTTATTGGGTTTTACAAGTTTCTATAGATATTATCTGTTACTAACGATTCAATTAACTTCAATTAAAATAGACTTCTATCCTTTCATTTTAGCGAATACAAGTTAAATATTAATTATTATGTGTACACTTTGTTTTACTACCGGTTACTTAAAATAGGGTTAATTAATATAAATTTTGCACGTAATTTCCATTTGTTTCTTTATTAGGAATAAATAAATTACACGCAGAGCTTTTTTTAATACTGTTTCTTTTGATATAAAGCGTCTTGTACATAATTTAAATTTCTTATTTTTACTGAAACGACCGCATTTATTTATGCTTCAAGGTTTTAATAAAGCGTATTATTTAATAAAATTCCTTATACACGGTGATTAAAATTATTTGATGTGATTATTTCATTTTCTACCCTGGTCTAAATATGAGTATTTTCCCCCTATTTGAATACAAATAATCCCACTTATTTGAATGCAAATATTAAGCATTTAGACAAAAAATTACAAAAAAAAATTGCCTATCTCTCTCTACCCTTATCTATCTAACTTACCTACCTTATCTCCAATCCAAAAAAAATATTTACACCTATCCTATATCCCTATCTTATTCCTAACTCTCACTTAATTTTATAAACTGAAATTATCCCTAACTTCATCCTACTTATCCATCTAATCCTATATACATCCTATATACCTATCCTATTCCTAACTTTTAACTAATCTTCACTATACTTTACTTCATCCTACCTAATCCTATATACCTATCCTATTCCTAACTTTATTCCTAACTCTCCACTAATCTTATATGAAATATCTATACTTAACCTATCTTATTTTCTTCCTACATTTACTCTTTATTCTCATCCTAAACCTATTTCTAATTATCTCCCATATTTATCCTATACTTAGCTTTATTTTCTATAAACACTTACTTCTACTCTTCTATATACACCTATTCTATCCCTTGTTCTATATCTATACTAAAGTTCACCTATCTCTATCCTTTGTTCATTAAGTTATTTAAATCTAACTCTCTTCTTGACCCTCCAAGTCTTTCTTCTTACCATCCTAATACTCTTCATCCCTATCTCTCCCTCTTCTATATCTATACTTAACATCCCTGTTATCTCACCTACAATAAACTTATCATCCCTATTATCCTTACTCTTAAGTATTACTTCTTCTTCAGTCCCTACACTTGTCTGTTTCTCATTTATTATTGTTTCCCTTTCTGCCGACAAACCAAACGATACTACTTTAAAATTATCGATTTTTTCCTCTACGGAAAATCCTACGTACCTTCTAGAATTCTTGTATAATGGAATCCGCCAGAATGAATTCCTTAAATCTACTTTATTAAAAACATACTTGCCACTTAACCTCCTCAAATTTAATTCGGCCTTCACCTGCTCCCGATATGCTGCTGTTGCTTCTATCCCCACTAATTCTGCATGTTTTTGTACTAAAGCTTGAACCTCTACTCTCCTATCCTCTGGACATCTTATCGTGTTGATCTGTTTAACTTCATCATCCTCTACCTCTACTACATTAATATTCAACCCCGTGTCATCCTCTGTGACTTCATAACTGCCCTTCCATGGCACTACCCTATCATTAATCCTTATTACCTTCCTCTCCATATTTATCAACACCCCTAACTTCATCATACAGTCAACACCTAAAATGCTCTGAAACTTCAGTCCAGGTACAATTACAAACTCCTGTTCACAGCTTAAACCTCCTATATCTATCCTAAGCACCACAACACTATTTACTACAGCAAGCTTCTTTTTATTTGGAGCTACTAAATGGCTACGCTTTATAGGCATAATTCTATCACAAACCTTATCCCTAATTTTGCTGACGAATTCCTCCGATATTAAACTCGTCTCTGCCCCTGTATCAAGTAATACTTCTACACTATTCTCAGAAATTTCTAAATTAATAATTGGCAAACATAATTTTTCCTTAGTTTCTGGCTCTACTTCCTCCTCAATTTTGAAAAATTCACGTGGATGTTCATATACATTTACACTGAAATCTAGTGGTCTGTCGCGTTCTAAAAATCCTGTCCAGGTCTGTTTTCCCTACTTGGTCCTGGTCTAGCCGTCACCTCAGCGTACGTCCTAGGCGTTTCCACTCGTTCCGTGTCTGTATTAGCAGTCCCGCTCATGTCTGGTGAACTATTCATTCTGGTAGGTTCCGGTCTCGGTGCAGGTCCCCTTCCTAAACTATTACTCCTAACGTATGGTCGTCTATGTTCCCAATTCTGTCGCTGGTATCCGTAACTATTCCCCCGTCTAGCGTAGTTGTCCCGTCTATTGTCAAACCTAACTGTGTTGATCTGTCTTTCCCTGTTATCCCGAGGTCGTCCACTACTTACGTCGTCGTACCTCTGCAGGTATTCTAAAAACATTTCTCTGTCCACTATGTTCTGTAGTGCTACGTGCTGTCTTATTTCTGCCTCGAAGTGTCGTGATAAATACTTAATAATTTGTCGGTCCGTCAGTGGTGGGTTCAGTTGCTTTGCTATGCTATACTTGCGTATAGCATATTGCTCCTACTTCCTGAAAATTCTCCCTTAAATTTCCTGTGATTAAGTCGTCTCGTACCTGATCTTGTCTGTGGTCACTCCAGTAGTGCTTTAAAAATCTGTCCTCAAAGTCCGTGTAAGTGTCTATGTCCTGTCCTACTAAATTGTACCATGCTTCCGCGTTGTCCTTTAATAAAGCCTTTATCGTATTCAGTTTAGTCTGTTCGTCAAATAAATTTCCCACTAGATTTCTTACGCTATTAATAAAAATTTGTGGATTTACCCTGTTATCGCCATAAAACTTCATGTGTTGGTCCAATGATACTCCACCTGTAGAAAATCTGGGACCATCCCCCGTTAAATTTGACATGTTGTATTTGATACTACTAACTTCGCGTTCTACCCTGCCTAACTGATCCCTACATGAGTCCGTCACTTCAGTCATTTTACATTAATCTCTTCTTCACAAAAATACGTACTTCGGACCTTAAATGTCCCATTTCCTGTCGAAGACCTGTAATATCACGCTCATTTTTTCAACCCTATTTTCAACTTCCCCATCTTTACGGTAAGACTATTTTTAAATTCTGAAACTTCTTTATTCGTCTTGTCTATTTTCTCACTTAGGGTTTCCTAACTCCTGTTAATGTCTCATTCATTCGGTCAAATTTTCGATTTGAGTCCTCTCTCGCTCTATTCGATTCATCGCTTAGCTGTTCTAATTTTCTATTGGATTCCTCCTAGCTAATCGCATTTTCTCTAACATTCTCATCATTAACTCATTTCCTGTTTCTCCTGATTCCGTCCTCGACTGATCTCTACTGCCTCCAGCTTCTTCCATTTTCGAAATTTTCTCACACAATGCACTATCGTCACTTCCAATTTCCACTCCTTGACTCCTTAACCACTCCTTTCTCTGCATACGTTCAAATCACTCACACACTCTAAAATACTCTTAAATTTATACACACACAAAAACTCTCTCTCTCAGATCGCCAGTTTCCTGGAATAAAATAACAATAATTTTATTTGGAACTCGAGCCTCACTTTTGGGTCGCCAAATATGCTGTGAAATGCTCCTTTGAATGCGGGAACTGGCTCCTTTCAACAAAAAAATTCTAGTCCCACCGATTGGGCGTCATAATATGCTGTGATATTTCTGCCTCGAATGCGGGAACTGGCTCCTTTCAACAAAAAAATTCTAGTCCCACCGATTGGGCGTCATAAACTGCTGTGATCCTCTTTTCGCCTCGGCTGCTCACCTAATTTTATAAACCTCCTCATTCATAAAATTAAACAACACATTCCTACCACAAACATCAACGTTAACTCTATTTACATCAATATTCAGAATACATTAAATTTTCAAATTAAATTTCAGCATAAAATTCAGTTTTAAAAGAATTTCAAGATTAATTTTATTATCATTTTAATGTGCATCCAGAATTAAAGTCCTTGTTGGATGCCTACTAATTAATATAACAATATATGCAGAGTAAAAGGAGCATCTACCACCCCTTTACGTTAATTAACCAGGTTCGTCTAATTGAGCTCAAAGACATACCTAAAATTTCATCATAATCCAGAACATCAATACTAAATACCCTTTCTACTTAAACAAGCAAATTTCATCTTAACATTAAAATTTTATGGTTAGTACAATTTCACTAATGTCCATTTAAAGTAAATCAATTATAAAGTAATTCAACACACACAAAATGTCAAACAAAATAGTATAATTTACCTGAAGGTCACTGTCCTCGTAGCTTCAATGTACATCGTCCCTTTAGTTAATCACACCATTCCAACAGGATTATATTTACGGCTTCTAATTCTCAACGCTTTTAAAATTTTCTCCATCACCATTTATTTAAAGTTGTTTCTGGGCTTTTCCGGAACTCATCTGTGTATATCTGACCCTTGTTTCGTGGATCCAGACACGTATTTGAACCATTTAATTATTAACACCCCGAAAAATAGCAAAGAAATTCATGCGTCTTTCACCAATATACGCCAAAACTGCCTACTTTTGTGTATACATTTGTCGTTGTAAATTTTGCTAATTGGTACAGTGATACTAAATTTCATTACCTTGTATCTAAGTGCACTGAAGTACATTCATGTTAGCACGTAAATAACAAACTATTTTGAATCACTAAAATATACGAGCAAAATTTTAAATTATTTTATCAAACTAAAATGCACTGTTTAACATCTTGAATCAAGTCGCGGATGTAAGAGCTTTTAACGCATCGAATAGTCAAAAGTCTAAGAGGCCGAAATTCATATTACCACCGGTATATATAGCAAAAAGCCTGTCTGTCGGTCTGTTCCCCAAAACGGGTAATTCTAAAGAATTTCTCATGCCATGTTCCCAGTCCGTCGCTCGCGCGTCGGTTTTTACGAATTTTTCACTCGCCCCATTTAAATCTCAGAAAATTTCCACACGGCACGCAACATCTGAGAATACTAATTAATTTTGTACAGAAATTGTTGTTTCTACCTCTGATATTTGCATCCTATTTTCAACCAATTGTGACCCTCGTGACGTTGCTTAAATCACGCCTTTTACTATATGTGTCTTTGCTTGACGCATTTTCTCTTTCCTTTTCTAACCTGTTCGTATTGGTGCAAATTGATATTCTTTATTATCGATTATATTTTAGTCCATGTGGACTATCTGGGTTAAATAACCCCGTATCGCACATTCTCGTGAATATTAAGCCCCGGTTTCTCCAAGATTCTTTGAAACCATTTGTTATCTACACAATTTTCGCCGTACGTGATATTTAAACTACGCAGGTGTTCAAAATAATATTAATTCTCAGAGCTTTTTAAATAAACCCTGTTTTGTATTTCGTGCTAAAGCATCTGACCGTTTCCAATATCCTTAGAATCGACATGTTTATCTAAACAAATTAAACTGAAATTGCCTTTTAAAATACGCAGGTGTGTTCAAACATCCTACTTCTAACTAACACTTCTAGGATTTGCTTTTTATTGGGTTTTTACAAGTTTCTATAGATATTATCTGTTACTTACGATTCAATTAACTTCAATTAAAATTGACTTCTATCCTTTCATTTTAGCGAATACAAGTTAAATATTAATTATTATGTGTACACTTTGTTTTACTACCGGTTACTTAAAATAGGGTTAATTAATATAAATTTTGCACGTAATTTCCATTTGTTTCTTTATTAGGAATAAATAAATTACACGCAGAGCTTTTTTTAATACTGTTTCTTTTGATATAAAGCGTCTTGTACATAATTTAAATTTCTTATTTTTACTGAAACGACCGCATTTATTTATGCTTCAAGGTTTTAATAAAGCGTATTATTTAATAAAATTCCTTATACACGGTGATTAAAATTATTTGATGTGATTATTTCATTTTCTACCCTGGTCTAAATATGAGTAATATATATATATATATATATATATATATATATATATATATATATATTGTTTTATTCTAGTTTGCTCTATAATTTGTGTACTATCACTTACGATTCAAGTTTTATATATTAACCTGCCTGATGTTTCTATAAATCATACATAGCTCAGTATTTATTTGTCCGTATTTGCTCTTACTCTGGGAGGGTTCAATTGTAAAGAAAAATTTAAACTGTTTTGACTGATTTTAAATTATATTAGCGTCTTGACGTATTCAACTTGATCAACCAAATTGGCTAACCCTTAGTAAAAAGTACATTTCGTTACACGGATAAATAATAATGTTACAGACTCTAACCAACAAAACTGTTTTTCTATATGCGTATGCTCTACTACAATAACCAGTGGAAAACCTGTTCCACCTGGTTATCGTCTGAAGACACCAAATACCTGCAATTGAATGGGATTCTTAATTATTTTGTTCAAAATCGTTCAGGTTAGCGATACTTCAATCTGACTTATAACCAAGCGTGTGGAAAATTTTAAATTTTATCTTTTGATTTTACTTTTATTAAATTAAAAGGCCGCTGTACATACAATCAACTTGCTTTTACTAGTGTTGCATACACGTGTAATCTATTATATCTACTTCAAACTATTATTTGAAAGATACTTCCGTTTGAAATTTTCGTCCTGTCAAAATCTTGATTTTCCTTGTTGTCGCTAAACTTTCTCTTCTTTCCTCTCTTAGTTTAACTACGGTTTTCCAACTTTAGCATCTTTTTTTCTCAAAATAACTTGCAAATCCACTCCTTAATATTTTATTCTACGTATAAATTTTAGAGATTTCAACTCTCTTTGTAAAGGTAAAATGATGAAGTTCAAAATTTCAGTACAGGCCAAAAGTTTGTATGGCTATGAAAACCTATTTGTAAACAATCATGATGGATATTATTTGACGGAACGTCCTTTAAAACACGAGAACCATTAGATATTCACTATTTTAAAGGAAAACCACCACAAGAAAAAATCTTAAGTAGAATATTACAGACGCGTTGTGTGTCTAGAAGAGTGACAGTAGAGATAAGTTGGTCATCATAATAATATTATTTTTTAGATTTGATTATCACCGTTCTTGCATTTAGTACCTAGTAGATGTAAACAACGAATGGTAAGGAATGATGCAGAAGCTGTGCCGTATGTCACAGTGTTTAAAGTATAAGTGAGAATCTCTTCTGTTGGGTTATCCCTTCATAATATTTTTTGAAGATGACGTTGGGAATGGGTTGGTGAGAACCTGAGAATTTGTCTTTTGTATGTCAATTGAAATTGCAAATCAAAAAGAACGAAGACTAAGAAATATTGAGAATTAATCTCGCTGTACTATGGGATCAACAACTTCCAAATTGTTAGAAGAATATCCTGTAGTTGTTACAGCAGAACCATTGAATACAACACGTAGTTTAATACTACAACTTCCTTCCTGTACAACGGCTTGATTCGGTAAATAGTAAGAACTTTCTGAATCATCGGGAGGCACTATAGACATATGAGGTAGAGTTTGGTATTCACGTATAAAATCACAATGCTGTTTTCACAGAGAGTCTTTAGACTTTAATCTCTTTTCTAAAGAGAGAAGTGCACGCTTTGCATAATATTATGAATTACCTAATTTAGATGGGATTTCTAAGGAAGTGTTACAACATATCTGCCATTGGAATCTCTAGTAGCTAGAAATGTTTTCCCATTCAATTTTTTCTATAGAGATAGGTCTTTTGAGAAAGCGTTCTTCAGTTTCTCAAAACCTTATGAGTTGAACTTGAACATCTGTCAAGGTAGATGAGAAATTGCAATTAACTACATTAGAAACCAAATTTGCAAAGCAAAATAGGATTATTTACAACATACCTAAACAGAGTTTTTTGATTTCAGTTGACTGTCCAATGCATAATAAATCGTAAAACAAATTTACATTTAGTAATAACTCTACATTACCGAGAGGGTTGAGGAGTCGATCGGCCGTAGTCATATTTTGAGATATTATAAGGTGACTTGTGCCTATTATTGTATTAGGAATAATTCCAGTGATTGTAGGTATTACTAAACAATATACTTTTACAGTATAGGAGTTCTATATTGCTTTAAGAATTACATTACCCTTAAAGATTATATAAGCGTTTGAAATTGACAAGCCTGTAACATTCTTTTGAATTTGTTTATGTTTAAGTTTGAGGATTTCACATAATCCTTAGTGATGAAATTACTCCCAGAATCAGATAGTACACGCGCATTATGAGATCTACCTCGAGAACCCAAAATGGACTCAAAAGCCGTTGATAATAATACGTTAGTACTATTTCATGCAAATGATGAGGGCAAGGCATTTTCATAAGGTAAGGTTGAGGTTGATTGAGCAGTATTGTTAGCAGATGTTTTATCTTGCAAATTGGCTGTATGAGATACATCAATGTGAAGCAGAGATTTATGTATAGATTTGCGCATGCGACAACCGTATTAAGATTTACATTTTTGAGCTATATCACCTCGAGCTAGACACTTTAAACAAAGCTCGACAATTTTTATTTGCGAAACATGATCCTACACATTCAGTGTCTTAAATGTACCACAAACGTAAATGAAGTGAAAGACCTTACAAAAGTTGCAATATACATTGTTTGTTAAAACAGGTTTAGAACTGTGGGAAGTTCTATTAATAATAGAATTTTTAATTGCGCGAGTTGGGATAGCACCTGTTTGAGTATTATTTTTACATTCCAGATCTTCCAATATGCTAGCCCTTTGTTCCAAAAATTGAATGAACTCCAACACAGGAGGTATTTTGTCATTATTCTTAGATGTTTTCCAATCACGTTTGATGATAATCGAAAAAGGAAAATAATAACTTCTACTAAATTATTTTCGGTAATTAACAAAAATAAAAATTTTGCGTGTTCTAGAGTATTATCGATGATTGTCCTATATGCATAGACGATTCTTTGCGAGTGCTTTTTAAAGAAAAAAGCATTTTCGATAAGACCACGCACCACGCTTATCATTATATCTTCTACAAACCATGTTCTTTGCTGTTTTATAATTATCAGCGCTGAATGCTCGAGTTCTGACAAGGTCGGCTGCTTTATCGACTATCGAGGACTTTAAGTAGTGATATTTTTGAATGTTGTTTAATGTGTCATTCTTATTAATGAGTCTTTGAATAGTGTCACAGAACTCAATCCAGGTTTGAGCTGACCCGCTATATTTTGAAAATTGTATGCTAGTAAGGTATACGAAAGTAGAGGGGAATGCCTAGGGATACTTGAGTGATTCGAGTTTGAGAGAATAGATTTATTACATAGCTAGCAGAATTTCAGCATCAGTGAGCGTAGTGTATAATAACTTTGTTCAAATTCACCCTGTCGTGTTAATTCATTATCAAAATTATCAGCAGCTAAATTTTCAACCTGAGTTTGAATTTCATCATACGCACTACACAAATATCCCAAATCATCCAAGTGTTTACACAATTCGACAAGGAAGAGCTTCTTGAGTTTGCGAATTTTGCACAAAAGTTTAATAATTGGTAGTCTTTCGCTTGAGCGCTGCATGCTTTTTAACAGCTGCTTTAATTTGCGCCGTCGTTATAAATAAGATTAAAAATTACAATGAATGTTATCATATACTTTCTAAGTAATCGATAAGAGGTTACGTATAATTACGACAAAAGAGGAAATCAGGCAGGGATTTACTAACCAGGTTGCTAAAATTAAGGACAAGCACAATGCAATAGAATTTTACAGCATGTAAGGCGGGTTTATGTACTGATTTGCATCTGGTCGCGTTGTTATCGTTCAAAGGGGGCGGCGTCTGTAAGCAAGTAGACTTGGCTTAGTTAATTGTTTAATAAACATAAGAAAAATCATTATAAGTTCTAAATTTACATAATATGAAAAGTGAAAGTGAATGATTAAGCAGTTAGGATGGCTTCATGGTTGCTGTGGAGCCATAATTAAATTGAACAACGATTAAATGTCTGTATGCACCATTTAATGGGGTGTATAAGTCTTCGGAAGTCTTCGGTTTTCTTCGAGAAGCTTTGGAAGTTGCTTAAGTGGTACAGTGTGAACTTCAACAATGAAGATTAGGACATATATACAGGTCGGCGAGGTCCAGACATCTTCGGTGGTGTTCCGATCTTTTCGGTAATTTTCGTGTTTTTAGTGGTGGGTTAAAGTTACGTTAAAAGAAATTATGAAATGAAATTATATGCACTTAAAAACTACTATTTACAATATATACAAAAGAAAAGGGTTCAGATGTCTTCAGTTGTCTTTTGAGCTCTTCGGCGGCTTCGTGGGGTTGATGCTTCTACGGGGATGTCGTCTTTGTGGTAGAGCTTGACGGATGCAATCACAATAACGACTGGTCGGCGAAGTATGGAACGGAGTTTAGCGTTTATGCGTGTTTGTTAATTGTGGATAGATGAACTACGATGACGGCCTCCAGGTACGGCGGCGGGCAGCGTAACGTTTGGATAGGACGCAGGCTATGAGGAGCACTGCGTAGGATTTTAGCAGGTTATGATGAGCACTGCTTGGAAAGGTCTGCAGACTGAGAGAATTCCAGACTATGATGAGTACTAGGACTCTCTTCTGCAGAAATCGAATTTATAGTTAATAATTTCTGGTCGCTATCCTTTCTGTGTTGAAAAACGTTTATCAGAGCTTTGACCAATGAATTGCGTTGTCGATTTTTGATTGTGAACAAAGATTATTCAAATTTTATTAGAACAAAATTTAGTGGGAATTTTGGATGTTGTTCTGTGTTCAGCACGTGTAGTCTGATATAGTCAAACTTTTACATTCGCAGTTCGTTCAGTACATTGCATGGGATCATAGCGTTAACATTCCCCCCCGCTGAAGGTGATAGCGTAGCTATGTTGTTGCGAAGAGACGGCGGGGTCTTTGTTATCTAAATATCTGAGCCTGTGGCGGCGTTTACGTTTTGTACGGCGGCGTCGGACTTCACCATGATCACCAGCTGCTGCGGTGGGCATTCTTCCCGAAGGCTGCTGGACGAGAATTCGTCTGCAAACCGCTTAGTGGTAGTTGGTGTGGCGGTGACGGGCGTCACCGTCGTTCGACCCTTCTGTGGTCGTTTGCTGCTTGTTGAGATAATCGTTTTCGAAAGGGCACCTTCTTCTTGGGACATCCGTCCACAGGTATGCCTTTCTGGTTGTGCGCTCTGCACACCATTGAGCAGATCGACACGGACTGTGTAGCTAGCTCGTGGTCTGCGTGTAAAGTTCCAGTGGAGTGTGTTGCGATTATGTGCTCCGAAATGTATGGAGTGTTGTTCGTAATCCATCACCACTTTCTGGCGTAGTAGCCAAGATTTGCCCAGGATAACGTCCTTAGCGAGGTCTGCGACTACCAAGAATGTTTCATGATCCGTCACTTGTCCCAGGGTGAATGGCGTGCGGAACTTGCATGTGATTGCCATTTTTCACCCTGCTTCGGCTAGACAGGCCGAGGCATGATAGGGTTCTACCCGTGCACCTGTGGGTATGCAATCCTCCTTGATCATGCTCGTTGAGGCTCCTGTGTCTAGTAATGCGTCGTAGTTTATTTTCTGTATTGTGACGGGGATTCTTGGTAGTGGGTCATCGTCGGCGATGTTTAATCGTGCCAGTTCTTTTCGCCCGACCGGGCTGTAGTCTGGTGTGGCTCGGCCGGGGTGTCGTTTTCCGAGTTCCTGGTCGGACTGTCGTATTTATCCAGAAAGAACCTTCGGAACTCGATGTAGGTGGGCTGGAACACGGCGTATGGTTCCCACCATGAGGCTGCTTGGCCTCGGTATTGTGCGGTTGTTGTCGTTATATCCGCATCCATTGCTTCCATTTGCTGGAGGAATTCTGTGGGATCCGCCAGGAGAGTGCCAGAGAATGTAGGTTTCTCTGCCTTGGGGGTGGCTGTGGCGACGTGGTGCAGGTCTTCCACGAGTGCTGTGATCGGTTGTGTTTGTTGAGCGCCACTGGGTTGTTGCAGTCCTAGAACTGTTGGCTGAGTGTCTTCTTGGGTTGGAGGCGGCTGGTTGGTGTCTGGCTGGACGTTAGAGGTGGCTTGAGTATTCGTCTCGGGCATGATGGTGGTTCTTGCAAGCACGCTGTTTGCAAGAGATCTTCTTATGAAGACGGCCCAGACACGTTGGGCGACATTTGTTATCGTTCAAAGGGGGCGGCGTCTGTAAGCAAGTAGGCTTGTCTTAGTTAATTGTTTAATAAACATAAGAAAAATCATTATAAGTTCTAAATCTACATAATATGAAAAGTGAAAGTAAATGATTAAGCAGTTAGGATGGCTTCATGGTTTCTGTGGAGCCATAATTAAACTTGAACAACGATTAAATGTCTGTATGTACCATTTAATGGGGTGTATTAGTCTTCGGAAGTCTTCGGCTTTCTTCGGGAAGCTTCGGAAGTTGCTTAAGAGGTCCAGTGTGAACTTGAACAATGAAGATTAGGACATATATACAGGTTGGCGAGGTCCAGACATCTTCGGTGGTGTTAGGATCTGTTCGGTAATTTTCGTGTTTTTAGTGGTGGGTTAAAGTTACGTTAAAAGAAATTATGAAATGAAATTATATGCACTTAAAAACTACTATTTACAATATATACAAAAGAAAAGGGATCAGAAGGTCTTCAGTTGTCTTCTGAGCTCTTCGGCGGCTTCGTGCGGTTGATGCTTCTACGGGGATGTCGTCTCTGTGGTAGAGCTTGACGGATGCAATCACAATAACGACTGGTCGGCGAAGTATGGAACGGAGTTTAGCGTTTATGCGTGTTTGTTAGTTGTGGATTGATGAACTACTATGACGGCCTCCAGGTACGGCGGCGGACAGCGTAACGTTTGGATAGGACGCAGGCTATGAGGAGCACTGCGTAGGATTTTAGCTTGGAAATGTCTGCAGACTATGAGGAGCACTGCAGGGGAGAGAGAATCCCAGACTATGATGAGTACTAGGACTCTCTTCTGCAGAAATCGAATTTATATTTATATAATTCTGATCGCTATCTTTTCTGTGTTGAAAAACGTTTATCAGAGTTTTAACCAATGAATTGCGTTGTAGATTTTTGATTGTGAACAAAGATTATTCAAATTTTAATAGAACAAAATTTAGTGGGAATTTTGTATGTTCTGTGTTCAGCACGTGTACTCTGATATAGTCAAACTTTTACATTCGCAGTTCGTTCAATACATTGCATGGGATCATAGCGTTAACAGCGCACCCTTTGCCAACAGAAATTTATACTGAATACATTCATATAAACAGGGCATTCAAATATGTAAATACTAAATACTTCTTATTTATAAAACCATAAATAAAAAAAAGCCGCATTAAAGATATTGCAGTGCAAATAGTTTTACTTATAACTTAATTTGAAAATAATGAGATTCAAAAGAGAAATAAATTTAATCCTGTATGTTTCCTTTTACATAATTAAAGCTATTTATAAGGAATTTCAGGATAACTCACTTCCGATGGTAATAGCGTACGGCTCCAATACCTCTTTCAAACCAGTGTTTGCTTCCTGAATACCTGTATTATCCATATAGCAACGGTCTACTTATCTTAATAGTTGTAAAGATGCACAATTCTTTCTATTCTAATATAACGAGTGTTTCTTGTTAAAATTCCAAGAAATTTTTAATCAATGCCTATTCAAAATCCGGCTTGCAGTTCAAAAACTAATGAGAGTAACAGCAAGTTGAACTGTTAACTTGTGCGGACAAGAAAAAAATAACGTATGCAACAAAAATAGTTCACACCGAGTACCGCAACAAAAAACGGGAATACCGTGCTAATGCAGTGCTAACTAGAAAGTCGTAGAGTGGAGTAGAACACAAAAAAGAAAACGAAAACCCGAAGAGAGAAAATCTATTTACAAAACCTTTAATAAAACAACATGTTACAAAAAGAAAACCAACTCTCGAAGAACACAATATTTATTCAATACACAGCACAAAAATCATCACTTAAATAATTAATCACCTTAAACTTAATTTTTAACCCAAATTCTAGTATTCACATAAAACAACATTAAATAAATGTTTTATGGATAGATATTCTCAGTCACTTGTTTAATAAAAATTTCTTACATATTTTATATTCACATAAAACAAAAATTAAATATATATATATATATATATATATATATATATATATATTGCTATTGTAGAACCGCCACTGAAATTAGCAAACGCCGCTTTACGGCGCTGCCCTTTATAGTGACGGGTGCAAGAATATAAGAAGCTACCCGCTTCAAATACCCTTGCGCAGGAACACTTTATGTTTATCAAAAGTAATACTCAACTTGTATTAAACTGTGCAATTTACTGGCATAAAATATAACTTTTTAGGACGAGACATAAAAATCACTCTTGACATATATGTAACAACACATAATCATCCTAAATCGCCTACTACTTAAGTTTAAATACATATGAGGCGCGTTTGCAACAGCTATGATACGGGGGTTATTTAGGAGTATATTGAGTCGTGGTGGTCGCGCAATACAAGAAAATAGTACTAGGAATTAGGAAACTGCATTTAATTGGCTTGAAAAATACGTAATTCGCATATTATGCAAAGAGCAAACATTTAACACCCTGGATAAGGACCGCAATTAACTTTAATCAATGCCAGTAAGTATGTCCTTTAATAATATAAACATATTCAGCAGAGAAATAATTATACACGCAATTAAACTAGTTTTAAATCAAGAAGCGTTCATAAATAGATACGCATGGAATAAGGTAAAAGTTAGTAAGTCATCGCGCAATATCTATTAAAATTAAGCATGCGATGAAGAAAGAAGATAGTGAACCGCTCTGATAAGAAACGTATATTTCAAAAGAAATGAGTTTTAAACACAAGATATAAACAGAAATATGTTATTTGACGTCATTTATGCTACGTGATTTTATTCATGAAATTCTTTCAATTCACAAAAGTTTTATCTACTCAAACAAGAGCCATAAGCTAAATTAAAGGCCAGGGTAAATTAAAATTTCCAGTAATAATACCAAAACAAGCGGTCAAAGTTTGACAAATAATAGATATATTAGGAGAATACGTGATCCCTGAATCGTTCCATCAGAAATAAACTTGTAAAATCCTCAGAAATATCCAAAACAACCTGTCTAACTAACAGTGTAACTCTAAATTTTTGTACAGAAGATTTTATGGACAGTCTATGCTAGTCTTATTTTATAATTACTACCCAAGAATAAAAGCTGGCGTCATTAGCATATGTGTAACATTAAACCAATGGAATTAAAATTTACCAGATTATTTCTATGCAAATTATCTTTATTTCGGTTTGACTTGAGAAAGATCACGTAAACATATTTTATATACCTAAACTATACTTTACAATTAGAATCTGATTTTGCAAATTTTCCCATATAATGAAACCAAATGTAAACAACATATTTCTATCTAGTTTTCTAAAGAGAACCTAGAAGGATTGCATGGTTACAAATTAATTTTTATACAAAAGAAATTAAATATTTTTGACCTGTAAATTGTAATGTGACATAAGTAAAACCAAAGGTGTGAGCTAACTTAAAGAAAACCAAAATAACAATACACAGAAGGAAAATCTAGTATATATACAGTAACGGGATTGATGCGTTCAAAATGTACACTTTCACGCTCCCTATTTTCGTCCATTGGAAATTCTCCGACACTTGGATCATCTTTAAAGGAATTTGGCAAAACAAACATCGTTGCTTCTCCCATAGGGTCGCTCAGATTTTCCAATATACTTCGACCAGTATTTTATAACGCTTATATCCGAAAGCAGTTAAGACTTGTTTCACCAAACTTTCAGTTTGCAGATGGAAATTCCTTGGCAATGCTTGCAATAAATTAAACGCACTTACATTTTAGTGTTTTCATTTCTAGATTCTTATCTTTTACACTTTGACACAAAATAATAATGCAGTCCCTTCAAAAATGGTTTTAATTGTTCGGTATTAGAATACACCAAAATAATTGCTTGTAAAAATTGTAGAAGTTCAAGACATATTTCCTCAAATTCAATAATTTCTATTGTTCCAATACGCTCCGCCAAAATAGTAAAACTGTACTTTAAGTAATAATCATTTTAGTCAACTTTTCTAACAAAAAAAAAAACATAAACTTAATCGCTGAATTTGTGCTACTTCTGTCTTATCACGAAATGCATTTAAAGTGTATATGTGAATTTCATTAAAAATATTTAGTAATTCAGACCGTGACAAGTCATAAGATGGATCTTCACTGTGAAAAACCTAACAAAGTTTTTCAGTTTTTGAAATGACCTCAACTGCATTACTCGTATCATCTGCACCATAGAAATGCAAACTTACTACTTACTTTTAAATTCGTATACTTAAAACAGCAGTCAGACAATGATAGCCCAAATAGTAACATTCGAAAACTCAGAACGAACTACAACCAATAATGGGAAACTCAGTTTACGCTTTAAAACCGATTGACCCGTTCTACACAACGAATATACATCAACGTGTGTAAACACGACAAAAGAAACACATGCAAACAACTCGTGCAAATTATGAAGGGCGCGTAGGATGAATAGCCTTACTTCCCACAAAATTATAGAAACGTAACATAAATCAATTGATGATTTATATTATGCAAGGTGTAGAAATAAGCGAATCAGACATTTTAATAGATTGGAAATCGTGATAGAGAATAATCTTGATGAAACATGTACTTGAACTCATTGTAATATGTAGGAACACGAACGTTGCTGATAACAGAACACCACATTTTAACGCTATATCAAAATAGGATAATTTGAAGTATTTAAAGTAATTTGAAGTAATTAAATAGTAACCGTTTACACTGGAAAGGCAGTCGAAATCTTTAATATTTAAATGCAGAAACTGCATGTAACAAACGTATTAAGAGTTTTTTATTATAAAATATTAAAATAACAAGATTTGATGTTAATATACTTTTGAGTTTCATGAGCAATAATGAACGAAGGTTTGTTAGGTGAATGCTGAAGATGGTGATGTCAATCTTGGGAGTAGCGCATTGAACCAAAACAATACAGAATACGCAATTTGTGTCTTTAGGATTTAATATAATAAATAAAAATTTTTCAGCATTACGAAAAACTATTAAATTAAAGTACTCAACATACTCTTTAGCTATAAAGAAAACGTACGTTTGTTTTGGGGGGAAAATTAGTCGAACTGCATTTCTGGCTTTTTTGCTTGGTTATACAAATATCCATGCTAACGACTTTACAACAATTCATTGGTTTAATTAAATATATTATTTAAAGAAGGGTTTATGTAAATTGAAAGCTTTTGCAGTATAAGTCAAAAATTATTTTACATTCAATTTATAGCCAAGACTTTTCCTCTTCAGTAGTTAAGGAAACGCTTTAATTATTATGTATCGTTGTTGTTATTGTTTGCCTGCACAGTTAATTTTGAATAATTCAAAGGTATTTTTATTTAAATTCGGATATCCTTTTAGTAAAGTGATGGACATGTAACTCTCAGTTATAAAGGTTCAAACTAATTTTACAACGTAATAGTGATATAACAAGTCTTGCGTACGATTTGGGCGTGCATACCTAACGAAATGGTCTCAAGATGATATATGGATTTGATCCCCAGCTGCTGTAACAACTCCCTTAAAATATTTCAAAGGTCCACCTTGCGATTCAAAATGAACTAGCTTTTTGCTTAGATTGTAAGAGAGATTTCTACAGAGACGTATTAATAACGAAATAGTTTTAGCTTAGAATTTTTGTTACTACTGTGTATTTATCATTAGACAATGGGGAACGTTATATTGTTTACAAGAACGCAACCCGTTTATTATCCGAATAATGGAAACTGGAATAGTTATCCAAGTTGTGTGTTTTGTAATACGCGCTTCCCCTCTTTTTGGCGTTTAAGCAGTAAAGACGTTCGCATTTACATTTTATACAATTGCTATGAATTGTTCCACCTACCCTAAGGACATACTCAGTTGTTGAATTAATATTGCATTAATTTATGAACAGGACAATGCTGTCCTTGTATGCTATTTAGGCATTTTAACATATGAACGAGACCGTCCTAGATTGAGTTATTAGTGGTTTTGACAGTAAGTTTATTAATGTTTAGAGCAGGGTTCGGTAACCTTTCAGCCAGGTTATTCCAAACCAATATACTGATGTAAGTCAGGGTGTCGTCTTAATTCTTGTCACTAGGACATAAATCTTTTGAACTTACTAATACTGTTGTTTAATGTAGTTGCAATGGAGAACAATTGATAATAGATTTGTCTTTTAAAGTTTAGACATTTGATGTAATAAAAATGTCACGAGTGGTCATTGAAACCCAAATTCTATCAATAAAGCTCACCCACAAAAAAGGAAACGAGAAAACATTAAAATTTCCAAATATTTAATTGCTCTACCGTGTATAACTTGAATCGTTGAAAGATACTATAAAAAGTATATTTCATTGCACTCAACATAAAAGAAGCCTCTTAGCTAATTATGTAAAAATTTTAAGACCTTTTGTAAATAAAGCCTTCTATACTTAATAGAAAAGAGTTTTTATTCTATATACAAAGCCATTTAATACATCTGCGTAAAACCATATCAATCTTATTGCATTTGCAAAAGATAAGAAAGCAATTGCGATTAATTTTTCCATGTATTACTTAGTAAAACGAGGTTCACTTTAAAATAGGTACATTAGTTATTGAAAACGTAATCCATTGAATTACTGAAATAAGTGCTTTTATTAGGCAATTTGCAAGCTTGAATTATTAATGTAATTAATTTTCTGTGTGTAAAATATGCGTTAGAACAAAGCGCACCCTCCGTGTATAAAAACAATATTAATGTAGTTGCATTTGCAAAGCATAGGGGCGCATTTGTGAGCCTTTACTATGTAATTAAATTCATTTTAAGAACTACAAACAAAAGATTTTTCCAGAATTTTCAAATACGCCATCAATTACTAGGAAATATAAATAGCCAATTATGAATAAACGCTCTATTCAAGCAACCCGCGAACATTAAAATGCAATAAAACATTAGATAAGCGAGGTTCATACTACTAATTGCTCTATGTAGTACGATAAGAAAGAAGAAACAGCAGATTAACTTCATACGTTAGAAAACGATCGATAAAGCCTTGCGATGTTAGTAAACCATATGGGCTGCGTGGCTTGATACTAGTTGGATCATTAAAACTGTAGAAATATTGTATCACCAGGGCGTGTTATGTTCCATATGAATCAGGGAGGATTTCGAACGATGACGTATAGATATAATTTTGTACATAAAATCGAAACTTGATTAGAAGGATTCATTCGCGATTCGTTATTCGTCATGTAAGATTTAAAGCATAATTGTATGCTGTAAATTAGTTTACGATATGAAAGTTATCAAATGCAATTATTTGATGAAACATTATTTGTTTTGTAAAATACAATGAAGATTGAACGTTCTTCGATACAAGAACTACTCTGAAGTTAATTAATTAAAAATAGAAGAAACACTTTTGCAAACTAATAAACTTATGGAGATTTAAGATGAAAATGGGAAAATTTTAATACCGTTAATTACGTTGGAAATGACTTTTTAATAAGCGGTTTAGGACCATAAGGTTTGCAAGTATAAATTTTAGATCTCTTTGTAACTGATAAGAATATTGTAATATAGTAATTTAGATTTAGAATGCGTTCTCATGTTTATTATTTGTGAAGCGGGTAGTTTGCATCAAGTTTTGAGGTCAAAGTTCGAAGCATTTTGATTTTTAATAAATTATCTGTTAAGAGTTTTTGGCCAAACACACTTACAAGTGTGGTAATAAGACATATGCAAATTAACCAGCTACTAATTAAAAGGGATTGTGTACCTCTTAACAAAGATTAGGTAAGAATGATTAAGTAACTTGTAGGAATTATTTTATGTTTGAACTTAAGCTGTAAACTGATCTACAATCTTTTGTATGAAGGAAATTGCTTGAGTGTATAGATATTTATTGAGAGTGCTGTGTTTCGTTTCATTTTATAACTTCAATAATTTCCGTTGAGTTAGCCAGGCAAAGCAAAGTAAAGAAAAGGATGGTAGAATAGTAATTTCAAATTTCCCATTGCTGTACCTAAGTCACAGTATAATTTGGGCATTCCCCATCAACAAGGATTAACACAGCAATATATATTCTTTCAACATAAATAAAAAATATAAATTTGAATGTAAACCTTGTCCCTAGGCTGTGTTACTTAGTATCTCAATATCAGATGTATAATTTGTTAACTTTCAATTTTAGACATGATTGTGAATATTCGGTTGTTAAACAACTTCTTTCTAGAAGCGGAAAGTAGAGCACACATACGCCACTTTCTTCACGCAATTAAAGTTTTCTAGCAAAAACATTCAATAATTTAAAACCAGTCCATTTGTGATTAATGATCTCTTCCAATTTTTTTCGTAATTTAATAAATTTTGCTTTCCATAATTCTGAAGATGTTAGTTCGATTAGATTTATTTCAAAATTATCAACTTCCATTCACTCAAAAATTGACAAATCATAACGGGATTAATAATTGATATATTAAATCTGGTTTGATAAGGAAAGAAAATTTAGGCATATAAGCTTCAAAGTTTTTTGCATCTGTGGAAAATTCTACTGTAAGTGCGTCAATATAAGTTTAAAGTTCACTTTTGTCTATGGTCGAATTACTTGCAAGAACTTTAACATTTGGAAAGTTTTTGTAGGTACTAATTAATATCACGGATAAATGTATATAATTTTGTAGAAAACCCTATCTAATATTCAAGAAGTTCGAACTGTATTTCCGTGCAATCTTAAGTTTAATTCATTTAGGTGTACAATTATATCAGAGAGTAAAATCAATTTGCACAACATTTCTTTATCATTAAAAAAACTTTTGTGTTTCAGGTATGACACAAACTTATTCAAAATGTTACCTCAACTAAGTCAACGGACGTTGCTATACAACGGAAGGTTTACATATTCACTTCCCACTTCTTCTAACAAACATTTAAATTGCCTGTGTCAATGAAGAGCGAGACACTATGAAATTAGCCATTTTAACTACTGTATCACTACAGATATTAAGCGAGTTACATATCCCCCAATTAATTTGTATATAAATTTAAAAGCAATGATTATGTCTTAAGAAATAGAATGATACATTGTATAATTGAAGGTAATAATATAAAAGGTTAACCAAAGTTCATATCAGATATGAGAACGGAATCAACTACTTCGTTACGTTCCAATTTTGATTTTAAAAATTTCCCTGGTTAACTCAAATCCCTTTTGCTTTTGAAACAAAAAATTATTCGATAAATTAAATAGTACATGCCTTGTTTTATGTATCCGATAATCTGTTAAATCCTTCAACATAATTAATAATAAGTACGCTTTCTACAAATTTTAATTTTGAACTTATTTATTTCAAAACGACAAGTTTATGCTACAATTAAATAGTTTATATCCTGTTTAGGTACCCGTTATCTTGGTATGCATTACGACCGCGTATAATGGGTTTCTCTATTGCTCCAATGTCAAGACTTGTTGAAATAAGGTAGCGCACTATCCGATAAAACCCGGGTTTTCCAGTTCCAATCGCGCTTCGATAAGCGAGGATTTGCAGTTCGAATTCCTGTTATTTGAACCATTGTTGAATTTGATTCTACAGCTTGTGCGTAGAAGTGTTTTCTACATTAGTCGTCGCCGTATTTCAAAAGCAATGTAAGTTTGTTTTTTTTTCTGTTCGACAACTAGCAGGTGTCTTGCCTTTTTTAGTTGGAAGCCAAATGGGTTCTTTCTTTCTGTAGACCAATTGCTTTTGTTTGTAGACCAACTGCTTTTGTCCGTAGACCGCTGCTTCAGTTATGGTAGTTGGGTCAATAGATTCTGACGACCGTGGCGTTGCTGTGCTGACTCACCCCCGACGGCTTGCGAGCTAAATATCCGGACACCTACAGGTATGCAACTAGTTTTCTTTTGTGTGTCATAGGCAAACTCCGTATCAACGTTTGGTGTAGTTGCGTGACATTGTAGAACTATTGTGCGTTGCTGCTAATCGATATTATCGCTCTACGGGTGTGATGTATCATTGTAAAAAAAAGTTGGACAGGCATACGCTTATTCTTATATACTGAGGGGTTTATTTTACAAACGGTAATATGTACGATTTAAAAGATGTCTGACAAAAGCTCACACACGTGAATTCTTTCCTACTAATTAGTTATTTTACAAAAAGTATTAGGCGAAATTTTAAAAACGCTTGACAAAAGCTCTGACAGGTTTATTTACTACTGATTAATTTTATTTTGTGTGAAATACGAGATGCGCACTTCGTATCTAAATTCCTAAATTGTCCATACAATATAATTGTTTGCTGTGAAATAATAACACTTAATTTATTTTCTTTTTGTTTGTTTGTACAGAATCCTTTATTTATTTTTATTAGTTAATAGATAATCGTGGGCGATGTGTTTTTTTTGTTCCGTTTTGGTAGGTAAGCGACGCCCCCATTCTCCGCGTTTGATAGTTAGCCAGGTATTTACTTTTCTTTCAGCTACGTCTAGGTACGTAGCAATTTTGTATTCCAGTCGCAACCTGATACTACAGGTGCAGGACACAGTGAACTGCAATAAAAGCAGACTTAATTAAGATTACTAAGAAGTAAGACATTGCATGTTATCAAGAAGTAGCAGACGTGAGATCTGAATTTTCCCGCGAAATGATGCGAGAGAAGGATTACATAAATACCCTGAGGAGCCTCTGATGGCCAGTCAGTCTTGAACTTCATAACTTTAATATTGTTGGTGGTTCAAGCTACTCACCATAATTTTTAATTATTATTTATTGATTATCAACTTTAAGTATTTTGTCAATTTCAATTAGTTTAGTGAATATAAACGTTTAAGTTGATTGTAACAGACAGAAATCATTTTTGTAATTGTATAATTGAGAATAAAATTGATAGAAGAGTTTTTTTGGGAAATAAATGTTTTTAAAAAGAAGCTCCCAATGACCCAAAACCTATCTAGCACCGTGACTAAATTTTGGCAGTTAAGCTTTCTTAATGTATTGTGCAGTGGGAATTCAACACTTTACATCTAATATAATTTCCAAGAAGTTTGGCAAATTGTTTTTTCTTGTCAATCACTGCAGGAGTGTTACCTGTAGGTACACAAAATATTTAAAACAACTTGTTAAATATAATGTACACGTTTTGGAATGCAAAATTAAGTGCTTCAATAAGCAAATCCAAAGTAAATTGACAATAACTCGCTATTCTTCCGCGACTTCTACTATTAGTTTTAAGAAAATGTTTATAAATAAAGAAACTTCATCTAAAGACACTAAAACAGACTCATAGAGAATACATTAACTTCGAAATTGCTCTACAACAGCATTGTTCAACTATACTTTGGTAAAATTTAAAAACGTCCCAAAGCGATGTACATAATACATTTATACGATTTTTATTCGGTTCGATTCGTTTCTGCGTAAGAGTGTTATTAAATATAAATTTTTGAATTGAATTATACGAAAGTAGGGAACTTATTTTCTTTTCCCTTGTTTGCGTTGAAGTGAGTTTTCCGTCGTGTAAACAGCTATAAATTTGCAGCGTATTAAAATTTACTTTATAATTAATCCATCACACAGAAAATCTCAAAAGAAAAGTTTTTAGTTAGATTTAAATCTGAGAGTATTTCAGGCTTTTGTAAACTTCTGTATTATATGATACGTTTTCCTCATAAAGCTCTTAAGCTTTGAGAAAACTTCGTGAGTTGCTATTTTAAGTTAAAGGGGTTTGTTATATTATTAAAATGGCAAGCATATCTCATTATTTATTTTAACTATATAGGTTATATCAATTGGATAATGCAAGAAGTATATTATACAGAACGTCGAACGAAAAATGGTAATACATTCGGAAACAAAGTTGTACACAATAGGTCTTTGCCAGAATTGCAAAATAAGCAATGTCATATCTTCTTCGCAACTAATTAGCTCAAACATAATGTTGAAACAAGGGATTTTTGTGATTCATCCCTAATACGTCAATATTTAAAAAGGAAATAAATGTTTTGTAAATTTTCCTTATTATTATGAAAATAAGATGCACAAGCAAATACATTTTTTAAAATATGTACATTTAGTATCAACTCCGTAATTAAAACAAAATATATTAAACAATAGTTGCTGAAAGTAGTATCTTATACTTGGAGGGTTGAAGATTTAGTAGACATTAGTGTGCAATAAATTCTTCGGCATCGGGTACTCTGAATTAAAGATTTTCTATAGATATGTGAAACTATTGCTATTTCCAACAATTTGAAGAATTATTTGAATTTGTATTACGTAGAATGTAAAATATACCTTTTCGAATGCTATCAGTGTCTATTCTCCACATATTTGTAAAATTATTGTTATATTTTTAAGCTTTTTCGGAAAAACTGTGCTGATAGCTTTCTAGCAATTGAATATTTCAATAATTAAAATATTTAGCTTAACTCCTAGACCCTACCTGCGCTCCCCTATTATGTTTTATACGATTTATGTAAACGTAGTTTATTCCCAAGTATTATTGGAAAATTTTCTTGTAAATCACGAATTGAATGTTTCTTTTACTTGAGGGCGCGTTGAACAAGGAAAACTATATTATTAAACAATCAACTAGTCTAGACCAGCTACTTATTTGCGTGCTACAGTAGGATCTATACTCATATCGTTATGTAGAAAAATTCATTGGCTATAAGTACCGCAATAACAAAATAAAATAGTGGAAAATTTTGTACAAGGCAGAACCAAACTTTAAATAGGTTTAACATACAATTAATTAAATCTTCACTTTAATCATCGTACTTAGCAGTAGCGACGATAACTGCTTAGGGCAACTACCCCTCCGCAAAATACTTGAGAAATATCAATATGCATGATGTTTTTGAATAGTTTATTTATGTTGCTGTTTACTATATATTATTTAAACTATTCGTAGATTTAATTAAGCTACCATCATCATTAGGTTTTCAGTCCTGCAATTGGTTGAACGTATATCTCCATTGTTTCCTATTCTGAGTTAACCTACACGCTTCCCTGAAATTCCCACAGCTTGTGTGCAATAGTTTAATCTAGGTATACCTCTGCCCCTCTTTTTTCCTTTCTCTGCTTCTAATCATCATCACTTCGACTTCAATCCTGGAACTGGTTAGATGCGTACCCTTACTGCTTCCTATTCTGTGCTAACTTACCCATAACCCTAAAAGTCTACCTCTACCTCTTTTTTCCTATCTTTGCTTGTAATATATCCCACACTATTCCCCATAAATGCCTGAGAACGTATCCTGCCTTTCTATTTCTCCTATCTTTTTGTTTTCTACAGATATCTTTATGCCCTATTATTTCTATAACTTCTTTGTTATTAACTTTGTCCGTCCATGCTACCATCCTCATACACCTGAAGCACAACATTTCCAAAGGCTTCTACCGGTTTCCGTCTGGTTCTCCTACTGCTCCTATTTCATAGACGTACTGTGCTGTGCTCCACACATATGCTTTCAACAATTTTCTCCTTGTTTCTAGGTTTGTTGTCTTTCTTGTTAAATGCAGTTCGGTTCCTCTTCTATTGTTTATAAATATGTACCCTATGTCACCGATATTTAGTAGTATGTAAAGGGGTTAAGCAGATTGCGGCTACCAAGAGACCCAAACATTAGAACACTTGCCGAATTAATAGTTTTCCAATATATCCTTTCGCAGAATTGACATTACTTGAGAGTATTGCAAAGCCAATATCTGTAGTTGCTTATAATAATCATGAGGTTTAAGTACAGTTATTTTTTTCGTAATTAGGTTTTCCATCTTGGAATTGGTTGGACGCGTACCTCCATTGATTTCTATTCTGAGCCTACACATTTCTCTGAAATTCACATGGCCTACATCTTTGACTATTTATATGCAATAGTCAAACCTAGGTCAACCTCTACCTCGTTTTTTTCTTATCTTTGTTTCTAATATATTTTCCACACTATTCCTTTATGCCTTAGAACGTGTTTTATCATCCTATCTCTCCTATCTCTTACTGTTTTCCATATATTTCTTTCTTCGCCTACCATTTTTAGTACTTTTTGTTTTTAGCTTTGTTTGTCCATGATATCCTCAGCATACGTCTGTAGTAGCACATTTCTGTCTTTTCACCTGCGCTTTTCCTACTGTCCAAGTTTCACAGCCATACAGTATTATGCTCCACACATATACTTTCAGTAATCTTTTCCATGTTTGCTGTCTCCGAACATTACAATGTAGTACCTTCGGGTGGAGCATTGGGGACGTGGTCGCAAGCATAGCGACCCTTATTCAAATTATAATGTCTCCGAACATGTTAGTTGATTTTTCTTGTTAAATGCTGCACAGCGTAGTGCTTATATTTATTTTATATCTTTTGTACTTTTCCATCTTGCTTTATTTGGCTTCCCAGGTAACAGAAATTCTTAACCTCTTGTAATTCTCGTTTCCTGTTTGTATTCCGCTTTTTGACCTATTTTCTATTTCTTTACATACCAGTACTTTAGTTTTATTTTAGTTGATTCTCATTGGTATCTCTTTGTTAGTACTATTTTTATTCTATTAATATGCTAGATGCTAATACGTTTATATCATATGCAAGTCTAAGCATATTTAGCCATCTGACCGTGCATTATAATTCTACATTTGGCAGCATTTATTCCCTATTCGATATACAAGTTCATATTAACCAGGATACGCACATTTCCGTTTTGCCCCTTTCCTAGTATTTACTTCTCTACATTCCCGCTCTAATTCTATTACCGATGTTTGCACTTTGTATAAGCGTGTACTATGCGTCTGTCTCTCATTCCTATCTTTTTGAGTATTTCGAACATGTTTTCCCATTTCCCATTGTCGAATGCCTTTTTCAAAACTACATACCCTATATACACACACCCTCTGTTATTTTCAATTGATTTCTCCATTATCGCCTTTGCTAAAATGGCGCCCTCGTTCCCCTCTTTCGCTTAAACCCAAATTTGATTTTGTTCTAATATTTCTTTAGCCTGTTTTTACATCGGTCCTTGCACAATTCTAGGTAACATTTTTAACTCGTGTGCTGTTAACTTTTTGTTCGAACATTTTCACATCTATCTGCAACTCTCTTTTCTTGGTATAGTGACTATGGTGTTACGTTTAAAATCTTTGGGCATTCCGCATGTCTCATACATATAGCTGACAAGTTGATAAAGACATTCTGTCACTGTTGGTCCAGCGGTTGCTTGCACTTTGGTTCAAACTCGCCCCTAAGTATAGGATATTCCGTAATTCTTTTCAACGTCTTGTTTCCGGTTCTAATGCTTCTAGTGCCTATTATGCTTATAAATTGCTTATATATTCTTTCCATCAATTCATTTCCTCTAGATTTTCTTGTTTATAGTAATTTATTTATTTATTTATTTATTTATTTTTTACGGTTAACACCATAATTCTAAATTACAATATAATTTTCAATATAGGCAACTTAAATAATATTAAGTAGATTTTAAACAACTTGCATATTAAATTGAATGGTGCTGATCAGTGGTGTAGTGTTTACAGCGCATTGCAGTGCAATACGTTGTGTCTACTTAGCTGTAGTGGCAGATTATATCGATGACTAAGGACCTATTAGCCACGGAAACTAGGAAAAGGAGGAGCGGAAAAACTCTGCCGATACTAAATTAAAACTATTTATATGGAGGAAGGCAAAAAAAGAACCACCTTCAAAGTAGTTAACTCGTGGAGGACTGGTGACTAAAGATGAAGCTTGAATTATTGTTAGCTCTCTGAAAAAATTCAAAGTAAATCCATTGATTTGATATCAGCAGTTGATCAAAGTCCATAAAAAAAAAACGTTTAAGGGCGATTGTGCTTGAAATATGTCCTATCTGCTAAGTGAACTTAATGATAGTGTTAAACCTCTTTCGTATCAAACACTCATATCACAGATATTTTTCTTAGTTACATATTGTGGTGGGAAGACAGACCTTCCCATGACCATTCAGAGCCTTGAGAAAAATATTTCTTTACTGTTTCTGCAATAAAAAGCAGGTAGAGCTTACGATTAGTTCCCATATATTTGTCGATTTTAATCGGGAGTATATTGTTTGAAATGCTATATTCCTTCGTGTTATACACGACGAGAAGAATTTTAATTAAAGAACAATTATTCACTTTCAGCAACCGTTCGCTAAAACGGTCAATGTTTTGGGTATTGTGACACACAATACGAGGCGACCTGGTAGACCAAGTAAATTATTTGATGAGAGTTTGAGAGAATTTGTGAAAGTATCGTCTAACTGAAAAGCAAATAACTAGTTTTTAGTAAAAAATTAATTTCCAAACTTCATAATCACGTTTTTATCAACCAATTTTATTCTGATACCGGGTTTCTGTTTAGAACACAATAAAGCCTAGAACTAAGGTTTTTCTTCTGTGAGTTCAAGTTGTGCAGCGAAGGGTTTTAGTCAAACTTCTAATCTATCTTAGTCTATAGTAATGGGTGATTCAATAAGAGCTTCCCGATGTTTTCTTAAATAAAACACATAATAATAAATGTATTGAGGAATATCTTTATTTAAATTGTTAGTTTGGTTTATGCTATTTAATGTTTAAAGATAATTTCCGTCAAATGGTTCATTCTGTGGGCCCAATTTTCGACACTCTTTTAAGCATATCGGCCGTAATTCCGCGAATAGCACGGATTATGTTTGCTTGCAAAGCTTCAATCATCGACTTAAACATGAGATTTCACATGTACCCACAGAAAGTAATTCAGTGGTGCTAGATCACAAGATCTCGGTGTAGCCAATTAACAGGATTTCTTCTTCAGATTCTTCATCGAACGTTTTCCTCAATAAAGCGATTGCATAGTTAGCTGTATGGTATGTAGCGCCATCCTCTTGAAACAACAAGTCAACTTCACCAATATCTTGAATTTTTGCAACAAAAATTCATTGATCATTGCCTTGTATGGAGGTCCATTGACAATAATACGCACTCCGTCCGCGTTTTTGAAGTAATACGGTTAGATGATGCCACCTGCCCATAAACCGCACCAAACAGTGCATTTTTCGGGTTGCATTGGGAGCTCTTGGATTGCTTTTTGTTGTCTATTGGGTCAAATGCGGTAATTTTGTTTATTTGATTAACCAAAGATGAGTTTCGTCGCTAAATACAATTTTCCCATAAAAAAGGCTCAACTTGAAGCTGCTGCAAGACCCATAAACCGAAATTAAAACGAAAACCAAGGTCATCCGGTTTCGATTCTTGAACGAGCTGTATTTTATACGCCTTTAAACCAAGATCGCATTCCAAAATACGCCACAACGTTCTATAAGAGATGCCCAAAGCTTGAGATCGGCGACGAATTGATTAATCACGTTCTTCAGGAACACTCTCTGCTACTGAAACAAAATTTTCATTATTACGGACTGTACGTACTCTGGTTGGTGGATAAATGTCTAATAGTGTAAAATTGGTTTGTAATTTTGTCGTTTCACGAATAGTCCGTTCGGTGGGACGATCATGTCGACCAAAATGTGGCCAAAGAGCTCTATAACAATTTCTAGCTGAGCACTGACTTGGAAATAACTTTCTACAATTAGTAAACGTTGTTCAGGCATGAGTCTAGTCATAATGAAATGGCAATGAATACTGAACACAAACGTAATATAGACAAGGCAGTTGACATATAAGAACCTCCAAAATAACCCTATTAGTGGTGTTAATTCCACTTGGATCACCCGTTATTTCCTGATCATTCGGTAAATTTAAGGTGCCGCTAAGTTGGGGTTAGAATCCAATGAAACGCTAATGAAAGAACCTAGTATTATACTACATCAGACCATTTGTGCTTCTGTAATAAATAAGTTGTTATCATTGCTTTGCACTTTAGGGTTCAATAGTGCAGAAAGAGTAAGTGCAAACTGGGTTGATGTTGAGGTTTGGAGTACATCGATGCTCGGATGTATCCATAAGGATTTTCTACATCGGATCATTTGTGCTTCCATAACAAAAACTTGTAGCCAGCTACCTTTGCACTTTGAGGTCCAATATTTCAGAAACCGGAAGTGTGGCTATGTTGAGGTTTGAAGTACAATGAAGCACTGAATAAGTATTAGGCACCTTGCCATAACAACTCATAACAAGAAAGTTCGTCACCTGAAAGTACAATATTTTTGAAAACAGAAGTGTGGCTGAGTTGGCGTTTGAAGTACATAAAACACTAAGGATTTTGCTGCATCAGATCATTTGCACTTTTATAACAAAATGTAGCCTCTGACTCTGCACTCTAAGATCTAACGTTCCAAGAACCAAATGCTGATATACATCTTTGGTGCTTAATATGTGTGGTCAAATTTATATGCATTTTAAAGTTCTTTAGTATCTTGACCGGTACACTTGCTTGCCAGTTCACGTATAATAGAAAATGAGGTTAACTTTCCAAAATCTCTTAAAGCAGTATGCACAATTTATTAAGTGTCAACGATTTGAGACAGACAGTAATCGATGCTCTTACAAATACTACCCCAGGCATGTTGGCAAGGACTGGTCGATTAGCATCGAGATATTTTGCATAAATTGAAGTGTACTAAATTGTAAAAAAAGATCGATATATTTACCTTTAAAAAATGTACTTTCCTACTGTTATAGTAAATTTTAAATAAAATGTTTTTCCAATCCTGAATTTCTTTTACAGACACTTTGTATTCTGCATAACTCGAGGAAAATTTTGAATTGCTCAATTACTAAAAGTTATTACCAAAACGCCATAGACCACACCATTAAATCAAATAACTTGCGTTAAGTTTTAAATAAGACCTGGCACCATTTAGTAAAGGGAGATTGGACGATTGCTTTCTGGAAATGTCGATGTGGTTTTAGTACTGCTTCTGATGATTTACATTGGGGTGTATGGTTTATCTATAATAGTTTTACTTTAGTTGTACTTATTTCACAGATGGCTAAGATATTTGGAAATATATCTCAATTAGATAAACTCAACAAAAATAATTATTCTTGTCTCAAGGGAAAAATATATTTTAATTAATTTCATTTTGCTATACCCTGCTGTGTGCACAAAGGGAGGTTTGATTTATCGATCAACTTCCTTAGAGATTACAAGATCAGGAAACGGAATAAATAGAAGAGTAAGGCTTAAAATAGTTGTGCCATTTACATAAATTATTTCTTTGGATATACGCCAGCACAGCCATTCAGCAATTTAATTTCACTTTGCAGCGTTCACTGTTCGCATACGTTGCGAAGAAACTATTTTATATTCCATTTTGTTTCAAAACGAACGGGTTACAAAAGCTAAATATTTGCATAAATAGTATGTTGGTTTTCTAAGTTACCTAAGCAAAATGCGGAATCATAACAAATAGCTGTTTTAGTTTATTCAAAAATCTAGCTCTATTCAAATGTTATGGAAAATGTATCGCCAGCGTGATTAGTTTATACTCTCGACAACCACTCCAGCAGTTGTCACATGTAGCATTTAACGAGCTTTAGGAAACTAGCGGTTATTAGACAATGTCCAAGTATACGAAAATGGCGATGAGTTCTGACAGTGAGTCGTATTAGTACGTATAACTTGTGTTCAGGGCTGTTGTAATATGATTTCGGGATTTTTAATTCAAATTTCAAGCGTATTTTCATGTCATCGCCATAAACATAGTTTTTGGAGTTATCATCTTTTATTAAAGCTTACTGGGTCTAGTATAATTTCTGATGCAAAATTATGTGAACATGGTGTTAATATTTAATAGAAATTTATTAAAAGCATGGCACGTTCGGAAAATTATCTCGAAGTCAAATTCCACACGAAATATTTATAAATGATTTTTGAATTTTAAATACTTCTGTGACAAACAACCATTTTTAAGTAATGGATAATTAGAAAATATTGAGTATAGAAATGAGATGGATAGCTGTAGAATTGTATTATAAAGAGATTGTGAAGGAATTCTAGCATAACGATTTACTTCTGTAGCCATTAATCTAAAAAGGAATTCTTAACCTTTGCTTGATCGGCAACGATTTGTAACGCATTAGCGTTTCGCTAAATAGAAACTGGATGGAAAAGGAGAAATTTAATCTTAAGCGGACATAATTAATATTGATGTACTCTGTAAATTCTGATTTCATGAATACTGGTGTTCATTAAACATAACATTTCAATAAATTTTTTTGTCTTGTTAAAAGAAATTCAGGTCATAAATATAAAACATACAAAAGCCTAGTTTTATGTATATACACATTTGAATGCGAATCAGGTCCATAAATTATTTCAAAACCACAAGAAGGTGAACAAAATATTTATCACAGTTAAATTATTGATGTTCTTATTGGATACCATTATTATACCAAATTTAAGAAAGTATTTTGCAAATTTACACGTGTAGGTGTAAACAAAATAAATCTTCAGACAATAGCATAAGCATATTCAGACGATGTAGCCATTACTTAAAAACACAGATGGTTAATTAATAAAGTTCATCGAGATTCAAGATATAGATAATTTAATCATATCATTCAATACAAAGTAAAAATATTTACGATGTATTTATTCAGATTGATGAGAAAATGCAATAGCCTTGGTCACATGACCTTTGCATGATGGAATCATATAAGTTCACGTGATAGGATTGTCATACAATTGTATAATCCTCTCGAATCCACAAAAATGGGGAGGAATCTTAGTCTCTCTTGAACCATGCGTTTACAAATTACGCTGCCGTGACCTATGACGACAATTAGAAAATTTACAAATCAAATCAACCTAACTTTGTTACTCATATTTGACATTGTCAAGTTTTTGACTTATGTCAGTTATAGACAGGAAGCAATGCGCAACGGTTATAATCTAAGTATTAAATATTTATCAACTTACCTTGTGTAATTAACTATTTAATATATATATAGATATATATATATATATATATATATATATAAATATTCTTAGTTCTTGGGAGTAGGTCAATATAAACCAGATCAGCTTGAAATATTCATATACTACATGCAGAATCTTCTCTATTTACGCGTTTCGGTCGAATGGGCCATTTCAAAATAGCAACAACTTCACAACATATACAATAAATAAATACTAAATTGTATACTAAAATAGTATTTTAGTATTTATTTATTGTATGTGTTGTGAAGTGGTACTATTTGAAAATGGTCCATTGGACCGAACGCTAAATAGAGAAGATTCTGCATGTATATATGAATATTTCAAGCTGATCTAGTATATTGACCTACTCCCAAGAACTAAGAATATTTATATATATATATATAGGTCAAGGAAAACATACATTTACATTATATATATATATATATATATATATATATATATATATAGTAACAAGAATTAATGGCAAGTGACTTTTTACTTTGTATTAATATATATATATATATATATATATATATATATATATATATATATATATATATTACTCATATTTAGACCAGGGTAGAAAATTAAATAATCACATCAAATAATTTTAATCACCGTGTATAAGGAATATTATTGGATAATACGCGTTATTAAAACCGTGAAGCATGAAAATTTATTAGTTTCATTAAACATAAGAGATTTAAATCATGTACAAGACGCTTTATATCAAAAGAAGCAGTATTAAAAAGCTCTGCGGGTAATGTAATTATTCCTAAACAAATGGAAATTACGTGCAAAATTTATCTTAATTAACTCTATTTCAAGTAACCGGTATTGAACAAAACGTACAGATAATATCTACAGAAACTTGTAAAAACCCAATAAAATGCAAATCCTAGAAGTGTTAGTTAGAAGTAGGATGTTTGAACACACCTGCGTATTTTAAAAGGCAATTTCAGTTTAATTTGTTTAGATAAACATGTCGATTCTAAGGATATTGGAAACGGTCAGATGCTTTAGCACGAAATACAAAACAGGGTTTATTTAAAAGCTCATTCGGCGAAAATTTTGCAGATAATTAATGTTTACAAAGAATCTTGGAGAAACCGGGGCTTAATATTCACGAGAAGGTGCGATACGGGGTTATTAAACCCAGATAGTCCACATGGACTAAAATATAATCGATAATAAAGAATATCAATTTGCACCAATACGAACAGGTTAGAAAAGGAAAGAGAAATGCGTCAAGCAAAGACACATATAGTAAAAGGCGTGATTTAAGCAACGTCACGAGGGTCACAATTGGTTGAAAATAGGATGCAAATATCAGAGGTAGAAACAACAATTTCTGTACAAAATTAATTAGTTTTTCTCGGACATGTTTGCGTGCCGTGTGAGAATTTCTGAGATTTAAATGGGGCGAGTGAAAATTCGTAAAACCGACGCGCGAGCGACGGACTGGGAACATAGAATGAGAAATTCTTAAGAATTGTCTGTTTTGAGGACAAAAGCGACGTGCCGGCTATTCGCTATATATACCGGTGGTAATATGAATTTCGGCCTCTTAGACTTTTGACTATTCGATGCGTTAAAAGCTCTTACATCCGCGACTTGATTCAAGATGTTAAACAGTGCATTTTAGTTTGATAAAATAATTTAAAATTTTGCTCGTATATTTTAGTGATTCAAAATAGTTTGTTATTTACGTGCTAACATGAATGTACTTCAGTGCACTTAGATACAAGGTAATAAAATTTAGTATCACTGTACCAATTAGCAAAATTTACAACGACAAATGTATACACAAAAGTAGGCAGTTTTGGCGTATATTGGTGAAAGACGCATGAATTTCTTTGCTATTTTTCGGGGTGTTAATAATTAAATGGTTCAAATACGTGTCTGGATCCACGAAACAAGGGTCAGATATACACAGATGAGTTCCGGAAAAGCCCAGAAACAACTTTAAATAAATGGTGATGGAGAAAATTTTAAAAGCGTTGAGAATTAGAAGCCGTAAATATAATCCTGTTGGAATGGTGTGATTACTAAAGGGACGATGTACATTGAAGCTTCGAGGACAGTAACCTTCAGGTAAATTATACTATTTTGTTTGACATTTTTGTGTGTGTTGAATAACTTTATAATTGATTTACTTTAAATGGACATTAGTGAAATTGTACTAACCATAAAATTTTAATTTTAAGATGAAATTTGCTTGTTTAAGTAGAAAGGGGTATTTAGTATTGATGTTCTGAATTATGATGAAACTTTGGGTATGTCTTTGAGCTCAATTAGACGAACCTGGTTAATTAACGTAAAGGGGTGGGAGATGCTCCCTTTATACTCAGACTCCGGTCTGCTTATATTGTTATAGTAATTAGTAGGCATCCTACAAGGACTTTAATTCTGGATGCACGTTAAAGTGATAATAAAATTAATCTTGAAATTCTTTTTAAAACTGAATTTTATGCTGAAATTTAATTTGAAAATTTAATGTATTCTGAATATTGATGTAAATAGAGTTAACGTTGATGTTTGTGGTAGGAATGTATTTGTTTTTTTTATAATTGAGGATGAAAGCTATCTAGAGGAGCAGCCGAGGCGATTAACAGAAGAAAATCAACAGACCAGGTAATTCAAGAGGTTTCACAGCAATATATATATATATATATATATATGTATATATTTTAATTATAATATATATATATATATATATAATATATATATATATATTAATTATAATTAATTATTAATATATTAATATATATATATATATATATATATATATATATATAGTAATAAGAATTAATAGCAAGTGACTTTTTTACTTTGTATTAATTTAAAACTGATTAAACTTACTTATTTTAAATTATTATATATATATATATATATATATATATATATATATTTCTGTGAAATTTATATGGTAAAAGGGGTTTATTACAAGTTTCCGCATGCAAATAGCAAAAAGCAAAATTTTTGACGCATTGCGAAACATTAGGATAAAATTTAATTTTGATAAAGAACTTTAAGGATGTTTAGATGCAAAGTAACAAAATACCTTTCAAATCAATTGCAGATATAAATATTTGTTAACTTGCAGTGGAAAAGCGAGCATCTTCAATTATAGCAGATTCGATGTATAGTAGTCAAAAGCTTTTTAGATTCGTTTAGAGTAAAAATCAATAATTATAAGGTCATAGTCAAGGAAGTTGAAATATTAATTTTCATGAATTAACAGGTATAATAAATGTAAATATCCTTAGCGTGCATATTTAATCATAGTTTATAAAGTGTATATTTAATTGGTAACACGATACAATTCGTATAACTTTCAAAAGCTTAATTATAGCAAAAGAGGGCAAGTGGCCGTTACAATGTTTGTTAAGCGGTGTGTAGAAGAATATATTTTCCTAGTATTATTTATAAAAGGTGTGAAAGTGTTTTGAGATAAACAAGCTTAACGGTTACCGGTTCTAGTAAATTGGAATAAAGAGGCGCAGACAAACAACACGTTCTTAGTATTGTTTACGAGTTTGAAAGTCGTTTTGGTCAAGGATTTCTTAATATTGTTGTAAATAAGTTCTAACGTCGCTAGCTTCTAGGAATTCAAGCAGAAAACGTGCACAAATAACCATTGGAAAGAGTGTTAATAGCGGACATAGAAACAACAAAGATATTATGTGATAGGTGTTCGTTGTACTTGGGGGAAATGCAGGTCGACAAGGAAAGATTAGATTTAATATATACGAGTAAGATGCCGCATGTTTCTATAAACATCATTTGAAGATTGTAATATTTTAGTGGGGAATGATGTAGATAGGGTACAGGTACAAGCTGCTAAAAATAAACAGAGAACGAGTGTAAGATAGGATATATGTGTAAATGAGACAGGATTATTTGAATATTGCTTGAAGAGGGCTATTGCTTCAAGGACAGGAACAAGTTGAAAATGAAGTAAGGGATGGAAGATTGTGTGTGCTTGATAAAAGGAGACTGATAGTTCCGTAGAAGGAGTGTTTATTTTAAACGTTTACGAGTAGTGGCTAAGATTCGACGAAGTGGATATCCGTTGTGACGCGAAACTTGTGCTTTCGTAGAAAAGATTTTGTTTGTATCGTAAAAATTCTGAGATTTCGGTGGCAATTGATATTACGGTAGAAATTTACAGAGAATTGGTGAAGGCTAAACTGTTGTTTTTGGAATTAAAGTGGAAGTTGAGCGTTTGTTTGTGAGGGGTTTTTAAGAAATGTGTCAACCGTTTAAAATTCTACGAAGAAGGCTGTTTTATTTGTATTAACGGAGTTGAGAGTATTTTGAGGGGCAGAAATGGTTATGCAAACACCACCAGGGGGTAGTAGGGCGCTCTTTTGATTTTCATCGACGCGTCCACTAGTAGTGGTGAACAAGTAGTTATTTAGTACTTGAAATAAAATTGATACACAAGTCGGTGTAGTGTTTGTACTAGCAGTATACAAATTAATAAGAAAGATAGTTTAAAGATGCGACGCATACTTGACGAAAGTAAGTTCAAACTGCTTTATATATGGTTATTGGTGCAAGGCACGCACAAAAATGCAGTATAGATTGTTGATGCATCGATTTGGTGGGTTACCCATGGTAAATTGGACCAGTAGCAGAGTTGGTGGAGTCTGGCTGTATTGTGAAGTGGTGATTGAGAGAATAGAGTAGCAGCTTGCAGTCTAGAATGGTATAATTCAACTTGAGGAGGTTCCCGAACGTGCAGTCATAGATGAGGGCAACAGTCATCGATGGTATGATTGTGGATGCATGTATGGTGGTGCATTCCAGGTAACAGATGTTTGTATATAATTGATTGTGTGGATTTATTTGGAGTGTAATGACATTTTATGCCTTATGGGTATATTTCTATAAATTTAATGGACTAAAGAGGTACTGAATGAACTTTTATGATTTATTATTTGACCATATTTTTATGTGGGAATTTATATGTGTAAAATAATTTGTGTAATATTTGTTTATGTACAAGGTAAAAGAGACTTATGGTATTTTGCTTTGCGAAAATTAGCACGAGTGTTTATAGGTTTTAATATGAGCTCTTATTAAACCTGGGGTAACGTAAGGTTTATGAAAATACCCTGTTACTTTACAATAAATTTTTCAGGATAAAAATTAATAAGGAAATATTTGAAGGAAAAATGTATTATTTCAAAGGAGAATGTTTGTAATTTAACCAATGTGTGAAATAAAAATTGATGAGGATTTTTGGTGTAAAATCTTTCTATAAATAAATCGTCACTGTTGCCACGTTTGCTTTTATAGAATAGTATGGTAGTATATTTCAGATAGCCTCTGAGCAGTCGTGGAGAACTTCATTGATGAAGCAGAGTTTTAGGTATTTATAACAAAAAGCTGGCAGTAGTTTGGCGTCCATTGAGGAAGGACATCGTCAACTCCAGAGGAAACTGCAGAGTATTTTGGCATCCCAAATTGTGGGGCTTAAATCATAGATAGAATATGCAGAAATAAATATATATATATATATATATATATATATATATATATATATTGTTGTGTATCCTGGGAGTCTCTAGAACACTCGAGCCTTTTTTTAAAAACCATTCGAAGCCCACGTTGGGCGCCATAAAATTGCCGTGGAATCTCAGTAAAGTTCGTGCCCCACCTGGGCCAACATAAAATTTTTTAAAAGGAATTTAAAAAAATTTCTTATCCTTTGTTTTGGACACCTTTGGATTTCTTTGCTCACCCTGGCTAGCTCAGCAATCGGCCTCGTCTTGAATACCTATCTCTACGTACATTCCTCTCTCACACATACACCATTAAATGAAATTACTAAAATAATACAACAACCATACAACTTTTTATTTACACATATTAACGGATAAAATATATACACATGGGTACAAACGATTTGGTACAATTGTTACCAGCTCAATTATTAAATGTTTTAAAGTCCTTGGTTTTTAAATTATTTTTACAAAAATTCTACATGATATGAATAGATGGGCCCCACATGCAACCCTAGTTTGACTTCATACTGGTCTATTGTGAGCTCATTATAACCCAGTTTTTGTAATTGCTTTTAACCTTGCACTTTATTAAAAACAAATTTACAGACCCGTTTACTCCTTACAACCACAATTTATAGCCTGAATAAACCTTTATATATCATCAATAAACGCTTTTTTTTATAATCAAAATTAATTGTCCTGCACATGTACCTTTATAAACAAGTTTTAAAAATAATAAATACGTCAAACACACAAACACCAAAATATTACCACAAATGTTTATACAAAACAGAAATTTAAAGTTCGTTACCTGGAGTCACCTATGTTCCTCGTTACCGCTGCAGATGGCTCCCAGAAACCCTCGTCGATGTGTCCATCTACTACGATGAAGTCTGGATCTACAGATCCCCACCATCTAATATCTCCGCTACCACTCCGGTTTTTCTTCTCAGATATCAGCTTCGTCTTATCAGTAACATTTCATACCAATATTTCATGCATACAAATTGCTTTCAGTTTCGCTTACCCCAAAATATTACCTCTTCATTTAATAACTTTGTCGTAGTAACGGCACCTTTTATGTAAACAAGCACCAACTCGTGCAAACAATTTTATAGCTTGCGGTCCGCTACTACAGCTTTTATGACTTTTAACAGGATGTTTAATGTAACTTTACTGAACACAATAATTGCTAACCGAAAGTTTTTACTATTATAGGTTGTAGATCTAAACCCGTATTCAGATCTCAATGGAAAGAAAAAGAGCTTTAATATATTCGTTCGAGTATTTATATTATTCTCGAACCCCCTAGTGGAACCTGTTTCATATGAAAAGCTTGTTTTTGAAGCGGCTTCTTAAAATTTTGAACGTAACCGACTATAATTTCTGAAAAATTTCTCCCGTCCGTCGTGCTGTTTACATAGAATTTCGTTTCCTACCTTACCGTACGCGCACTTCTCGAAAACTGCTCGTCATCGACCAATGATATAATTTCCTGTCGTCGCAACACTCCACCTATCCGTTAACCATCTCTGTTGTACGCATATTTGTTGTCTCCTTTAGAACTCCTCTTGAGTTACAGAAAATCGATATTGTATTTAGCCTACGCCTTTGCACGTGTTTATCTTACGTGACTTCTATCCAACGCTTCATTTATACTTTTCTCTGTCTCTTTTATATTATCGATCGTTTATTCCACTCACTCCTTAAGATACTGGTTATTGTAGCAGCTTATCCAAATTGACCATTGCAAACAATTTTTATGGAATTTTGTGCTAACGTTCGTTTTATATTGTATGAACCTGACATATAACAACAGGTGTTTCTTGAAACAACCGACCGTTGAAAATAACAATTCTCGGTTTCTTCGCTTCGTAGTATTTGTATAAGCGAACGTTGGCTTTTAAAATGTGCAACATTTGCGTTTGAAATTATTGATTTTCTAGGCAAGCACGTTCCCTTCTTGCTTCCATGCGTTTGATTAAGAGTTGTTATAATTACTTATGCGCATCCTTGAGTTGTTTATGTACTCTAAAACTTTTCTATTATATAATTTTCACATTCCAATTTAAATATAGAAAAATACATTAATACCCCTCAGTTTCCACTATATATATTAATTAATTTGGCGCGTAATTAATTTGTTACTATTTCTATATACACGGTTGCTAAAATTTTATTGTCTACACCTATTTACCCCTTTAAATCCACAACAATATATATTTATATATATATATATATATATATATATATATATATATTGATATGTTATGTCGCGTACTGTACTTTTGTCCTGCGTATAAGTTGTTATTTCTTAATATTTTTATTTTATGGTTTTCGTATATTTTACAAATTTTAAATGCCCGTATCTATATCAAATTTAGCTCAGTGGTAGACTTGAGGATCTTACCTTCAAAGAGGGTTCTGTGGTTCAGGTTTTGATATGTCAAATTATTTTATAGCAATACCCTATACACAATATCAGAATTAAGGATAATTAAGCGATAATGTGCTAACCAAATTATGTATAATCTGGTTTTTTATTATTTGATCTGTCACTACCTAAATTGACAGTTGCGATTTCCACGGTAATTAAAGTTTGGTTACTCACGTAAAGTAAGGTCCTTATTTTCTGAATTATGGCTTGCCAGTACAACTCCTGTGTTCTAATTGCCTTGAAAATCCTTAGGTTCAACTTTCTAAATTTATTCCTTAATGTTTCGGTATATTTTTGTAGAGCTTTTCAGTAGAGTAGAGTGATTTTACTGGAATCAAAATGGATTAGAAAATTTAATATTACTTATCTTTGTTTTAAATAATCTGACTGACACTTAATTTTGATAAGTATTCAAAATTTTGATGCAGTTAGGTTGATATATATATTTTAAGAAACTACTTTTTTTATTTCTAATTAGACGCCCGTGGTTTTGCTATTTTTACGGAATCTAATTCTATTCCAAATTTGGATTAAATTTTAATTTCTGAAGGATTCTCTTGAAATGTCAAATTCAAAACGATTAAATAAATGATACTTTCCTTAATTGTCCTGCTTGTAATTTTGATGTTCATCTTGGTTTCCTTGTTCTTTCTGTGGCATAAGTTTACCTTTATTTCGTGGTATCTTCTTCTTCTCCACACTACTTTCTTTGACAATTTCTGTTTTAATAAATTTAACACCTTGTTTCACCAGCAAAATATTAAAAAATTTTTATTTGTCAAATTTGACATCCTTTCAGAATTTTTTATAAACAAAGTTCTAAGTACAGATATTTTTTTTGAATATCATTATATAACACTATATCTTCTTTAGCTATTCTAATTATTCGAACAAAACTTTCTCCTTTTTTTATAACTTAACTTTTATATACATATATTAATGTCTGAGAGTTATTTCTCCCAAAAGTTTTTAATATACTTTCCACTTATTTATTGTTCTCTTTATTATCCCTTTGGTTACCACCTTTGCCTTCTTCATAATTTTTTTTTATAAAATCTAGCCTACCCAACTTTTCTTTGTCCTTTTCACCATCTTATTTAAACTTATCTATATTTTAATTACAAACTTTTCTTACTCCTTTACATACTAGTTTATACATATTATCTATTATTTTAATATATATACAAATTTTTTTTGTCTTCCGAGCAAATATCAATCCCTCGGAGCGTCTCTGTAAAATCTTTTTTTTTTAATTCTCGCCCCCTGAAATATTTTATCCGAAACGTTATTCCCCCTTATCTCCCATTGCAATATATATATATATATATATATATATATATATATATATAAATTGTTGATAATTTCTTGACCATCTGTAGTACAATAATAATCAGCAGTTCCTGGATTTTGGTCATCAAAATAATATGTAATTTATAGGTACAATATCTTTTGTCAGTATGATAAAATAGTTAATAAAAATATGGAATAAATTACATCAGTTTTTTTGTGTTAAGACGCGTATCGGTCAGCGACCATTTTCAATTAAAATTGTCTCTAATGTACAAAATAAGTTAATTAAAAATACAAATAAAACATTTATACAAACCAAAACTTCTTTTTTGAAATGAGTATTATAATAAATTTTAGTATGGTATTATACATACTTGTTTAAATATAAGTTTGGCCATAGGTCAAATGTTGACAAGTGTACACTATTAATAAGGTAATAAATAAATTGTTTGAAACTAGTATAGTAAGCCCTGGCGTATACATTGGAAATAGAAAACAATATATCCACAAGCGAATTTATGAACATAAATACACAATAAAAACGAACAGTAAAAAAAGCACAGCACTTGCAACACACGCAATAGAAAACCTACACCAATTAGATTTTAATAATGTTAATATTTTAGGAACAGAGCAGATCGATAATAAAAGAAACATAATAGAAACTTTACACATACACAAACATACAAATGCCATCAATTCAAAAACCTATCAAGACGACTTCATAAATATTTACTACAACCTTATTGCTTAAATATCCAAATATCACAATTAATTCTAGAATGATTGTAAATATACATGTTATATGTATGAATATTAGTTATCTAGCCTTCATGGTCACTCCCACTTTACACTGTGATCACACTTACTATACTAGTTTCAAGCAATTTATTTATTACCTTATTAATAGTGTACACTTGACAACATTTGACCTATGGCCAAACTTATATTTAAACAAGTATGTCTAATACCATACTAAAATTTATTATAATACTCATTTCAAAAAAGAAGTTTTGGTTTGTATAAATGTTTTATTTGTATTTTTAATTAACTTATTTTGTACATTAGAGACAATTTTAATTGAAAATGGTCGCTGACCGAAACGCGTCTTAACACAAAAAAACTGATGTAATTTATTCCATATTTTTATTAACTATTTTATTATACTGACAAAAGATATTGTACCTATAAATTACATATTATTTTGATGACCAAAATCCAGGAACTGCTGATTATTATTATTATTATTATTATTATTATATATATATATATATATATATATATATTGTAGTGGTTTTAAAAGGTTAAATTAACTATAAACAAAGCAATTTGAAACACCCTGCATAGAGGAAACAACCAGAATTTACGTGCGAAATTTATGTTATTTAGTTCAGTTTAATGTAACAAGTATTAACAAAATTTACAATTAATGAATAAAATTTAGTTAGGTTCGTAAAGAAAATAAATTTTAAAAGCCAATGCAATTTATTTATTAATTTAATGGAGTTTAATTACGTCTAATACGCATAAAAGCATGAAAAATCAATAAATCCAAGACGAGTAGCGTTCGTTGTAACAAACAAATATATCGGTTGGGTTGAAATACCATGAAAAGAAGCTCCTAGAAATGTTGTGTTAAAACGTCGGTTAATTAAACACTTGCATGTTTCTAAATGTCAAGTTCCCCTTATTTTTATAGATAACAAACAAGTTTCAAAAACTATCGGGTAAACGGTTGGAGGGTTCGCGTAAATGTTAACTAAAAATTTCCTTAAAGTGCAGAAAGGACAGACGGTCAATGAAATGCTTCGGACGGAGACAGGCAGAGTAACAGTACATTTCAAAAAACACGTATTCAGTCCACATGGGGTAAATAGAACGCGGACAAGAATATCGATTCTCTACCACTCAAACAAGGTTAGAAGGAAACACATAATATGCATAAGAAAGGGACAGCGTTAAGATAGGCGGGATTTTAAAGACGTCAATGCATATACTATTGGTCGATATCGTTAGTTTTAAAACAGACAAACACGGGGATATTTGAAGTCGGGTTTATTGGAAAATATCATAACGACACGCTAAATTTTGGAGATTTCGAAAACGGTTGAAACAAAATTTGAGGAAGTGTTATTTTAAATTAGATTTTTCACGGTAAGAGGGTCTGGAGAGGTTACAGTCGAAGCATATAAATACTGGATGAATTAGCACGGCTCGCTCTCTTATTTCATCGTTCTCTTAGTACTTTGATCGCTTCAGATTACGAACGAGCTTGTAAGTATGTAAAATTATTTTATTTTAAATAGTACAGTGTTGGCCTCATAATTTAGTACGCGAATAAGTGGCGAGTCTAAATTTTAATTTGAGGTGCAACATTTATTTTAAACAAGCTCGGGAAGTGACATGAAGTAACGTAAATTTAAAAATTAAATTAAACGAAAGTACGCAAGTATGAAAGAAGTGGAATTAATTTGGATTTGGAATTGGATGCACCGGGAAAGCAGCACAAATTAAATGGGGTTCTTCTACAAATATCTAGAAGCGGCCAGCAGAGCAAAGCGAAACAACTTTACCGCATCGTCAACGGAGTGGAGGTCTTCAAGAAATTCCAGGTAACCCTTCAAAATTGTTGTTGTTATAAACTATGAAACTATAAAAATTGTGTGACGTGTGAGAGTAAATTTTGAAGGGATTGTGCATTATTTTGCGCATTGAAAATAATACATATGACTAACTTTATTAGGGTATTTAAATAGAAAGCTAAAGGTGTATACAAAAGCTTATTAACGTTACATCAGGAATTTAAATTTTGTTAAGAGTACATGGGTGTGTTTTTGTTGGTTGTAAGAGTATGCGAAGTACAAAAGCATACATTATTCATAATTAACTGGGTTATCATGAGCTCACCATACTCCAGAGTATACAAATTCAAAATAAATTATAAATAAAGAACGAAAATAAGGTATTATTCAGGGCCCATTTACTCCGGGTATATTCAATGTGTTTGATATTTTAAATTAAAATCCACGACAGTACAAAAATAGGATTTATTGAGGTGTAACTTGATCTCTGAAATGTGGATAATCTTGAAGTTTATTTGTAAATAGTGTGAAATAAATATTGTATGATGGTTGTATAATTTTGTGGTTTTATTGAGAGTGTGCGTGAATGATACCGAACATAATAGTGAATCTAGGTATCCAAGAGGAGACCCAACTGAGCTAGCCTGGGAACTGAAGAAGAATTAAGGTGATGAAGTTAGGAGAGGAATCTGGGTAAGAGATTAATATTTTTTTAATTTTTCTATTGTGTGAAATTTATTTTCGAGTTTTCGAAAATAAAAATCTTCGAATATTTTTGTTATTGAGGCGATTTAGAGAGGAACCACGGCAATTATGACGGCCCAACGTTGGGGCTCGAATGTTTTTTTTACTCTGGCGAGGCGATTAAAAGTACCACGGCAATATATATATATATATATATATATATATATATATATATATATTAACGATGCCTTTTTCAACTCACCACAAGTGTCATCATTTTCTAAAATCACAGTGGAACATGAACGTCTCCTAGTATTTCAGTAGGAAATATAGCTTCTGAATGAAGCATAACCGAAGACAAAGAATTTAATTTAAAGAGATACAGAACATCTACAGCGTCTGAAGAACAAGATAATTAAAGAATTAGCAATAAAAATTTGTACAACTTCCGCTATCGTATAATTGAATGATAACCATTACGATTATAATGATCGCTAGCATTATGTGCAAGTTATTTAAGTTCAATATGGGAACCATATATAACTTCAACAATTCCAGGGTATTGAGAAAGATAATAAAATGCCTAAATACTAAATCAATTAGTAATGAATTAATTGAGCACATTCTCACCTCTTCAATGTTATTAAAATTATCTGGCCAGAGAATATATTGTGTTAATAATGGTATGAATATTTCAATTATTTGTTTGAATATATAATGGGGACTACCCTTAACCATCCCAAAACGATCCTCAACTGATAGAAAAGTTTTTGTTTTGCCATTACCTACATAATATAGAACACTTTCATCTCTAGCGGTATTTTCCTCCTCGTTGGCTGTAGTTTATTTCCAACTAAATTTATCAATTCTGTAAGAAGAATTATGAGTTATACTTAACTGTTGTATGTAGAAACTTGTAATTAGTTACATCTATTGCTTTGCGAGACATTCTTAAATGTTCTTTAACTAAATCTTCCATGCATACTAGGTTAGTTTGTTCAAAAAATTTTTTATTTCGAGGTATAACTTGTCTCTTATCAAGCGTTCACCTAGCTCACAATCATTTCTCCTACCATATTCATGTTCAAATGTGGTTCATTCAGAAAGGACTGATACAAATTAGCCATGTTTATTCAAACAACAAATTACAATAGGTAAATAACAACATAATATGCAAATAGGTTATGTTTTCATGTGCTACAATGGTGTGGTGTGTCTAGTAGAAGACACTAGAACTAGGTAACTGTAGCGCAAGCTGTTTTTTTCTGCTGAACGGCGTCCATTGTCTGTTATATAAAATTTATGCTCCAATGTAACGTTTCAATAAATAATTTTCAGTGCTTTTATAAATACGTACATGTATGTGTATTATTTGTGTATTTTAAGCACCTAGGAATCTATTACTGCAACCGTTTGACGATCCAACTTTCCTGCAATTCTAGTGGTTGATATACAAAACCACTGCTGGGACATGAAGTTTATTTTAGTTCTCAATAAGTAACTCTCGGTCACTTGAATTAAAGGGAACGAAACTGATTCAAATAAATCAATTATAATCACTTTAGTTACAAAATTTTGCTTATTATGAAATTGAAATATAAGCGTATTAAACCGTTACACTTGTGAAAAATTTAGTCCATGCGACGTAAAGGACAGATGTTAAACGGCCTATGGAGGTGCATTCGCAGAAGGACTGACAATTAATCTTGGAAAAGGGTATACGTGTAAATTGCGGGCACAAAAAGAATGTCAGACCGGGGCACATTAAAAGTCCATAAAAAGCAATTCTTACTTTCATAACCGGGAAAATCCATAAAAGAGGGGGATCTTTTCCAGAACTTTAGTATTGCATTGCTTATGATAATTAGCAGCATAATTAAACAATCACTTTTTCTTTTAAGTACACTTTAGAAGTTTACATAATACAAAAAAATTTATAATTCTGTGGTTTGGTAGAAATATTCTTTCAGCATCCAAAAAGATGTTTCTTTCCAAGTCACAGGAAAGCACACCATGTGCTAGCAATGCCATATTTGAATTCGGATATTTACAATTACACCCTCATACGTTATATATAAAATTAATGTTTCGTGCAACTTGATATACGATTACCTTTGCGCGGTTTGTCAGATTTGCATTCCCACAACTAAATAGAAATTAATACAGAACGTGTATCTTGAGGCGGCGTACTGCTATTTTCAGGCGGAATTGCTTTCAACGATGGGATAATTAACACTTACTTCGCAAATTAATTACGGGTGTCGTCGCTTGTTTCATAGGGTGTAAACATTTGTTATTCCTTTTGGGAATATTTGGCATTTACCACACTGCTAAATTGTTCAAAGATTTGGTTACTGTAAAGAAAACTTTCTAAAGGAAGAGGGTGTAATCTGTGTAATTTTGGGCGTAAGTTAATCGATGCAAATATATAAATACTCTAATATTTTAGTCATCATCAGAGTTTTTCAAAGATTATATTTTGTGCAATCGCTTCGATATTTGAGATTCAAGTGTTCTCCATGTGGCAATTATTATGTCATTCAAAAATGGCGTAATACAATCAATGGAAATTGTTCTTTTTGCAGCATCTTGGATTTAAAATTTTAGACGACAAGGATCTATACTTGAAACTTATGTATGCCGCTTATGGACCTAATAAGTAAATATAGTTCTTAAGGAGGATAAGCTTTCTAAGGAAGATAAAAAATTGAATATTTATTTAAATTGATGCCATTGCTTGTTAGGATAAAACTCGGAATAAAGCTACTAAGTTTCATTTAAATAAATAATATAACTGAATTGTGGGATGCCTTACAGTTTTTATTGTTATTATTTTGAATGTGTTGTAAATTTTATAAATAGAAATCGAAAGGTGTCAAATAAAACTATTATACTTTTTATGCGTCAATTTATACTGTAATTGAAGCCTAAAGCTTCAAAACTATAAAGTACTAAGCTTTATATAGTGAGGAAATACAGAATAATTAGCGGTATACCTATCTGGCTGAATTTAGAGCTTAGTAAGCTATGCTAATGTACCACACTTAACGCTAAGATTAATGTGTATATTTCTTGCACCTTCTAAGGGCACTCAAGTTAGGGGTTGCCCGGAGTCACCTGGCACGAACTTTGTTCAATAAATATTGTTTGTTACAAATTAATTTTATTTACAATAGTATTTGTGATACGCTATAGTAAATGGCGCAATTATCAGTAAAATATTTGTCCCAAGACACTTCTTTGTTGTCAATAGAAATAACACTTCGCCTAATATATCCTTTACTCACTTTCCTCACTTCTATCTTACGTTCTCACCTATGCTATTAAATATTTAAAGGTTTAGATATGTTTTTGAAATACTATGATTTAATTAATGTCGAAACGCGCTGAATACAGGAGCATGAGGTACAGTAGAAAGAAGCATTCTCAGCATTATCGATCAAATTTATACTATTTGGACGTAAATGCTTTTTTACTTTGGTTGCATATTTGCTCTACATTAAGGTACTTTTTGATGAAAGACATCAATCCTTTCATAATATATTTCTTATGATAGTTTTTTTGCCTTTATTAATAATATGTTTATAGTAAATGTCTAGGATATTTTACTATTTTCGTCCAACGCTAGCTAGCCTTGTCGAATAGCTTTTTACAGTTTTACGTTAAAGATACTATTTTTGTGTATCACACTGCAGTCAGATTTTGCATTATTCCCTTGTTTACGAAGTCTTGGTGCTGTAATCTTACTTTGGAGTGAGTCCAAAAGGAACAATTCTTAATTAAACTCAAAGTTATAAATTCAAGATGATAGGGCTATCTAATTTCATACAACTGATTTCCGCTGATAGTTGAAAACTCGCCGAAAAGTTTCTTTGGTTCTCAATCTACTGCCTTCACATACGATTATAACATATACTAGCTCTGCCTGGAAGGTAAATTTTTTTATTGAAATAAGTGCGCATAAATACAAAATTACGAAAAAAAGCGAATAAATGCGAAACGTTGCCTTCTGGTAAAATCTGTAATCCCTATTCGCAGAATTGTTATTACCGACATGACGCTAATAAGGAATTGAGGTGGGGAAAAGCTTTAGATCACTAGCAACACGGACGTAGCAGCGAGGAGTGAGGAGTACGAACCTCTGTTCGACAGTCGTTTATAGAAATTGGACAAGTCGGTACACAGTAGTGCGGTGCATATTACTTTAAATTTTATGTACCAATATGGGTCGTCCAAAGAAAGAATAAAATGATCGAGTCAAATAATGCAAAAAAGAAGGATTGTATTTAGCAGATTAAAATATCGTCAAATGCAAATACCGCAATGTTGGTCTGGAAGGGCATAAATCAAAACACTCGTTTTCCCATACCAGCGCAAAAAGGAAAATACAGAAACTCTAAAAGCCGCTGGACAAGCACACGTGTCAAAAATATTAACTAGAATTGTACAAAGACGAATGGACAAACGGACTGAAAAAATACTAGGAGAAGACCAATTTGGGTTTAGGCGAAACAGGGGAACACGGGAGGCTATGTCAGCTTTGAGAGTGATAATGGAGAAAACAATATAAAAAGGGAAAAGCGTGTAGACAGGGTTTGTAGATCTGGTAAAAGCATTCGACAATGTAAAATGGAAAAAAATGTTCGAAATACTCAAAGAGATTGGAATGAGTTTTAGGGATAGACGGATAGTACATTGCTTATACAAAGAGCAAACAGCGGTAATAGAATTAGAGTAAGAAAGTAGAGAAGTAAATATTAGGAAGGGAGTGAGACAGGGATGTGCCTTATCCCCATTAATTTTTAACTTGTACATAGAAGAGGCAATGAATATTGTCAAATGCAAGAAGACATTTGGAATTATTATGCAAGGACAAAAGATTGATATGCTTAGATTTGCAGATGATATAGCGGTATTAGCATCTAGCAAAGAAGAGTTAGAAGCTGGTCTTAATGAAACGGAAACAGGTCTAACGGAGAGATATGGTATGAAAATTAACAAAAATAAAACTAAATGCAAAAGAGGGGATATAAATCAAAAACAAGAATACAAATAGGTAACGAGAACTTACAAGAGGTTAAGGATTTCTGCTACCTAGGAAGTCAAATAAGGCAAGATGGGAAAAGCACAAAAGATATAAAACAAAGATTAGCACAAGGTCGTGCTACATTTAATAAGAAAAAGCAACTACTGTGTTCAAAGACCACAAACATAGAAACAAGGAAAAGATTGCTTAAAACATATGTGTGGAGCACAGCACTGCATGGCTGTGAAGCCTAGACAGTAGGAGAAGCAGATAGGAAAAAGGGAGAAGCAGATAAGAAAAAGGTAGAAACCTTTGAAATGTGGTGCTACAGACGTATGATGAAGATATCATGGACAGACAAAGTTAAAAACAAAGAGGTACTAGAAATGGTAGGGGAAGAAAGAAGTATGTGGAAAACAGTAAAAAATAGGAGAGATAGGATGGTAGGCTACATACTAAGACATGAGGAAATAGTGCGGAATATATTAGAAGCAGAGATAGGAAAATAGAGAAGTAGAGGTAGACCTAGGTTAAACTACTGCACACAGATAGTGAAAGATGTAGGCTGTGAGACTTTCAGGGAAATGTGTAGGCTAGCTCAGAATAGAAATCAATGAGGTACGTTTCCAACCAGTCGCAAGATGGAAAAACTAATGACAAAAATAATAACTGTACTTAAACATGGTGATTATTATAAACAACTACAGATATTGGTTTTGTAATATGAACATTTTTATCATTTTTATTATAGTAGAATCCACTGGTTCAAGATTCCATTTATTTTTGCTTGTAGTTTAATTTTCTAAACTTATGCTCCTTACTATGATAACCTTTTTTCGAAACGTTTTACTACTTGTATTCACACCAAAGTGTAATCAGGTGTTAATGTGCTTCAGAACCTTCAGCTTGAATGATGCATTTGTTGGCACCATAAATTTTTCTCTAGTTACCTTTCTTCAACTGTGTTGCGCTTTTCCATATTCTACTTATTTTAAAATGGACAGAACCAAAGAGACGGGCAGTAGTACAAAAACCAAATTATTGTTAATTAGAAACATAAAGTAAAAGTTATTTTACTAATATTATTACTATTTTTCAGGTAAGATTTAACTAAGAATTCTGCGTTGTATCGCTAGTCCAATACCCCAGGTCACGTAAGTAAGACTAGTTTCGGGGGTTTTACTGTTTTTCTCCACAATCATGCAATCTTTAAAACTATTTTAGGCCAGTTAGTCGTTTTAACAATAAAATTGTAATAAAAGTCATAATTAAGTGATGTGGCGAGTTTTACTTTAGAACTGATTTATTGCTACCTTTCCATATATTTAGCAGACTGTTTGAAAAAAGAACTTCTAGGTCTTGCACAAAGGCCGACTCTATTGAAAGATTATTACTTAAAAGTGACCAGTTATTTGGAGAAACTTATTAAAAGGGGCATCCATAATTTTTTTCGGATTGTATCAAAGAGAAACAGTTCAAACAGACGGTCGTATGTTTAGCCCTGGCATCTTTTAAATGTTTTAAAGTTTCGGTATATCTGATGATTTAGATGTAGGTAGTTTAAAACCAATATCAAACATAAAATTCATTTTTGTTGATTATCGCAGTAAATTATGAAACTGTTACAGGTAAAATCAGCGTTACGTTATAAATTTAGATTTTCCCTGAAGGAGTAGAAACCCTGTAACAATTTAAGGGCGCACCGGCCAACTGCAGTGGAACGGGAAGCGGGTGCGATGGAAGAAATAATAAAAATATCAAAAACAAAAAAATGAAAATAATATAATGGTTGAAAACCATGCTACAGTATTCACTCAGTCTGAAAATGTTTTCATTTGTCATAGTTAAGATGTGCTAAACCGTCTTGTCTCCAAAATTGTTTTTATATAATCCCTACACGGAAGACGGTTATTTTCGAATAGGTCTTCTTTGCTTTTTGATTTCCTAAATTTATTACATTATATTTTAGCTGTCTCTAAAATATCTTAAAACATTTATCAAGTGATGATTAAAGACTTTCTCGAAACCAAGGCCTTGCCCAAATACGACTCCATTTCTGAAGTGATTCGATATCCTTTTACACCTAATTTTATCTTTTTGTGTAAAAAATGCATAATATTGAACTCTGTTTTTCTTATTTTTTGCCGTTTTGAACAAACCTATGCACCAGAGTTACGTTTAAATATGCATTTTACCATAAATAACTTTCTGATTTCGTGGTTTGAGTTTATCACCCCTATCATTTATGGAAATGTTCTGTTTAATTAATACTAATATTCATGAATTTGTAACATACCGAGTATATTCGTATTATTTATTTGATTGATTATGATTAATTTTTCCTTTTCCATCTGGCTTCTGTTTGCTGAAACTCCAACGCATTACAAAATTTGTGGCAGTTATTAAACATCTAGCTGTTAATCTATTACATGCAACAATTATTATTAAATAGTAAAGGTATCGTTTCCCTTCTAACTGTAAAATCAGTCCCAATCTTTATGTGTATTTTGCAACAATGACTCGAATTAAACAGGATATAGTAATTAAATATCAATGGATTGATTAACAACTACAATAGTGTGTTTAGAGAATCGATGTAAAGTAAGGTAGTTCAATCACGATGTAAAATCTAGAAGGTTTTGAAATAATTATAGTTATATACATAAACCGTACAATCTGAGGGTTAAAGTCAGCTTGAGTATGAATAATAAAAGTATTATAAAATAAATTACTGGATTGCATGCCAAAATAAATGCTCTTTATGTCTATATAAATTAGACTATAACCGTTAGGTCTTGTATGGTAATGCATCGCGAGTGCATCAGCGTACGCGACAGGATCAGTAATAAATTCAGTATAATTGTCGTATTTAGAAAGACCTTAACATAGTAGACATTCTAGTAATTATCATCAGTAGTCTCTGTAGCGGCATCTGAATACAATAAGGATCTTTTGTAAATAATTGTGAATAATTAAACCATTATTGGACCGCATATAAAGGGTGTCCAAAAATTTACGCAAGATTTGAATTTGCTGCCATTTGTGCAGTAAACTGTTGGCAACCCTGAAAAATAAACATTTTAACAGCTGACAGTCTAGGGTTAGTAAAAATGGAACGTTACGCGACAGAACAACGTGTTTTCATTGTTGAAGAATATCTCAAAAATAATGAAAGTTTGGCGGCCACAGTTCAAAAATTTCGTACAAAATGCGGTCTGAATGTTCATTTAACTTCGTCAACTGTGAAGAGAGTAATTGAAAAATTCAGGAAGACTGGATCTACTGATGATGCTAAACAATCTGGTCGTCCAAAAGCAAGCCGTTCAGATGTCAATATCAAAGCAGTGCGTGACAGTGTTGGTGAAAACCCAAGAACATCAATTCGACGACGTGGACAAGAACTGCAAATTTCAAGAAGCTCTCTACAGCATATACTCACTGAAGATCTGTGGCTCCATGCCTACAAAGTTCAATTAACACAAGAACTTAAGCCTAATGACCATGCCCAGCGAAAGAGTTTGTTGAATGGATTATCGAACATCAACAAGTGGACCCTGATTTGTCGAAAAAAATCATCCTAAGCGACGAAGTACATTTTCACCTTGATGGCTTTGTTAATCGACAAAATTGCCGCATTTGGGGTTTAGAGAACCCACATGTGATTCTCGAAAAAAAAATGCACCCACAACGTGTCACTGTTTGGTATGGATTTTGGGCTGGAGGCATTATTGGACCATACTTCTTCGAAAATGAGGCTGGTCAAGCAGTGACTGTTACTGGTACTCGATATCGCGACATGATAAGAGAGTTCTTTCTCCCTCAATTGGATGATATTGATGTGGAGAACATGTGGTTTCAACAAGACGGTGCCACATGCCATATAGCCCGTGAACCAATCCAATTACTGAATGAGACATTTCCTGGTCGTGTTCTCTCTCGTTTCGGTGATCAGAATTAGCCCCCTAGATCATACGGTTTAACACCATTGGATTTCTTTTTATGGGGTTATTTGAAATCAAAGGTCTACGCCAACAAGCCCACAACAATCCGTGCGTTGAAGGAGGAAATTCAACGCTGCATTACTGAAATTGGGCCACATTTATGCACAATTGTCATGGAAAATTTCGACAAAAGAGTGCGTATGTGCCAGCAAAGCCGTGGAGGGCATTTGCCCGATGTGTTATTTCATACATAACCCTATTGTGTGTACTTTATGATTCATTAAAAAATTATAATTTAAAGAAAAATAAATGTGTTTTATATTTAATTCAAATCTTGCGTAAATTTTGGGACACCCTTTAGAATAATAATGAGTTCATTACAATAGATTGAATGAAATTTACGCAGATTGTATTAACAGTACATACTATTTATTTATTAGTAAGTAATTTTTAAAACTCAGGTTCGAGAGACATTTTCCGAAGTACCGTGTTTAGTTTTGTATACAAAAATGATACCGTAAATCTGTACATGTTGCTTTGTATTTATTTCTAATAGTAATTAAAGAATATGTTCGCAATGTTTAAATCATCCACAGAATTTATACATTTTTATACATTTGTAACACG
>JARFIW010000412.1:3991360-3996360 GCA_036346225.1 Platerodrilus igneus
TATTGCCTAATAAAAATGAATTTTGAAGATTACTTATGGTTCATAATAAAGCGCTTTTCTCTTTACAGTCAGGATGTCGGTAGAAACTCGGCTATTATTTCAGTTTGCTTTACTAAAATTTCCGAGTCCCTGGACAGTTTTTAAATATATGCATAGTTCCAAATGCATTTTACGTATTTTATGATTTTATTGTATTTGCAGCGTTTAAAATTGGGTTTGACATCACTTTTCCGTGATTTATTTTCGTACTGTACAACAGTTAAATATGTAAACTAAAATAAATTTTATATGCTAGCACAATTTTTGTATCGGTTTTGGTAAACTAATCCCTAGGGTATATACTAACTCAGTTAATACATCGTTTAGCTTGCTAATGAAATATCACATGGCTTTATATTTTTCAGCACTTTCCCAATTAATTTGAAGGTTCTAGGAAAGGGATCAGACAATTTTTCAACAAATGTCATCTTTACCAGTCACTCCATATATTATGAAACACATATTTATTAATAAATGCAAGACAAAATTGTGCTTCATGTATTCGTATTAATCTCTTCACGATTCAGTCAACCATTAACGCATTTAACCAGGGCTCTAGCAATCTACTCTCAAAAATTTCATAATTTAAAGATTTACCCCGCAAGTTACATATCCCCCAAATCAAATATATGTATAATTAAATGGAATTATTGAATTTTAAGTTTACTTGCAACATTGTATAATTCAAGAATAGATAATAAAAGGTTAATAGAAGTCAGACAGAAGACATGAGAACGGATTGAATACATTGTATTCCCGCAACGTGACACTGCAGGTGCAGGTCACAGTAGGTTATAAAACCGCAATTACTAAAATTAAGATTGTTACTTTGTACTGTATAAATGAATAACGAAATAAGCAGATATGAGCTATGCATTTCCCACAAGCAATGTGAAGGGCAGGGACACCATAGATACCCCGAAGAGCCCAAAATGGTCAGTCAGTCTTGAGCCTCACAACTTAAGCTTTGTTGGTTGTTCAGGTTGCTCGACCTAAATTAGTTCATTTAATAGTAATTACAACTTAGAATATTTTTGATACAGTACTTGTAAATTAAATTTTCACTTGTAATTTCTGTTTAAATAAATTTGTTAAAAGAGTATTTGGAAGACTTTAAAAAAGCAGATCTCAAAAGCCAAAACCTAACTAGCATAGATTTTTAATTCACATATCCAAACCTGTGAACAAGTTGCATATTCTAGCACGTAATTATCGTTATCTTTCAAAAAAAAAACTTAACCCTATGATGTAACGCGTTATCTTGAGGATTTTAGGCATTTCTGAAAAGCAATCATTACAGTTATCTGCTCCTCAAGTATAAGTCTTATATAAACCCTATTTAAAAATATAACAATTAATTTCTTTCACTGTTCATCGTGATTAGTAGTTCTTGAAGTTGAATCACTTTCATAACTAAGACTTAATATTCCCTAGGAGTTGATATTATTAAATTCGATAGCTTTTCATCGTGAAATTTTAAAGTTTTGCTAGAAATTCAAATGCGTTATGTTTTTATAGTAATTCAGTGTCAATGGATTGATTAACAACTACAATAGTGTGTTTAGAGAATCGATGTAAAGTAAGGTAGTTCAATCACGATGTAAAATCTAGAAGGTTTTGAAATAATTATAGTTATATACATAAACCGTACAATCTGAGGGTTAAAGTCAGCTTGAGTATGAATAATAAAAGTATTATAAAATAAATTACTGGATTGCATGCCAAAATAAATGCTCTTTATGTCTATATAAATTAGACTATAACCGTTAGGTCTTGTATGGTAATGCATCGCGAGTGCATCAGCGTACGCGACAGGATCAGTAATAAATTCAGTATAATTGTCGTATTTAGAAAGACCTTAACATAGTAGACATTCTAGTAATTATCATCAGTAGTCTCTGTAGCGGCATCTGAATACAATAAGGATCTTTTGTAAATAATTGTGAATAATTAAACCATTATTGGACCGCATATAAAGGGTGTCCAAAAATTTACGCAAGATTTGAATTTGCTGCCATTTGTGCAGTAAACTGTTGGCAACCCTGAAAAATAAACATTTTAACAGCTGACAGTCTAGGGTTAGTAAAAATGGAACGTTACGCGACAGAACAACGTGTTTTCATTGTTGAAGAATATCTCAAAAATAATGAAAGTTTGGCGGCCACAGTTCAAAAATTTCGTACAAAATGCGGTCTGAATGTTCATTTAACTTCGTCAACTGTGAAGAGAGTAATTGAAAAATTCAGGAAGACTGGATCTACTGATGATGCTAAACAATCTGGTCGTCCAAAAGCAAGCCGTTCAGATGTCAATATCAAAGCAGTGCGTGACAGTGTTGGTGAAAACCCAAGAACATCAATTCGACGACGTGGACAAGAACTGCAAATTTCAAGAAGCTCTCTACAGCATATACTCACTGAAGATCTGTGGCTCCATGCCTACAAAGTTCAATTAACACAAGAACTTAAGCCTAATGACCATGCCCAGCGAAAGAGTTTGTTGAATGGATTATCGAACATCAACAAGTGGACCCTGATTTGTCGAAAAAAATCATCCTAAGCGACGAAGTACATTTTCACCTTGATGGCTTTGTTAATCGACAAAATTGCCGCATTTGGGGTTTAGAGAACCCACATGTGATTCTCGAAAAAAAAATGCACCCACAACGTGTCACTGTTTGGTGTGGATTTTGGGCTGGAGGCATTATTGGACCATACTTCTTCGAAAATGAGGCTGGTCAAGCAGTGACTGTTACTGGTACTCGATATCGCGACATGATAAGAGAGTTCTTTCTCCCTCAATTGGATGATATTGATGTGGAGAACATGTGGTTTCAACAAGACGGTGCCACATGCCATATAGCCCGTGAACCAATCCAATTACTGAATGAGACATTTCCTGGTCGTGTTCTCTCTCGTTTCGGTGATCAGAATTAGCCCCCTAGATCATACGGTTTAACACCATTGGATTTCTTTTTATGGGGTTATTTGAAATCAAAGGTCTACGCCAACAAGCCCACAACAATCAGTGCATTGAAGGAGGAAATTCAACGCTGCATTACTGAAAATGGGCCACATTTATGCACAATTGTCATGGAAAATTTCGACAAAGAGTGCGTATGTGCCAGCAAAGCCGTGGAGGCATTTGCCCGATGTGTTATTTCATACATAACCCTATTGTGTGTACTTTATGATTCATTAAAAAATTATAATTTAAAGAAAAATAAATGTGTTTTATATTTAATTCAAATCTTGCGTAAATTTTGGGACACCCTTTAGAATAATAATGAGTTCATTACAATAGATTGAATGAAATTTACGCAGATTGTATTAACAGTACATACTATTTATTTATTAGTAAGTAATTTTTAAAACTCAGGTTCGAGAGACATTTTCCGAAGTACCGTGTTTAGTTTTGTATACAAAAATGATACCGTAAATCTGTACATGTTGCTTTGTATTTATTTCTAATAGTAATTAAAGAATATGTTCGCAATGTTTAAATCATCCACAGAATTTATACATTTTTATACATTTGTAACACGTTGGCGTTACGTCAAATAGAAACCACATGGAAAAGAAGAAAATTAACCATTGACGATAAAATAAATTCGAATGTACCCTGTATGTTATAAATTCATGAGTAGTAGTATTAAATAAGCAGGGTATTTCTAAAAACGTTAGTCTTATAAAGGATGATAAACTTAGGTTCATAAAGTATTTCAAAACCGCAAAAAGAAAAGAAATAGATCTCAATGTTATGCAATTTTTATATAAAGCTTAGAAAGCTTTTAGACACCGTTTATTAGGAATAATTCCATTTAATAATACACAGAAACAATTGCAGTTGTAGTTCGCAATGAATCAGAAAAAGATAAAAAATGAGCTTATTAGAATGTAGTAAAATACAAATAAAGGGCCGATGATGTAGCTAAAACTATAGATATTAAGTTAAGAACCAAACATCGCCGTAAAATGCAATGTTACAATGCATCAAGAGTTACATGAAGATAAATTAAGCACGTGTTGAACTATATGGAGTCGTTGATTTTTATGTATTGCAATACAAGCCCAAAAAGAAGATTGTACTGTACCATGATATTACTCCCCAGAAGGCATGCAGTGTGGGACAGTAGTTATATTCTCCTCGGAAAACAATTAATTAATTATTCCCGAACAAATAATTAAAAAGGTCGAAAAGGCTGGATGGTGACGCTATTGCGGTTGGTATGAGGACAGTTTAAAGGTTAGTGGACGAAACGCAGCTGCAAGATGTAATGTGAACTTCAGTATAGGGGATAACGCGATGAGCGACTTACTTTGTTTTTGACTTCGCTTGCAAGGGCAGGGTAGATTTAAATTGACGTATTTCGTAGAACTAATGCCTGGGCAACTGGTTAAAGGGGTTAGGTTCTAAAGAATTCGTTCATCAAATAACTTGAATTTCGTGTTACGTTGTGTTGGGTTTAGGGTTAAGGGTTAAGCTAAAAAGCAGAAAATAGAAATACTGATGGTTTTGGATATTCTTAACTTTTTAAAAGATGAATTAAAACAGTTAGTAGTATATGTTTATGTTTATGTTTATGTTTATGTTTATGTTTATGTTTATGTTTATGTTTATGTTTATGTTTATGTTTATGTTTATGTTTATGTTTATGTTTATGTTTATGTTTATGTTTATGTTTATGTTTATGTTTATGTTTATGTTTATGTTTATGTTTATGTTTATGTTTATGTTTATGTTTATGTTTATGTTTATGTTTATGTTTATGTTTATGTTTATGTTTATGTTTATGTTTATGTTTATGTTTATGTTTATGTTTATGTTTATGTTTATGTTTATGTTTATGTTTATGTTTATGTTTATGTTTATGTTTATGTTTATGTTTATGTTTATGTTTATGTTTATGTTTATGTTTATGTTTATGTTTATGTTTATGTTTAGGTTTAGGTTTATGTTTA
>JARFIW010000413.1:0-40761 GCA_036346225.1 Platerodrilus igneus
ACATTCAAGGACACGCGTTCCAAATAAGGATCATCCCACTTCAGAAGTGTAAATATAAAGTATCTTCTTTCATATCTAAACCTAGAGTTGCATTAACTCGTAAAGCTATATTTTCAGGTGTTTCAATAGCTAGCAATGCAAATGTAAATATATCGATTTCGAGTTTAACACAAATGCAAATGTTGAGCACATTAAGTTTGAATCTTATACAAATACAGATTTGCATGCGATACCAAGTCAACACAGTTTTCATGGCAATGGAGTTATTCAATCGCAAGGTAGTATTATTTATAATAACATTTATACTGCCTCTGAACCATCCTGAGTGTTACAACCATATAACATTAGTTTATCTATAAGAGTACAGCAATGGTCCCTAAAGTTAACATACCTCATGTTGCAGTCACTGAATTTTTACACCTACTACAATCTTTACAACCAGAACATTAAAAAACTCAATGGCTAACCAAAGTTAAAAAAAATTGGAGATGGCGAATATTATTATTTTGGTTTACAATCTTCTATCGAACAGCGCTTTTGCAATACTTTACAACTTAATTCTTTTGAAGATAACATTCAAATTAGCCTCAATGTTGATGGCTTACCTTTATTCAACAGTTTAAGCAAACTTTTTTGGCTAATTTTAGAACTAATCAAGAATGTCAAAGTTAAACATTTGCTGATGGCATATATTCTGGTATTTTAAAACCACTCTTGTTTGGACTAATTAGTTAATGAACGCGGTTGATTGAAAAAAGGGCTTCCGTTAGGTTTTAAAAGTATTATAGCCTCGACGGTACGGTACGCGAGCCACTACAGTAGTTGGTAGCAATGATAAATAATTGCAAAATGACGCGCAAATAAGGTATTACGTCATATAAATGTTCAAGTTATTGTCACATACAAGAAGTTTATATTAATTATAAGGAAAAACACAAGGTACTCACATAAATTGTAGGACTTCTCACAGCATTACCCATCATGGCGGCAGCTGGCATCGGGAAGCATTGAGGGCGGGGGAATTCGTTGGGCTCCCTTGTCGAATCCAAATTTAATTTGTCTTCTTTCTCTTCCTTGTAGCGAAACACAGGAATAGGGTGAGGGACGATAATTAGGTAGAAGGCAGGAAACCTACATAGCTGAAGAAAGAAGACAAGAAAACGGCACAAGATAACCACACTCGGCGACGTCTCGCTGGCTAGTCTCGACGTGTCGGAAATCACCACACTTCCTCCGCGTCGGCGCAATCTCGCGCAAACGCAACTATTTCAAGCGACGGAAATACACGCACGTCTTTTTAAATTATTGGCGCGAAATCCCTTACAAATTAAAACCTTACAGGAATGTTTACAGGCCGAATTTCAGCATGTAGCAAAAGGTATCAAATACTAATTCATAGTTTTGTTTATGAGGCTCCTACCAGATTATTCATCGAGTGTATAAATCACATACTGACTACGTAAGTTGTAAAAAATGTACCAATCCAAGATGTTGCATAAAAATCGAGTTATTTTTAATAACATTGTTTTGTCAAAGGAACTGATACTTCGTTTAACGCTCAACAAAATGAAGATTATCTTACTCGAGTTTTGCCATTACATAGATTAGAGATAGTTATGCACGCATGTTGTTTGATGTTATGAGAATATGTTTAATTTTCGCTTAGTGGCAATTTGAGAACCAGATTTTCTGGTTATCAGAGTCAAATTATTTCTAATCAATTAGTTTCCATTAAACGGTATATTCCTTCTAATTTTAATAAGAAATCAAGAACATTTCGTGAACTTCAAACATGGAAAGCAACTGAATTTAGAATGTTTTTGTAATATTTGGGTGCATTTGTTCTTACAGATACAATCAACAAAGCTATTTATGAACATTTTCTGTTATTTTATGCTGCCATTTCAATATTTGATATCATAATTTGAATCTGATTTTGAACATGAACTGTTATTAATGTTTGTGAGAGACCGCGAGCACTAATACGGGTAGCAGTTTTAATTTACAATGTCACATACTAACATGGTTAGCCATTGACGTAAATCATTATAGACCATTTGACGACTTTTCTTTTAAAAATCTCCTTGGTCAAAGTAAGCGCCTGATTAAGTCTGCTGTTAATGCACTACAAGCTTCTCGAAAAACAATTGAAACCCAGCAGTTGCGATGTAATCTGATGAAAACAAAAGAAGCTAATTGGTATTTTACTATAAATAATTTAGGACAATTGCCAGAAATATTTACAAATGAACGATATAAACAATTTATAAAATGCTCACATTGCAGTTTTATGCTTTGCACTAATTTATACTCTTCGGCAAAAAAATAAAAGTAAAGTTATTCAAGTTACGAATATTATTGTTATTAGAGACAGTACATATGCCATTGGGAAAAGTTTCCAATTATATTGTTCACTGTAGGATTACCCTTTATGTTCAAAGAAATATATATAGGCTAATTTATCAGTAGGTTTTGAAATTTACACGCTTAATGAAATTATTGTAAAATGTTTTGTAATCCATACAGAAAGTAACAGGTGAATTTCTTTCCCACTGAAATACACCTAAGCATAATGAAACTGCAGCTTAAATTTTGTTCCAAAAATTTTACTGTTTGCAAGTGTATTGTTTTTAACTCTGAATGGTCAATTTTGTGGTCATTGCGATTCTTAGGGCGAGTTGTATCACACTAATTCACCGTAAGTTCAACAAGAACTTGGTTCAACACTAAAAATTCCGTTATATCACTGCAGTTCAGACTTGATCCACGGTTGAACCTAGAGTTCACTTGAACGGCCAACTGATGGCCGTTCAACCACTGAACGGCGGTTCAGTCGAATAATTTAGGCCCAGTTGTATAACTTAGTTTAAATTACATTCATTTGAACCATGGTTAATTCTTAAACCGCGCTTACGGGTAGTTCTGTTGTATAACTAAAGTTTAGTTGAACTAACGTTAGGTACTTTCCGTCATGCGCATTTTGTAATAACGTATATGTTTTCTAAATACATTCATTAAATTCTAACATTCGGCTTAACCTTACTTTGGTATTAGCAAACTTACTAATCAATTATCAATTGATCATTTAAATTGAAAACCAGGTAAGTTTTATTTGATTATTCTGCTTTAGATTATGTATAGTTGAGTTGCAAGTGGTCTAATATTATTCTGATTTTGTTACAGGTTATAAAATGAACTCTAGTATTACATCAGGAATAAAAAGAACTGCTATCTTTAATAGTAAAGAAGAGGCTTTATTGATATCCCTGGTGCATAATCTAGTGATAAAATAGAATGTAAGCAGACAGATGCTTCTTCAAACAAAATAAAATTGAAAGCTTGAAAAAGAATATCATGGGAATTCAATAATTCTGGAGGTGGAATGTGTCATCGTGGTCCTAAGATTTTAAAAAATAAATATGGAAACATAAAAAAGAACAAAAAGAATATTTGCAAATGATGGATGTTCTGTTCTTGCCACTGGAGGTGGTCCCCCAGAACCCAAAAACTTCATACCCATTGATGAAAAAATTAGGGATATTCTGGGGGTGCGAATTGAGGACCTACCATCTGAATTTGATGATGCACCGTGTAAGTATAATTAAAAAGTTAACTTACACAATTAAATAGATTGTAATAATTTTTGGTAGAGGTCTTTCAAAACCTCATGTACAACCAATTAATAAAATACGAATAGTGTTGTAGAATTCCATTGTAGTTTAAGCAAATAGTTATATATTACGAGAACTAAACTACGATTGATTATTCAATTCCTAATGGCAATTGCCGCAATTTTTATTATAAACAATAGCAAAACATTTCACGCACCAAGGTACACAAGGATCGATGTAATTTAACTTTAAATTTACGCGACTTAAATTTATGACAGAAAATGTGTTAACCAGAATAGCCAACATCTGCAGATCGTAAGTTTAACTAAACCAAAGTTGAACTTGCTCCATACAACGCAAAGTGAATTAAACCCGAGTTTCTATTGATCTTTCGCTTACTTGAACCTTAGTTTAACCGATGTTGATACAACCCGCCCTTAGTGCATAAATACCTATAAACACAAAGCTTGACAATATTTTACGGCTAAAACTCAACCTGAGAAAGGAACGTTATTTTAAGATAAGTACTTTGAAAGTCAATATGACGTTAGTTTGCGTTTATGTAACGTCATTTCTAAGGACATAATGACGTCATTCTGACCATCAAAATGACTTCTGGTTCACCAAAAAAGAGAGGTAAACGACGTCATTATGAGAATCCTGTTCGGCCTGAGATAACAGTATAAGCTAATTTAGATAAGGATTGTTTACATATATACACACAGTTGATTTCTAACCGACGAATAAACTATAAGAAGTATATGTTTGTGCATATTAATTTTGTTTCCAAAGAGATATTGAAAGCTGGCTTAAATTAATGTAAACATTGGTATACATTTCTGCAAACGCACATACCTATTATATGCAAGTGTATATAACATTCTTTAGTATTAAATGCAAATATTTTTGTAACGCACTTCTTTTTGATGCTAAATAATTATACTTACAATAATCACGCGAATGAATTCTTGTTAGCATGCATTCGTATAGGTGTTCGTAAATGTACATTTGTGATGAAAGTATAATTAGTCAAAAAGCATACAAAAAGTCGTTAGCTAGAATGAGATTACAGATATGTTCTTATATTATTATTTTCCAGTGCAAAATAATAAGATATTGCAAACAAATAGGCGTTTATCGCCATTAGACTGCACATGTCTTTGTAAACGACTTTCTGTGATGCAAAATAATTATACAAATGGACCTTACTTAATATGCGACAGCAAATGGTTTTAAAATTACCTTTGTGTAATGGAGTATAATTACACAAATAGCATGCAAATGGTCGTTCGTTGAGGTGCATAAGAGATGGAATTTTAAACTACTTTTTCGCGATGTGGAATAATCACAAATTGCATGCGAATGGACGTCCGCTAGTATGCGATAGAACATGTTTTTTTAAATCACTTTTTCGCGTTGCAGAATAAGAACACAAATTGCATACAAACAGGCGTTCCTTAGTATGCGATATCAAATGGTCCGTTAGATTCCTTTTTTGAAAGGCGGAATAACCGCAGAAATTGCATGCGAATGGACGTTTATTACTATGCCTCAGCAAATGATCTGTCAGATTACTTTTTTGAGAAGCGGAATAATCACACAAATAGCACGCAAATAAACGTTCATTAGTATGCGACAGCAAATGACTTTTTAAATGATGTTTTTGCAATGCAGTATAATTGCATAAAGTGCATGTAAATGGACGCGCTTTGGTGTGCGATAGAAAATGGTAATTTAGATTACTTCTTTGTGATGCGGAATAATCACACAAATTGCATGCGAATGGACGTTCATTTGTATGCGTTTGTATATGTTTTTTAAATCACTTTTGCGAGATGCGCGATAATCGCACAAATTGCATAGCAGTGGGCGTTCATTAGTATGCGACAGCAAGTGGTTTTTTAAATGAGACTTTTGTAATGCCGTATAACTGCACAAACTGCATGCAAATGGACGTTCGTTAGTATGCGATAGTAAATGATTTTTTAAATTATTTTTTTGTATTGCTGTATAATTACACAAATTGCATGCAAATGGCCGTTCCGTGGTATGCCATAGGATATGGTTTTTGAGACTACTTTTGTAGGATGCGGAATAATCACACCAATTTGCATTCGAATGGACGTTCGTTAGTATGCGACCGCAAATGTCTTTTTAAATTATTTTTTTGTAATGCGGTATAACTGCACAAATTGCATGCAAATAGACGTTCGTTAGTATGCGACAGCATATGATTTTTTAAATTATTTTTTTGTAATGTCGTATAATTATACAAATTGCATGCAAATCGATGTTCCTTGGTATGCCGTAGGTAATGGTATTTTAGACTACTCTTTTGTGATGTGGAGTAATCACATAAATAGCATGCGAATGGGCGTTCGTTAGTATGCGATTGCATGTTTATATAAATGACCTTTTTTGCGATACACAATAGTCACACAATTTGCATGGAAATGAATGATTCATAGCATGCACAGCAAATGGTTTTTAAAGATATAGTCGAGAGCTGGATTAATTACATAAGTAGTATTTGAATAAACGTTGTTTAGTATGTAAAGACACATGAACTCTAATAAAACCCTTGAGGATACACAATAGTCATATAAAAGACATGCTAATAGCCGTGCCTAAGTATGTGACGTGTAATATATCTGTAAATCAATTTTAGAGGTGCAAAATCACACAAACAGGCGGTATTTGGGGATAGTCGTATAAAAGGCATGCTATGTGATGTGTAATGTATCGGTAAATTACATTTAGAGGTGCAAAATCACACAAACGGGCTGTTTTTTGCAACTATACTACACTGTAGTCTTATTAGGTCAATTATTGGCGATGCACAATAATTATATTAATTGCGTTTTTATGAAAATAGTATATTCCAATAATGTTTTACTTTCGCATTAACTTCCTTGAAACTTCATAAGAGCATTTTCTTTTACGTCGTACATCTTCTGCTAAAAATACATCGCGTAACACATAAAATATAATGGTAGAGGCAAATCACTGTAAGAACTCCCCGTCATAATGCGCACAAAGTAAAAATCGTTTTGGGAAAGTTCCTTATATGTAATTAGGGATTGCGGTAAAGCACTAGATGATACGAGAAGACTGATCCGCCTTTTTAGATCCAAAAGCAAGCGTCAAATTTAAACAGTAGTACATAATTTTTGTCTTTATCACAAGAAACATACTAGTAACTGAAGCAAATGAATGTTTGTTGATAATAATAATCATTATTACTGTACTGAAACGGGCTACTGCTACCACGTTTCTTTAATTTAAAACAAGTAATAATAAAGGTCTTTATTACTCACTGTTCACAAGCCTAATTAACAGTCTATGCCTTATTTATAGATGTTTTCAGTCCACTTAACAATGAAGCACTATTACACTAATGAATTTACAAGCACTAATATCTTCTTAACTAACTTCTTTATCATAGGTCCATTAACAACACTAACACAACTATTTATTTATTTAACACTTTATCTATTTATGTATACTACAAGCTGCATGCACATTAGACACAGCATATAACATTTATGTATACACTTGAACTTCCAAAAGCTCAACTACGTTTACTTTACAACGATATAATTTATATTAGACATTCAAGTATAGACTAACTCTTACATTCATAAGCGGCCTTATAGATACCCTGAATTAAAGATATAACTCACTATCTAGTATTTTCTAGAAGAATTCTGGAATCCGTGAGAATAAACAGTGCTTGCGGCGTTTTGTGTGTTTGATGGGTTGCCTACTAGTAGCTCGCTACAGTACTATGCAAACTTTGTTCAACAAGCTATTATGTACTATTCATAAATCAGTACCAATTACTTATGACAATTAACTTTAATGTTCACATTTACAGAAATCACACCAGTAGGGTGTATAATTCGAACATATAGTTACAACTTTGACGATTCATTATAGAAATTAACCTGTAATGATTAATAATGATCAATAAACCATAACTTACCAATAACCAACAACACATCAAGATACTTGTAGCAAATCTACTTACAACATTAGCACTAATGTATTTAACTGTAACTTTTTGCAGCAATATAAATGTATCTTTTTAGCTGGATAGAATATGTAAATATTAAGAATGTTTAAGCCACCCAAATTGAACTATTTTGTAAAAAATGTACGTGATTCTATAATACTACCACCACTGTTAAGCAGTAATTGCTGCTAAGGGAAACGTTCCATAGTATTAATTTTACAGCGTACGAATTATTACGTTACATGAAACAATGAATATAAACGTTATGGTACTTCTACTATAAGTTTTAATCTGTCTACGTCAAAATTAACATTCCTGAAATGTCTTAAGATCTTTCTAGATTGTATGTTCACATTACATAATTTTTCACAACCTAATAATTTTGTGAAAATATCTGCCAATTGTTAATTCGTTCAAACATAGCTCATTTTAACCATAGTTTCACTTCATCATCATCATTAGGTCTTTAGTCCTGGAACTGGTTAGACACGTACCCTCTTTGTTTCCTATTCTGAACTAACCTACACATTTCCCTGAAATTTGCACAGTCTGCATCTATCACTATCTGATCTAGGTCTACATCTACCTTCTTTTTTCTATTTCTGCTTGTCGTATATCTCATACTATTCCCCAAAAATGCCTCAGAACGTATTCTGCTTTTCTATTTCTTTTATTTCTTTTCCACAGATAGCTTTATTCCCCTAATATTTCTATAACCTATTTGTTATTAACTGTGTCTCTCCAGACTATCATCCTCATACATCTGAAGCACAATGTTCCAAAAGACTGCAGCCGTTTTTCTGTCTGCTTTTCCTACTGCCTGTATTTCATAGGTATACTGTGCTGTGCTCCACACATATGCTTTCAACAATTTTCTTCTTGTTTCTATGTTTGTCTTTGATCATACGCGCTGTTCTTTCTTGTTAGGTGCAGTTCGGTCCACTTCTATTGTTTTACAAGTATACTCCCCGATTTCTCCGACTTTCAGTGGTTGTGAAGGAAGGTAAGCAGCCTGTTGCTGTCAAGTTCTCCCAGCACTTGAACATTTGCCGATTTAATACTTATTCCAATATATCTTTTTGCACAGTCAACACTAATTGCAGATATTTCACAACCAACACCTGTAGTTGTTTATAATAGTCATCAGATTTGTATGCACTTATTTTTTCGTCATTATGTTTCCGTCTCAAAACCGGTTGACAACCTAGTGTTGATCAAGAAACAAGGAACAAATGATAATACTAGCCAAAAGTTAGTACTGTAGCGGACTACAACTACCGCGTTTCACTGATTTAAAACAAGTAATAACAAGAGTCTTTATTACTCACTGTTCACAAGTCTAATTAACAGCTTATGCCTTATTTATAACTGTTTTCAGTCCAATTAACAATGAAGCACAATCACACTAACGAATTTACAAGCACTAATATCTTCTTAAACTAGTTCCTTAACTATAAGTCTTCTTAGCAACATTAAACACTACTATAATTTATTACACTTTTGTCTATTTATGTATTCTACAAGCTGCATGTACATTAGACACGTTCACATCATATAGCATTTATGTTTACTCTTGGACTTCCAAAAGCTCAACCATTTAACTTTACACGATATAATTTATAGGTATTCGACATTCTGATATAGACTAAATCCTTACATTTATTAGAGGTTTTATATATACTCTGAATTAAAAAAGATGACTCATTCTTTAATAATTGCTAGAAGATTCTCGGTCCATGGAGAATATGCAGTGCTTACGGCGCTTGTGTTTTTGACAGGTTGCCTAATAGTAATTCGCAACACTGCCCCCCTCTTTAAAACCGTTACGTCTCGTAACTGTAAATAGATTTTGACGCCAATTAGATGACTGATGACGATATCGGCAGTTATCTCCTCTGGTGCATCCACCGTGTCGTTGGAAATAACAGTTAACAATCTTTTCTTGGTCTTGGTAGGCAACCGGTTGATAACAACAAAAAAAGACCTGAACGTTGGTTCCCTGGAAAACTACTTCTAACATATTTCGGACTATCCTCCAATCTAAGCGATCTAGGCCACAGCCTAGCTTGGGCACCGCTAGTTTCGTTACTCCATTTTCCATCATCTGAGCGTTAAGATTTAGCAAAGCCTCCCATAAATGTCCATAACTAGGTCTCTGCCATGAAGAATTTTTGGTAACCAGATAAGTTAACATAACGATTTTTATTCTGAAGATCCAAAGCTTTTCCTACAGTTGGCTGCTGTTGTATTAATCCATTCACACATCCAAACTTTTTCTTGAAAACAACAGCTATTCCTCTTGACATTTCCAAATCTTGAGCTAGGCAATGTGCAAGGGAATACTCCTCTGGTGCTCTAAACAGATCTTGCTGTTTTTCAACAACAACGCCAAATCTCGTTTTAACGGAACCACCATACGCCGCCATAAAACTCTCAAAATCTACATTCGGCTCATGATTAATAACTCGTCGAACACCATTCTCATTATTTGAGCCTTCCTGGTTGTTGCCAGCGTAGGATGCTAAACGGTCAAAGTGTACCACTTTTGATCCGATACACTACATCATTAATTCTCGTTAACACTTCGTACGGGCCTTCCCATTGTTTTTGTAATTTTGGCGACAACCCACGCTGTCTTTGTGGATTATACAACCACACTAAATCTCCAAGTTGATAACCACCTTCTTGAGCTCTCGTGTCATATTGTGATTTCATTCGATCGCTTGCTGCCTGAATATTCTTTTGGACGTTTTCGTGAATGCTATTTGATCTTTCACGAAGCTTATTAACGTAATCTTCACCTGCAATCTCTTCTCCAGGTTTAAATCCAAACTGAAGATCACATGGTAGCCGCAATTCACGTCCTAACATCACGCAAGCGGGAGAGTATCCTGTGCTATCATGTACTGAAGATCGGTACGCCAGTAGGAACAAATGTAAATATTGATTCCAGTTTCGTTGATGGTCAGAGACAAGTTTGGCTAGGTACTTTCCTAACGTCCTGTTCATTCTTTCAACCATTCCATCCGATTGAGGATGAAGTGGCGTGGTTCTAGTCTTCCTGATTCCAAGATGCTTGGACACGTTTTGAAACAACGCTGATTCGAAGTTCCGACCATGATCGGAGTGTAATTCCAACGGAACTCCAAAGCAACAAACCAACTCCCTCACTAGTACATCTGCAACCGTCTCGGCTTCTTGGTTAGGTATAGCATATGCCTCCGGCCATTTGGTAAAATAATCCATTGCAACCAAGATGTATTTATTTCCTTTCTCTGATTCAGGAAACGGACCAGGTATATCAATGGCTACCCTCTGAAAAGGATTCCCCACGTTATACTGTCTCATTGGGGCTTTCCGTTTTGTGACCGGGCCATTTGCAGATGCACACAACTCACATTTTCGGCACCACTCCTTCACATTTTCTTTGCAGTTCACCCAATAGAATCTTTCTCTCACTCTTTCGAGAGTTCTTTTCACGCCAAAGTGCCCTTTGGAAATACCATCGTGCAAGTGCTGCAACACTTCCAAAACTCTGCTTCTCGGCACTATCATTTGGAGTCTCTCAGTGCCATCTTCACATTCCAGGCGTCGTTTCAAGATTCTATTTTCAATCACCAAGGAGTCCCACTGTGCCCAGTATGCCTTCAAGCTACTACTTGAAATACTAATTTCTTCCCAAGCTGGTCGTTGTCCTCTACTTTCCACTCAATAGTACGTCCCAATTCGGCGTCATTCTCCTGGTCTTCTCGTATTCTTTCGGGTTGCCAAGTATCATCGGTTACCGTCATTCTATGGATGACACTTATTTTCTCTTTCATCTTGGAGTAATGATTGCAGTCTACCGGACAAGGTCTCTTTGACAGAGCGTCTGCATTCCGATGGCTAGTTCCTACACAATGTTCTGTGTCAAAGTCATATTCCTGCAGTCGATTTACCTACCTTGCAAGTTGCCTTTCAGGATTTCGAAACTGCAGTAACCATTTTAGTGCAGCATGGTCTGTTCTTAACAGGAATTTACGACCGTATAAGTACTTATAAAAATGCTCTACGGATTTGACTACGGCCAACAGCTCCCTTCTTGTCACACAATAGTTCCTTTCTGGCCGCGACAAGACCTTGCTGAAATACCCAATAACTTTTTCTTGTCCGTCCTTCACTTGAGAAAGAACGCTTCCTATAGCTGTGTTACTGGCATCGGTATCCAACACAAATTTCCCCTCCATCCGTGGATAACTCAGTATTGCGGCTGTAACTAGTAGCCGTTTCAGTTGTTCAAATGCACTGTGGCAGTCGTCATTCCAATCATATTCTTGTCCATCACCGCTTAATTTCGTTAACGGTTTGGCAATGTTCGCAAACCCAAGTATAAAACGTCGGTAATATGTGCACAATCCTACAAAACTGTGTAGTTGGTGTATATCTGCTGGTATAGGCCACTCTTGTACCGTTTTTATTTTGTCAGGGTCAGCTCTTATTCCGGTCTCCGAAACGACATGTCCTAGATACTTCACTTCTTTTCCAAATAGGTGACACTTCTTGGGGCTCAGTGTAAGGTTTACCCCGCGTAATCTTTAGAATATCTCCTCTAGGTTCTTAAGATGTTCTTCAAAAGGCCGGCCTAGCACTATCACGTCGTCTAGGTACACCAGACGTGTTTTCCTGGACAGTCCACGCAGTACCGACTCCATCAATCATTCAAAAGTAGCAAGGGCATTGCATAATTCAAATGACATGACCTTGAACTGCCATAATCCAGTTCCAATTGTAAACGCAGTTTTTTCTTTTTCGTCTGCCAGTATCCGATTTTCAAGTTCAAGGTCGAAAACCATTTAGATCCGGATAGAGTATCCAGGGTGGCATCAATTCTGGGCAAAGGATAGCTGTCTTTCTTTGTCACATTGTTGAGCCGCCGGTAGTCTACACAAAACCTTGTCGACCCATCCTTTTTCTCGACAAGCACTACTGGGGATGCCCATAGACTATTCGAGGGTTCAATCACTCCCTGTTCTTCCATATCGGTGATAATTTGCTCGGCTTCCTTACGTTTTGCCAAAGGTGTGCCGCCTGGGCTGTTGTCTTATCGGTTGCGCATCTCCAGTATCGATCTTATGTTGCACAACATTCGTCCTTCCTTTCTCACAATCATCCAGTGCAAACACACCACGATATCGTCCGACCAGTTCTATTACCTTGCCCAGTTGGTCGCCGTTTAATCCTTGACACGAAGGTATCAACATATCCAGCAATTTCTGTGAGCAACCGTTGGCTGGTTTATCTTTCGTGTCGTCCACACAACATTTAATATGGTATACTGGAATGCAACTTCCCACAATCATGTCTTTTTTCAGGGTCACCGTATGCGAATTAATGTTCAGCACCCATACTGGTATCATATTTCGAAACTTTACCAGCGTTCTTCCAATCAGTAATCCTTCTGACCCATTCTCGATTCAGTTGCTTCCATCATCAATATTTGTCCTTCCCGGAGCGTACCATTCGGCCGTCCCATTACTATCATTTTCGCCTTCTCGGGTATTTTCTTATCACAAATCATTCGAACTTGCATCGTCTGGTTATACGTCCCTTGAAATGGAATCTCATTGTCATCTATCCGTAGCACATCTTCTTTCAAGTTCACATGAAACCCATATTCTCTCATGAGATCCATTTCCACGATCACTTCTTCTGTAATTCAGCTACCAACACCCGATGATTAATTAGTTTGTCTTCAATTCCCAACGTTACGGCAGTCTCTCCGTGAGTAGAAATTTTCTCACCACTTGCCGTTCGAAGACATACCGATACAGGTAGCACTTTTCCACGACCAACCAAATCTGGTTTCACAGCAATCTTTGTCGCTCCTGTATCCACGAGAAATCGGACAACCCTACCATTAATTCTACCATCAATTTAAATGCTGTCCAGACTTCTCATCGACGATGCAGCACGGATGATAATCTTCGGGGCACTAGGTTGTGCTGTTGACGTTTGCCCCCTTACATTGACTTGCTTTAGCTCAACCGGTTGTTTCTTTGGTTGAGTACAGCTTCTCTGTATATGACCAACTTCACCGCAGCTCCAGCATCGCAGACGCTATCTCCGTGGTCGTCGTCTTTTTAGCCTTTCCGCCTTTTGCTTTTCAAACGCACAGTTGATTATATCATCTATGCTGTTCTGCGCTCGACCAGATTCCTCTAAGGCAGACCGAACTTTGTGACTCATCCTGTGTGATGCCTACTTAGCTGCTTCAAATTCAAGCGAATGGGCCAGTGCGTCATCTAACATTTTGGCCGTGCTAATCTTAGCGCTTGCTGTATTTCGCCATCTTTAACGCCATCCACAAACGTTTGAACAGTCAGTTGTTCGAGGAAACTACCTGGTGCCGTTGGATATACCAATCTAACTAATCTGGCAATGTCAGCTTCGAATTCTTGCAGGCCTTCATTTGTCTTTTGCGAGCGGTTCTTAACTTGTGCATGGTAAACCTGTTGAAGATGAGCGTCTCCATATCTCATCTCAAGCTTCGATGTTAAGAAGCCGTAATCATTCTGCTGGTGATCGGGAATCGTTTGTAATATGTTAAGGGCTTCCCCTCGTAGGGCCACTATTAGAGAGATAGCCTTCTCTTTGTTGCACCAACCGTTGGCTATTGCAGCAGCTTCAAATTGTTTTAAATATGTAGGCAAAGGTGTTTTACCATCGAATATGCGTGGTTTCACTTTAAATTTTGACGGTAATGACTCGCTTCCTTCCATGCTTCTTATTTCTGGAATGTTCTAATTTACAACTTAGTTTACTAATTCAAGTGGCCGCGTTGTTAGTGAAATAACTTGTTGTTGCAGCCTCATCACATCTTCTTCCATTTTTACCAATTTACTGTCCAACTTTTGCTCAACTGTTTTTACCTGTTCAGTGAAATCTTCTTTCAATGCAATGGAGCTTTCCATTAATCTTTGTTCTAACGTGGCTGTATTTTCACTTAACTTTTCACTAAACTTTTCTTCCATTTTGGCAGCATTTTCACTTAACTTTTCTTTCATACCGTATTTAAAATTTAAACTCTTTAAGGGTTGATTCCAGTTTAACTGACCTCACTTCCAATTTCTCAACATTTTGACTTAACTTTTCTGCCATACCGGATTTAAAATTCTTAAGGAAATTCATTAAAGTTTCTACGTCCATTTTACTTTGGCTTCTCGTTACAGGCATATAGAAACTACTTAAATATCCTTACACTTGGGTTTTTCCATTTTAAATTAATCTTTATATACCTCACACAGGCCTGACACCAGTGTGGCGGGCTACTACTACCGCGTTTCACTGACTTAAAACAAGTAATAACAAGAGTCTTTATTACTCACTGTTCACAAGTCTAATTAACAGTATATGCCTTATTTATGGCTGTTTTCAGTCTAATTAACAGCAAAGCCCTATCACACTAACGAATTTACAAGCACTAATATCTTCTTAAACTAGTTCCTTAACTATAAAACTTCTTAACAACACTAAATACTACTATAATTTATTTATTACATTTTTGTTTGTTTATGTATTCTACAAGCTGCATGTACATTAGACACGTTCACATCATATAGCCTTTATGTTTACTCTTGAACTTCCAAAAGCTCAACTATTTAACTTTACACGATATAATTTATATTGGACATTCTGATATAGACTAACTCCTTACATTTATTAGAGGTCTTATATATTCTCTGAATTAAAAAGGATGACTCATTCTCTAGTAATTGCTAGAAGATTCTCGGTCCATGGAGAATATGCAGTGCTTACGGCGCTTGTGGGTTTGACGGGTTGCCTAATAGTAGCTTGCAACAGTAATCTCCTATGGCGGCCTGATAGTCGTAAAAGCTGTGCTACCTAATGATCGATACGTAGTTGCCAATATGCCCAATTCCACTAGAACCGCCATAGCTGCAAAATACGAAAATATAATTGCCGTTGACAGAATGAAACCATGGGTGAAACCAGGTAGAGTATCCGATACTACCAACAGTGACAGTGGGGAAGATGGCGTTGACTTAGCTCCAGACGATTCCGACTCGGATTCATCCTCCACCTCGGGACGAGGCGTAATTCAGGATGGCCGAATGTAAGGTGGTTTTAAAAATATCCACCATTCTAAAAATAAAGGGGTATACGAAAATCTTGACCTTCGCTTTGAATACAATTATGAGTAATTTTTTAAGGCAGGTAGCTCGATGATTGTGGATGCAAAAATTTTTTTCTTAACCATCCTCCCGAGTCTTTACGCTCGAACGAGTCTCGCGATAGACTCTTTGAGGTTAAGTTACTGTTAGGAATAGATATTATAATTAAAAAACACAAATTACTTAACACACATATCAGAACAGTGTTGTTTTTTTGTTGCTAAAACTATTGCAGACTGTTCTGATATGCGTGTTAAGTGATTTGTGTTTTTTAATAATAATATCTATTTCTAACAGTAACCTACATAAGGACTCGTTCGAGTGTAAAGACTCGGGTGGATGGCTAAGAAAAAAATTACTGCGTTGTGGACAGAGGTAAGGAACATTCCAGTAAAATGAAATTTAGTAGAAGCAAGCGTACAGTGTACAGTTAGCATTGAGTGGGTGCTGTGCTTGTGCATTTGATTTTTGATGTAAAATATACATAGGTGAGTTTTCTCACAGTATTTTATCCTGATTAATTTATTTTTCAAGAATGTCATTGAAGTAATATTGCATGCAAATTTATTTAATTTTAATATTCTTTGCGTAGAGAGGTTGCATTGAAATTCTATTATTTCTTTGTGGCCGTTATGGGCCTTAAGATGTATGTCACTTAAAATTCTACAGAAAAGCAAATTTGATGAGGGAAAGTTACATCGCGTGTTTTAGCCCTTTGTAACCATTGCACTCCCTATAACGAGGCACTAGTATCTGGAGAAGAGTTCAATGTGCGTTGTATCCTTTTGAACTTATTATTCTCTGTACTAGAATATGATTGGATTTGGAATGCACTGCGAGTTGTATCCCCTTACATTCGGTGCGGCGCATTGCGAGTTGTATCCCCTTGCGTCGGGCCTGGTAGCTGGAGCGGTTTCATCGCGCGTTGTACCTCTTTGGACCCATTGCACCACTCAGTACCAGGGCGTTGGAGAAATATAGTGAGTAAACATTGCGTGTTGTATGCCCATATTTTAGTTATAGTTTTGATATGATTAATATATTAATAATTGAACTTTTTCGGATTCTAAACACTCATTGAAATAGAGATCTTCGGTACCACTTCAGATCCTTTCCCGGCGGTTTACTAAGAAAAGAAAGGGATTATAGTTTAATAAAAAAAGATTTAGGTGATTAATTAATTGGCTTTACTATTAACAATAAATTTTCAATTCGCGTTTAATATTATCTTTATACTTATGTAAAATTTCCCCCTGCTCTTCCCCCTTTTTATTTTGTTATTCTCTTACATATAACACTCTTAAAATATAAATATCGGTCCTTTTTGGATCTTTGAAAACCTAATTCGACCAGTTTTTGATTTAGTGCTTATTTGAGTCCATATAACGACTTATTTATAGTTTGCATATAAGATTTTTATTTGTTTCATTTTATCCTTCAGGTTGATACATAAAAATGGATTGTTTAAAGACCATAAAGCTGATTTGTACATCCTAATTCTTAAACATACATTATTATAGAGCTTTCCGTTTTATAGAATTAAAGTCGGATAAAAACTAATAAACAGATTCGCAAATTGATTGTTAACCTAATTGTAAATTTTAGGTTAGAAAAGGGTTTTCAAATTATAAAAATTTAAAAGTTTTAAGAACGCTCTTTATGTAATGTGGTGCAATCACACAAATTGTATACAAATAGACGTTCCTTACTACGGGACAGCAAATGGTGTTGTAGAATAATTTATTGCAATGAGGAATAGCTGAACAAGTAGCATGGGAAGATGTTACTTAAGGATGCGCGAGATTTTGTGAAGCATAATAAAGCACACCATGTAATTTGCTAATATGCGGCAGCATATGTATGTGTAAATAAATTTTTGTAATGCGGAATAATCACACAAACTGCATGTAAATAGACACTCTTTAGTATGCAAGTGGAAATCGCTTTTCAGTGTACTTTTTATGATGTGCTATGATTACCTAAATTGCATGCGAACAGACGTCCGATGCTACATGACCGCATATACCTTGGTAAATTACATTTATGTGATTAAGAATAATTATAAAAATTGCATACGAATGGACGTTCTTTAGTATGGATTTGTTCTTACGTTTTAAAACCAATTCTTACGGTTTAAAACCAATTTTTACAGTTTAAAAAAACGTCGATAAATACATCGCGCAAGCGCGGAAAAAGCGACGTCACGGGCGGTTGGTAACGCTAATCTTGTACACATTTCGGCGCGCCCATCTATCAATGACGTCATTAATGCACAAATTTAATACGTAATTATCGGAAAATATAAATTTAAGACAATAGTTTACTTACATAAGAAATCCGACGTCCTGCGGGGTTGAGTTAAAGTTAGCTTCTGTTGAAGTCCATCAGGGCTACTGATGGCTCTTTCTAGACAGTTAAGGATGGTGACTGCTCCGGTGCTGTTGGCGGAGCATGGACATCCGGCTCGTTCTAGGGTCGTGGGCTACTCCAAGGTCGTATCCATATTCCTGTATGCAGCGGAACGATAGGAACGGGTTAATCAGGCAAAGACAGACAAAGATAAGCAAGGGAAATCTACATAATAAAAATAAAGATACGATACCAGGCACGACAACTGCACTCCTCGAAGATCAAAGGCAAACAGCAACGTTACAGAGACTCACGGAAACTTCTCCCCACTTTGTCCCTACTCCACTCGCGTCGCGCGATCTGGCGCAAACGCACTGTGATGTAACGGAAATACGCGCACCGAGTCTTTTGAATTTATGGCGCGAAACTTCCGCACATCAAAATTAACCTAAAACAATGTTTAAGTGCCACTTTGCACGTAACATTGTATATGTTTTATTAAATGGCATTTTTGTGACTCATGATAATCACACAAATTGCATAACAATGGACGTTCCTTAGTATGCGATGAAAAATGGTTTTTCAAATTATTTTTTTGTAATGCAGTATAATTACATAAATTGCTTGCGAATGGACGTTCATTGATATGCGATTGCATGTCTGTATAAATCATCTTTTCGTGATGCAGAATTACCATACAAATTGCATGCAAATGGATGTTTTATAGTATGCGCCATCAAGTGGTTTTTAAAGATATCGTCCTGATCCGAAATAATCACACAAATAATATGCGAATAGACGTTCGTTAGTATGCGGAGACACATTAACCTTGAAAGAACCCCTAGAGGACGCAGAATAGTTATATAAATGGTATGCTAGCAGACGTGCCTTAGTATGAGATGTGTTATGTATCTGTAAATTAGTATGCGACAGCACATACATATACAAATGACTTTTTGTGATGCAGAATAATCACACAAATTATGTAAATAGACACCCTTTAGTATGCAACAGGAAATAGTATTCTAACTACTAAATTGCATGCGAATAGATGTCCGATGTTATATGACCGCATATGCATTTGTAAATTACTTTTTCTTGATACAGAATAATCATAAAAATTGCATACGAATGGGCGTTTGTTATGCAAATATACTTGTAAATTATTTTTTCATGATGCAGTATAATCAAACAAATTGCATGAGACTGCACGCTCGTTACTATCAGGTTATATATGTCCTTGTAAATAACTTTTATGTGATGTGGTGTAATCACATAAATTGCATGCAAATGGACGTTCATTAGCATGCAATCGCATATGAATTTTCAAGTATCTTTTATGAGATGCAGAATAATTACACACATTACATACGAATGGAAGTTTACTAGTATGTGACTGTACACGACTTTGTAAATTATGTTTATGTAATGTGGTATAATTACACAGATTGCATGCGAATGGACGTTTGTTAGTATGCCATTGCAAATGTCTTTGTAAATGATTTTTTCGTGAAGCAGTGTAATTACATAAATTGCACGCAAATGGACGTTCGTTGTTAGTATATACAGCAGTAGGACGGGAGAAATTTTACGAATTTAGAGACGGTTACGTTCAAAATTTTTAGAATTCGTTTCGAAAATAAGCTTTTCGAAGGAAGCGCGTCCACTAGGGGGGTTTGGAAGAATATAAATATCCAAGCAGAGTTATTAAGCTCCTCTTCTCTTTCACTTCGATCAAGTGCTGAATACAATAATAATAAAGCTTTTTGTGAGTATTTTGTATATGTGTAGTAATGTTACCGTTAATACAGTAAATGAAAGTATAAAACAGTAGTAGCGGACTTCTAATTATTGACGTGAAGTACGAGTAGTGCGTATTAAATTAAAAAGGTCCGGCTACTACAACAAAAATTATTAAATGGATGCATGATATATGGGGGTAAGCAGGACTAATAATCAAGTTGTATGCATGATATATGGAATGGTACTGTGAGACGAAGCGCATAGCTTGCAGAGATATCAGATGGTAGAGGCCTGTGGATCCGCTGAGCAGCACAGTAAATGGAAACAACGCCGAGGGGTTTTCTGGTAATCATCTCCGACGGGAATGAAGCCTGAAGAATTCTCCAGGTAATTTATTTGAAATTTCTGTTGTTTTATAAACGTTTGTGGAATTTTGTGTTGTGTGGTTGATTTTTTTAGTGGCAAATTTATGGTTGTAAAAACTTATTGTAAAAGATACATGTACTGGACAATTTACTGATGTTGAATATTGAAAAAGGGTGTATTTAGAACATCCAAAATTTTATTCAGGATATAAATTGAATTGTAAAGGGTAAACGGGTCTGTAAATTTATTTTAATTAATGCAATGTTTAAAAAAAGCATATACAAACAAAACTGGTTTATAATGAGCTCACAATACTCAAGTGTGAAGTCAATGTAGGGATTTATGTGGGGCCCATCTACTCATATTTAATCAAATTTGTTGAAAATCATTATAAAAATCAAGGACTTTGAAACATACACGATTGAGCTGATAATTATTGTAGCTAACTGTTTGGAAACATGTGTAAATATATTTTATCTGTCAATAGGTGTAAATAAAAGATTGTATGATGATCGTATTATTTTGGTAATTTTATTTAATGGTGTGTGAGTGGGAAACAGGTATGAATGTAAAATTAGGTATGCAAGAAGAGGCCGATTGCTGAGCTAGCTAGGGAAGAAGAAGAAATTTGAAGGCGGCCTTAATAAAAAGGTAAGGAATTTAAAAAAATTTTTTTTTGGAAAATGTTATCTCGGCTCAGGGGGGAGGCACGAATTTTAATAGAGTAATCCAGAGACTGTCCCGACTTCCACAGCAATTTTATGACGGCCCATCGCTGGGGCTCGATTCGAAAACCTTAGTGTCCCAAATTCCATAGCAATATATATTGTGGTTATTGATTTTTTTGTTCGTTTTTGGTTATTTTGCGCTTCTATGTCTCTCCAAAATGTCATTTATAATAATTATAAGTATTAATTATTTTTGTTTTCATTTTTTTGGTACTAATGTTCTTTTGTAATATGTTTTCTAATTAGAGGTTTTTTTTATGTTTTTTTTTGTGAGTTATAAATGAGTATGTATATTTTTATATCGGGCCTTTCCTTTATTTTTGTAATCGTAAGACCCCGCCTACTCACTGATTGAGCTCGGTCAGTTTCTCATTGTTCTTCCCTTTTCGCCAAAGTACGTAGCAAGTTTAAAAAATTTAAATTATGAGTTATACAAACCTTTTCATAGTCCTATGTATCTCACCTGCGCTGTCTTTTGCCACATACCTCCTGTTGCACTGAAACACGCCTTGGAATAAAAATACAGAATGCAATAGGTATTTATTTTATAATAAAATTTGCATTATATAAAGACATCTAGTATAAAAGGGTAGAACAATTTATTGTCAAAATCAAGTTAAAAACATGGGTTATACTTGTAAAGGGAACATCTCTAAATTTTTAGTATATCTATCAGTATAAACAATTTCTCTTTTTAAAAATATCACAAATTAGTGTCATAGACCAGCTATGCGGAGATTCATAAGCCTATCTAACAATCTAGTACTAGTTAGTAACGTCTATTCTGTAAATCGTTTTATAAAATTAAGACTTAGATTAAAATATAAAACTGTTACCTTAATAACATTTTTATTGTCTGTCGCTAACAAAGGCGCTGCAATTTTTAGATTACTCCTTTAAAAATGTACAAAACACACTTAGAAAGCTCAAATAATTACAAATAGTAAGAGTGTTTAAAATTCAGTTCTAATTAATTTCTAACATCTAAGGTATGAATAGAATTTTTCCAAACAAAATAAAATTTGGTATTAAGATTAGACGATTTTCTCTATATGTATTTCTTTAACCAACCATTTCAAGTTGATCAGTGATATACGTAGGATTAGTGTTAATTAGACAAAGTTATCATTTCAAAGTTAAATTAATGCTCAGTTGAAAGTCAATTTTATGCTGTTTCAGATGAGATAATGTATTTATATTATCAGTGGTAAAATTTGACCACTAGAAATTAAAAATACGTCATCATATATCTATATGTACACAAAATTCTGAAGAATAATATTTTCGAACAACTCGAATTTAATGTTATAAAACTTGGCGCATTTCTGGCTGTATACATCCCATTAACCAATCATCCGGGTTGCTCAATTTAATGTGTAACCCACATAGTAAGTTAGACAAAATTTTAGGTGTAAGGATGGAGTAAGGACTTATGCAAAAGTTAATTTTATGCTGCATAGGATTAGATGGGATACAAAAATATCAAACATTAACTTTAACCCCCAGAGATTAAAAATAATTGATGTATGTTTTGATGTTAAAGTAATGAAGGTAAAGGACTCTGAAAGGACGTTGTGCCTCCAGTTACTAATGATATAAAATAGCCCTAATTAAATTTTGATAACAAAAGTATAATAATTTCAATTAATTTCCCGGGCAGTAACAGCTTAGAACGTTTGGTGACGTTTAATTAACAATTCAATTCAAATGTTATGTACGCAAGATATGTTATCAAAATTTTCCTTTAGAAGGAATGAAAATTGTTTACTAAAATAACCTATTTAAATACAAGTGTACTTATTACAGACATAAACATATTAGTGCCTTTGCCTTTAAAATGTTTATTTGCAGTTAACAAGTATTAGTTTAATTTTATGCCTGATTTTAAGTACTAAAATATACTTATACCTAACATTTGTTATAATGAGATTGCATATTTATAGTGTTAACATGTCTTTAACATTTTAAATAGTAAGATGAGAAATGCCTTTTAATTTGGACAAGATGTTCTCATAGAGGATACTAAAAAGTATAAAGTTAGTTTGTAATACGGACTCTTTCTTAAAAAAAGAAAGCGACACTACAATATCACTAATTACTATATTGAAATATTGCTATAATAAAGGTTAAAATTTCTTAAATAGAAAGAGGTACTTTTATCTATCACATCGGATAGCTCTTTAAAAATGCAATATTTATTATATCATATCGTTGTTGAAGTAAATACCTCCAATATAATAAAATCGCGAAATCGAGTTTTGTTATAAATTAGTTCTGCCATGCTTTCGACATAGTTTGTACTACAATTAATATGAAACTAAATTGCATGCGCACTGATTAAGATTAAATAAAATTCTCCAATCTGATTTACAGCATAAATTTGAGACAGTAATACATTCAATTTGTTATATTGTTACGTTGGAGATGTTACTAACTATGGAGTAATACATTGTTGACACGTGGGAGTTATTGTTAATGTAAAATTGATGTGGCGTAATACAATGTCTATAATATCGATACTTTCTTTTTTAAATACAAATTTGTTAAAATCGAAAAATATGTAAGTAGTAGTAACAAACGTAAAGTCTTGTGCAGTACCATTAATCGTCTTACTATTTTAACTTAACCTTAAAGATAAAATATTTAACTAATTTTTATTTTTATTATATACTTTATACTCTCTAAACACATTCTTCATGGTGATTTAGTTTATAATGCAGTCCAGAAGCAAAGAAAATAATGCAAATGCCACAACTAAGGCATTTTAAAATCCTAATGAAGGAAAAATGACTACATTCGTAAAGATAACACTACAAATTTAAATCGAAATTTTAATACGAGTGTGAAGAATAGTAAGTTAATTAATTTTAGTCACAAATACTGTCTTATTGTTCAATGTAATTTGAATTTTCAGCAATGTATGATAAAAGTAATGATAAATCTGCCCACCTTGCTAATTTCAATTTTTTTAATGACGACAAAAGATATAATAAATTTAGATTTCTTAGCAATCCTGAGGTTAGTAAGGCCACTAGCCACTCCCTTAATAAAAATCAAAAGTCAAATCATTCGGGGGAACTTTTTTCAAAACTTTTAATTAATAGAGACAAGAAATATATTTAATTTGTAGAACCAAATTCAATAAATAAAGATAATTTAAACTTCCTCTGCGATATTGATCTTATCACCAGCATAGTTTATGAGCAAATTTTACAAAAACACTTAGGTTGTGAAACTCAAGTCTCCCAAGCGAGTATTTGAACCACAAAAACTTGAACAATACTAATGAAAATTTCGAAATTGAAAACCACATACCATTAAATACACAAATTGATGAAAATTAATTAAATTGCGAAAATGAATGTGAAGTTGAATATGACGAAAACGTGAAACACAACTGGGAAGATTCTGAAAATGATAGTATGTTTGACATCGAAAATGAAGAAAATGTATGTTTACTAGCCAATGGCCAATGCTTTTTAAAATAATATACGTGTGTGGTGTTCCTCGGTAAAATATTCTTAGAAAGCAAACTAGTATTAGACAATTAAAAAGTAAACCATACTTTGATAACCAAAGATCTTAAGATAAAATTGTTATTCACAATACCAAAAGAGAAAGTAGAAAAATAAATGAAGAATATGCTCACACTACACCAAAGACAACTAGTGTAAACTCGTTTTTATGCAGTTTGTTTACAGAAGAAGACCGAAGAAATATTTTTAAAAAGCTGTTAAATCTAAATTCGTGGAGTGAAAAGAAGATGTTTGTGTCAGGTTTGGTGGAAATGCGGTCTATTGGAAGAAGGAGAATCAAAGTATTAAAAAGAAAAACGTGTAATATGATGAAAATAGAACGACATGATTACATTTTAACAAATAAAGAAAAACGTTCAAAGACTTTGCCTCTTTGTTTTAAGTATGCTATACGTACAAGAAGAATTCTTATAAAGTTGGGTAAAGACCGAAATGACCCAAATTAATTCAAATTTTGATTCTAACTCTGACAATGCTGATCATGAACCCATCAAAAAACGAGCACCTTCTAGAAAAGCAACTTAGCACAAAACACTTATTGACATTGTAAACAATTGGTTGGATTTGATACCAAACGCCCCCTCCCCCATTATTGTAGAGCGTCTTCTACTAAGCAATATGTGGATAACTTAAATTTAAAAAAAATATGTACCAGATATTTAAGCAGTGGTGTGGCCAAAATAATTACAAGCAAGCCACACTCAAAACTTTTTAGGAGTGTAATAAAAGAATAGAAAATTTGTGTTACAAACCGTACAGAGACCAACGCGATGCATGCAATGGATTTAAGAAAGAAAATATTTTACAAAATGTGTACGGCACCCACAAAATAAAAAACAACGAAAGTAGGCGGGCAAAAATAAGAATGACAGAAAGTGCTAATGATGAAAGATAAATAGTTACTGTAGACTTGCACAGTGTTTTAACATGTCCAAAGCTACTACAAACTAATGCTCCAAGTACATGATTTCACAATTTACTCCCTGAATGATTGCTATGTTACTCTTTACGCCTGGTACGAGACAAACGTTGGAAATAGTTCCAATGAATTTGCTTCCTGTTTAATTGATTAGGTATCTACACACTGCGGCATACAAATACGAAACAGTCATAGTATGTGTGATTGTAATTATCAAAACAGAAACAAGACTGTTGCTAGTGCCTTAAGTGATTTTTGCAAATTTAAGAGCATTATAATTCAGCAATTGTATTTAGAAAAAGGACATACCATGATTGAAACAAACTTGGTGCATTCTACTCTTGAACAATACTTTGAGTCACCCATTAGCTGACCATATAACGCTTATGAGAATTGCATTAAGGAATCAATCGTACCACGTTAAAAACTTTTACTAGTCATTTTTAAAAAATACGAAATATCAACAAATTTTAGTTCAATAAGTCCGGGCAAAAACTGGTGATCCCATGCTTATTAACATAAGGTAACTGAATTATGCACAGACTGGTGAGATGTCCTACACAGTAGACTATTCGGAAAATTGGGTGATTATTTCAGGTCGTCATGAAAATAAAAAACTTGACAGATATACCAGACTATACAAAAAGCAGCTTCCAATTAATTATGAAAAATTTAAACATCTGCAAGAACTAAAAGCAGTGATTGAAAGGGAGCTTCATTAGTTTTACAAAGCTTTATCTCATGAAAAGAGAAAGAAGTAGGTAATACAATGGATCATTTGAAACAATTTTTAGTTTTTTACAAGATCAAGCGCTGTAAAATACACGATGATCTTCTGAAATTATCAATTTTATTATTTCCTTTTCGATTCGTTTTACATCCTATGTGCATTTTTTTGTTGTGAACAGCATTCATATAATATATCCTATGTACACTCTAGTTAAAAATAGCTAATATACAGAATGAACATTATCCGCTTTAACAATTTTCTTCAATTTTAATTAAAAATAGATATTACGACTATTATTAGGTTTTCAATATATTTGTGATACATACCAATAAAGTATTTTATTGTCATAGTAAATTTTATTTGTCGTTACAACAATCAGTTTTTTGTGTCTAGTGTAAAATTGCACTTTTGTTACATGGAGTTATTTGCAGCTCAATGGCGATAACTCTATACCTAAAATTAAAAATAAACTTTCAAAAATGCTTTAATGTGTATGAATGCAACAGTCATCAACTCTTATCATCGCTGGTTATCATTTTGCTAATATTTATTCATTTGTTCTGCATCATATCTATATCTGCCACGCAGTTAATTGAAATGGCTCTTCAACAGTTAAATAATTCTGGTCCTTCTGAACTATGGTTAATGCAGTCAAAATTTAAGCGAAATGATGTCAATTTTCAATAAGTTAGATCCTCTCACCAAAAACTTTGCACTATTTTTCAAAATATAAAGACTATTGGGTAATTTAAAGATAGTAAATAACAACGCTACATTATAGTTGGTGATGAAAACCTTGAAATAACAGTAATGGCATATTTCGCTGCTGATCGTAATACTTCTACATGGCTAGCTGCATCTTAATGCAAAATCGGTCATAACATTGTGTGGAAAATCTTAAAAAGTATAATATCGCATCCATACAAATACAGATTAGTACAAGAACTTTGGAAAAATGATTCTATGAAGAACATTTAGCCTTGTGTATAGATTAATATTAAATTTCAGAAAGATCCTGATATTCTTAAACAAATAATTTGGTCTGATGAGACCAAGTTTAGAAAGAAAGGGATGTTTAATTCTCATAATACCTATCTGGAATGATGAAAATTCATACCAAATTTTAAATAATAATTTTCAGTCATATTGGCTCTCTAATGTCTGGTGGAAGCTTAAACATAATACAGTTGCTGGACCCATATTATACGATAAAAATCTGACAGGCAAATATTTAAACTTAATAAGGAAATATGTGACCAAGTATGCGGACGATCTTCCATTAGAGGAATATCAACAAAGTTTTTCCAACAAGATGGTGCTCTGCTACAATATGTGATATGTAAGCTTAGTCTCTGCAGATAGATGAATCGGTAGCAAACGTCCCGTTTCATGGCCATCAAGATCTCTGAATTAACACCGCTTGATTATTTTCTCTGGGAATATTTTAAGAATAAGGTTTATGCAGTAGCAGTAACAACCGTAGATGACTGAAAAAATAGAAATCCACAGGCCATTCAAGAACTAAATCCTGAAGTAATTAAAGCAGCAACATCTAAAGAAATGTTGATAAGGGTATATCTTTGTTTAGGTCAAAATGGCGAAAATTTTGAACATATAATGAATAAGAATCTGTAAAAATTCAAGTTTCATCGATTTTTTTTGTGTTCTGTTCATGTTATCTATTTTTAAGTAAAAGCTTTTTTTGCCACTTACAAAATTGAAAATAAGTTTAGAAAGGAATGCTTCACATTGCCAGCGATTTAATTTGAAATCATACACTTTTAATAAACTCTTATTTGTTTCCCACTTGTAGAATTAGTACAGATCGCCTTGATGCCTGCAAATACATCAATGCATTTTTGAAGGCTTATTTTTAATTTTAGGTATAAGAATATTAAATCAGAATATTGCATTTTTAAAGAGCTATCTAATTCAATAGTTAAAAATACCTATTTTTATTTAAAAAAACATGTTACGTTCCAGTTCAAATTTGAAAATTTACTGCGTTCTTATTTTAAAAACAATTTCAGTTTTTACTCATTTAAATTTGCCGGTTGCTACACTTCTATGACTTTAAGCTGATTAGTGAGGCAGCCAACTGTGCTTGTCTTTTTTTTAAATTCTCGAGTTTGATTGTCTATATGCTGTCTGGCTCCTTATCTAGACATGTAATCTTTACTAATTAGGAATTTCTTGAATGTTGCTAGTTTAACAGTAATTAGGTAATCTTGGAAAGATAAACACTTGCTCAAATTTATTTCTACTATATATAGGATTTCCGCGATTTTCTTCGAAAAACAATTTTACAACTACATTGGTCAACGAGTTCACTAAATATTTAGTGCTTAATCGTGTTGATTATTTTCTAGTAAATCGAGCCATTGCAAATCTTTATGATGAAAAATGTGTGTTCTCTTTTTACATAACTGCCCAGATTTGTATTCAATATTCTTCGATTCTTGGAACTAAGGCTTGCTTTGTTGTGCAATAGAAATTTATTTGATCGTCAAAGCATATTTTGTCTGGCTATCATATTATATGTAGATCAAGGTGGGATAAGCTACCCATACCCATTACAGTCTGTGGGAAGAAATATGCTGATGACCAACAGCTGTTGGATGTACTCTTGAATGGTATGTAGTTTGCCTACATTCTAGCAATGTTAAAAGCAATACTTTACACTAACATTTATCTAATAGTCTGAGGTTTTATCTTTGAATGCACTATTGTAAATATGTGGGTTTTTGTGTACCTATACGTTTCAGTAGCTACAGTTGGTCGGATACAATGTAGTAGGTTAGTATTTAGAGTATGTAGGTTTCTGCCGCTGTTTATTAAAAAACGTATTAATTGCTTGCTGAGTCAATACAGATTATTATTAATTACGGTGGTTAAATCCACTTAGTTTGTTATCCTAAATTATGCGGCAATATATAAGGGGGTATATATTTGGATAGTTCATTTGTTTCCAAAACATCCTTTTCTGTGATTGTTACTAGATATAATTAGTATTTAAGGAGTGGAGGATACAGATGTTGGTCCTTACAATTTAAATTTGTTTTGTTTTGTTATTCAAATTCTTAGAAGTTATTTATTAAAGTTACATTTTATGCGTGTTGTGTTTTGTATTTAATTATTTTTGTAGGTACAGAGTTTGAAGAGAAAGGCAAATTGGTTGGTGTGTACTGACGTTTCGTTCCCTAGGATCCCTCTCCGCCCCCTCACCGACTGTGTTTAGTGCAACATTTATTTTCCTATCTTTTGTTATCCTGTACGGGTGAACATTTCATTCTGATTTTATGATTTTCTTACTGGTTCACTCGTATTGCAGGTAACAAATGTAACTTTGTATTTTCCTGAAAAAACTACTCAAAAATTTTCAGAACTGTTTCTGGAAATGTATGTTTCTTTTCATCGGCTATAAATTTTATCTGGAACCCTTTTTCTATATCTTATATTTTTAAAATAATTGCATTGGTTGGTTTAAAAATTACACCTTGATAACACCACTTCCTATCTGTATGGTAAGTGCATAAACAAAAAGAAGTATTAAAAGCAAATAGATTAAAATGCCAATTCCACTTGCAGCTAGGTTTGGTGACACAAACAGGAATCCTGATCCTCATACTTTTAATTTGTATTGTCATTGCAAAATTAACATAAATAAATTTCTTTTTTAAGATGGTGATAATTTAGTATTAAAAACAACAAGGGCACCGAACACATTACAGTATTTATGAAACAGACAGGTTGTATGACAAATAGGTAACCTTAAAAAGGGTGAGAATGAATGCAGTAGCTTTGTTATCTCATTTGTGCAATTAAAAGCAACACGGCACCAATATCACTTTTCAACATATTTTAAAAACAATTAACATTTGAAAATTTTTAAGCATTTACATAAAACGCTAATTTGCTTGCAAACAATACGCTTAATTAATAACGGACGTTATGCGTATATGATATCGTTAAATAAATGCTTACAAATTCAGGCATTCCATTTGCGTAATCGCTAACATAGCACCTGAGTTATGTAAAATTAGTCTAGTAAGTAATCCTATTGGTCAATCTATATCAAGTGAATTCAAGAACTTTGTCTTTTTTGTAAAAAATAAAAATCTAAATAATTTTCTTCAATTTCATGCCGTTTTTGATTTACGAATCTTAAAAGTTGCATAAAAACGTTTGATTTGGGCGAAAGCGGTTTTACATTTATATAAATATTTCAAATTAGGATAAGGTTAGGTGATTGAAATAAACACCAGTGTCTTCAGAATATTACAAGCTTTAATTTGATATATTACAAGAATGTATTTGAAATATTAGTATTTTTCAGCTCCAAACTGAAAATTTTGAAGGACGATTCCAAGAAAATCATATTAATAAAATTTTTTAACAAATTCTTAATTTCTTCTTAAGCATTTGTTTAAAAATCTACAAAAATTTAAGTTGGGATTGCAATGGAATCCTAAGAGAAAAAATTATTTTCATCAGAGAGGCACTAAGATTGGTTTAATTTGTTACGTTGCTAAAATTATGACTATTAATTAACTTACTATTGAGATGTGTTCAGGTAATAGTTCAAAACTAATATTTTTCATCTACAAACTCAAAACTTTAAAAAACGATTCAAAAAAAAATAACACGAATACAAATTTTCGATAAATTCTTAATTATTTCTTAAATGTTTATTTACAAACCTACAAAAACTCAAGTTGAAATCTCAAAGGAATCCTAATTAAAAAAAAATATTTTATTCATAGGCACCTAACAGATGCGTTTTTAATGCATCCTTATAGCAAACAGTCAAGCAATAATTTCATCAAAGATGTGGCATAAAAATATCTAATATTTAAGTAGTCAACTGCATAATTAATTTACCGTATTTATTTAGTTTATAAGTACAAAATACACAGGTAACCTCATTAGTATTTTTTTACTTTATAACGTTTTATTCTAAAATATACTCAACACTAGTTTTGTTGAGTGTCCGTAATGAGTTTTGTAGAGTTGTGCCAAGTACTAGGAGTTGAAGGTCTTGTACTAGACAGGCTGTGATAGGAAACAATTAAGAACTTGACGCCATAGCTACTATGAGGATTTATTTCAGTCATATCATAGACAACAAAATAAAAAAGTCACATACTATCACTTGAACTGAGCAGTTTAATTTACTTCTTTGTTCAGTGTATTATAAAGTTTGTATTACTGTGAACTTCTTTGGGTTAGTTGCTAAAGGGAGATATAAATAAGCATACCAAAATAACTAATTCAGGTACTGTAGGGATAATAGTTACGTCAATGATTTATATTGTTGTGGCATAAAAACTAAAAAACCCTCCCATAATATTAATCTTAAACTCATATTATTCCTTAACTTCCTTTAAATATAGGAAATACATACAAGACTCGCTTATTCAATAGATTTCCGTTACTATTTTTGTAATATATTTTAAAAAAATTTACAGAAAGACGTTGATTTTATTCAGGATTTATAAATTTTTAAAATGGTACAATTATTACACATCATCCATTAAATACTATGGTAATGAGCACATATATGTTGTTATAGACTTAGGCCAACCATTAACTCAGTACATTGCTAAGTAATACTGTTGCAAAATCCATTTGAAAATAGTGCTCACCGATCTATGAAAAGTCTTCGAAGAGTCCAGGACTGGAAATTTGAAGTAATAAAGGTAAACAAATTTGCGACAGTTGCAGATAACTTTCATAAGATAAAATCTTTTGAAATATTGAAGAATCTCCAATAGTTAAAAAGCGAATACACTTTCCAGGTTATTGCCAAAGAAAAGTACAGAAAGTAACTAAAAAACTAACTCATGAATTGGTAGGTGCAGAACTTAATAGTGAAAAAAGAGATGATCCAGATTCAGAAATCCTTGAACAACTGAAAGAAAAAATTAAAAATAGTGAAAGTAGGATTGAACAGTTCATTATCTGAACTGCACTTTGTAAGAGTTGGACGTGTAAAAGGAAACAAGCCGAGTTCAATGTAAGCTACAGAATGGTCAGGAAAACTAAAGCTTTATTTAAACAAAAAGGTATAGTGTCTACTCCTAATCTAAAGCCTTTCAAAACACTCCAGTTATCTGTACTCGATAAGGTTAAACAATTTTATAGCATTGATGATGTAAACTGAATCATGCCTGATAAAAGAAACAGTGTTGATGAAAGTGAGTGGCAAAGAATTCAGATTCAAAAAGACTAGTTTTAATGAAATTGAAAGAAACATACGAGCTTTTTAAAAAGGGAATATTCATCAGACAAAATAGGGTTTTCTAAATTTTCTGAGCTGCGGCCAAAAACTGTGTATTAGCAAGTGGTAGTGGAATCCACTCAGTTTGTGTATTTACTACACACCAAAACGTAAAACTTATGGCTGTTGGAGGAAAGTTAAATGAGGTAGAACTAGGCGACAATACTAATCTTAATGATTATAAAGTAAGTTTGTCACAGGTAATGTTGTCAGTCAAAACTCAAACTGTTTCCTTAACGTTTGTGAAAACTGCCCAGAGTCACTTTGAAGAGACTATGGTAGAAAATATTACATATAAATAGTGGATTTCGATTGATAAGTGCAATTTTGAGACTGTTACAAAAAGTGTTGAAGTCTTTCAGGATTGCTTTTGCGAGCAACTCACTCTACTTAAAAAACATTCATTCATAACCCGCTAACAATCAAAATACTACAGTCACTTCAAAGTTAACATAAAAGAGAATGAAACTATTGTCAGTTTAGACATTTTAGAGAACTATTCCTTTGTTGTCCAATATGTGGTACAATCTTTTCATGGAAATAACAATCCAGCAACTGTACATCCCTTTGCAATACACTATAATGTGCAAAGAATTGTAAAATATAAAAGTTTTGTAATAACAATACAGTAGCTGTTCACTTATTTTGATAAAAAAAGTTAATTTCCTATCTGGCAGCTGATGTTCTACCTTCCTTGTAGAAGATATTTTACTTTTCTGATGGTTCAGCAGCCCGGTTCAAAAATAGAAAAATTTCATTAACATCTGCCATTACGACAGTGACTTCAACGTAGACACTAAGTGGCACTTTTCTGCTACAGTTCGTGGGAAAAGGGTGTGTGATGGTCTGGGGCACATGATCAAACCACTTGCTGCAAGAGTCAGCTTGTAAAAACCATACTTGAACCAAAATAATGACACCGATACTACTTTTTGACTGGAGTAAGGCAAACATTCTTAACATCTCAATTTATGTACTCTACAGGTAAAGACTATACCGAAAGAAAAAAAATACTTTAGTTAGTATTTGATTCATGTGCACTGTTAAACTGTCTGGGTTTTTTTGGGAACACAAACGATGAAGATAGTCCCGAAGTATGGAAAAAGTCACATTTACCTCTGCATTTTCACAGTCCTTTGACAAGACATTTGCAAGCCATCAATGCCGATTATATTCCCACGTCACAATTATTCTAGTGTTAATGTTCTACCACCTTCAACTGCTTCAGTAGCAGAACTTTCATAACTCAATGAATAAATCTTGGTTTTGCTTCAGTTTCACTGTGTAGAACGAAAGTGCGATACTGTTGTATACCTTTTATTAGTTCAGCTTCTTGCAGGTGGTGTTTTAGTATATATTTTTCTTCAGTATAGTCTTTACCTGTAGAGTACATAAATTGTATGTTAAGAATGTTTGCTTTACTCCAGTCAAAAAGTAGTATCGGTGTCATTATTTTGGCTCAAGTATGATTTGCAAGCTGACTCTTGCAGCAAGTGGTTTGACCATGTGCCCCAGACCATTCCCACGAGCTGTAACAAAAAGTGCCACCTAGTTTCTACGTTGAAGTCACTGTCATAATGGCAGATGTTAATGAAATTTTTTCAATTTTTGAACCGGGCTGCTGAACCATCAGAAAAGTAAAATATCTTCTGCAAGGAAGGTCGAACATCAGCTGCCAGATAGGAAATTAGCTTTTTTTATCGAAATAAGTGAACAGCTACTGTATCGTTATTTAAGCATTCTGAGCTAATTACAAAACTTTTATATTTTACAATTCCTTGCTCATTATAGTGTACTGCAAAGGGATGTACAGTTGCTGGATTGTTATTTCCATGAAAAGATTGTACCACATATTGGACAACAAAGGAATAGTTCTCTAAAAAGTCTAAACTGAGAATAGTTTCGTTCTCTTTTATGTTAACTTTGAAGTGATTAGTATTTTGATTGTTAGCGGGTTATGAATTAATGTTTTTTAAGTAGAGTGAGTTGCTCGCAAAAGCAGTCCTGAAAGACCTCAACACTTTTTGCAACAGTCTCAAAATTGCACTTATCAATCGAAATCCACTATTTATATATACTTGTTTCTACCATAGTCTCTTCAAAGTGACTTTGGGCAGTTTTCACAAACGTTAAGGAAACAGTTTAGAGTTTTGACTGACAACATTACCTGTGACAAACTTACTTTATAATCATTAAGATTGGTATTGTCGCCTACTTTTACCTCATTTAACTTTCCTCCAACAGCCATAACTTTTACGTTTTAGTGTGTAGTAAATACACAAACTGAGTGGATTCCACTACCACTTGCTAATACACAGTTTTTGGCTGCAGCTCAGGAAATTTAGTAAACCCTATTTTGCCTGATGAATATTCCCTTTTTTAAAAAGCTCGTATGTTTTTTTCAATTTTATTAAAACTGGTCTTTTTGAATCTGAATTCTTTGCCACTCACTTTCATCGACACTCTCTTTTACCAGGCATGATTCAGTTTACATCATCACTGCTATAAAATTGTTTAACCTTATCGAGTACAGATAACTGGAGTGTTTTTTGAAGGGCTTTAGGTGAGGAGTAGACACTATACCTTTTTGTTTAAATATAGCTTTAGTTTTCCTGGCCATTCTGTAGCTTACATTGAACTCAGCTTGTATCCTTTTACACGTCCAACTCTTACAAAGTGCAGTTAAAATAATGAACTGTTCATTCTTACTTTCACTATTTTTAATTTTTTCTTTCAGTTGTTCAAGAATTTCTGAATCTGGATCATCTCTTTTTTCACTATTAACTTCTGCACCTACCAATTCCTGAGTTAGTTTTTTAGTTACTTTCTATACTTTTCTTCGGAAATAACCTGGAAAGTGTATTCGCTTTTTTACTATTGAAGATTCTTCAATATTTGAAAAGGATTTTATCTTTGAAAGTTGTTATCTGCAACTGTCGCAAATTTGTCTATCTTTATTACTTCAAACATCTAGTCCTGGACTCGCCAGAGACTTTTCATAGATCGATGAGCACTTTTTTCAAATGGGTTTTGCAACAGTATACAACAAATGTCATGTCTACATTTGTATTACTTGTACTAGCCATTTTTCTAGTTAAAGTAACTGTTCCGCTTCAAAATGTTTAAATTTAAAAATAACTGCACTAAAGCAATGCACTGAGTTTATGGTAGGCGTAGGTCTATAACAACATGTATGTACTCATTACCATAGTTGTTAATGGATGATGTGTAATAATTGTACCATTTTAATAATTTATAATTTATAAATCCTATAAAAATCATCCATTTCGAATGGACCTGCACCTTGCCGAAGTTCTAAATTACTAGAACAGGTGAAATGGCTTGCGTGTTCTAATGAGCTAAAGAGCCAAACTACAGGTCCAACCAAAGTAGTAGGGTCGTTAGTGAGGAACCAGACTAAGACAGGTCCCCGAAAGAGGGCAGCGGCTCTTTCGGTACTTAGATTGGCAGAGACCATAGGGGTCGGTATGTCAGTCAAAGACACACTACCGCGATGTGGAAGGCAACGGTAAACCACCACATTATCTCCCAAGTACACAGCGTACTTAAATTGTTACAAACATGATGGCATTCTCTGGGGTAAAAGATTCCGGAGTTAAAATAGTCCCCCATTCGAATCTCCGGGAGGGGACTACTTCGGAGGATGCGATCGGAAAGTTAAAAATAAGAGTAGGGAACATTCTGCGAGTCGGAGCGTGGAATGTTAGAAGTATGAAACAAGTAAGTAAGCTAGAGAACCTAAAAATCGAAATGAATAGGTTATCACTAGACATAGTAGGGATCAGCGAAGTTCGGTGGCCAGAGGCGGGGATTTTTGGAGTGGAGACTTCAGGGTAATTCATACAGGAGCAGAGGAAGGAAATTTGGGTGTGGGGATAGTTATGCGGAAAAGATAGGATACTGTGTGAAAATTACTTACAAAAGAATGAAAGAGTACTCATGGTTAGATTAGAATCTAAACCGGTAAACACAGTAATAATACAAGTATACATGCCCACCTCTAGCTACAGTGACGAAGAGGTAGAAGCCATCTACAAAGATATCGAAGGCATATTAAGATACGTAAAGGACATGAAAATTTAATAATTACGGGGATTTTAATGCCGTGGTAGGTGAGGGTAGGGAAGGAGCGGTAGTAGGTTTATTTGGTTTAGGCACGAGAAACGACAGGAAATAGGCTGGTAGAATTTTGCGACAAGAACAATTTAATCATCACAAACACATTATTTCAACATCATGCTAGAAGACGATATACGTGGAAGATGCCAGGAGATATAGGAAGATATCAAATAGATTACATTCTTGTTAGACAACGGTTTAGGAATCAAGTAAAAGACTGTAGAAGCTACCCAGAAGCAGATATAGATACTGACCACAACATCATAATTATGAAGGCCGCACTTAAATTTAAAAATCTGAAAAAAAGGTACGGAAAAAGGCACTTGGACTTAGAGAAACTAAAAGATAAAGATATTCAAGTAAGATTCGAAAAAAAGTCAAATGAATTGCTGAATGATATCGGGAAAATATCTGAAACTAAGGAAGTAGAAACAGAATGGAATAACATTAAATCCAGCCTAGACATGGCGGCCAGAGATATTCTGGAGTATACACAAAAAGAAAATAAGAAACCATGGATAACAAAGGATATCGTGAATTTAATAGAAGAAAGACGAAAATACAAAAATAAATCAGACGAAACAGGAAAACAGAGATACAAATCCATAAAATGGGAAATTATTCGAAAATGCAGAAAAGCTAAAGAACAGTGGCTTGATGAAAAGTGCAAAGAGGTACAAACTAAGATGGAAATAGGAAAGACAGACGAAGCATACAAATTAATTAGAATTAATTTTAGGGATATAAAACCGTATAGTAAAAATATAAGGGACGCACAAGGAAACGTCATTATGGAAAACGTAGAGAAAGTGAGTAGATGGCAAGAATATATAGGGAATTTATATGCAGGAGAGTAACTAACTGCATTAGAACAGCAATCGGACATTGCAAATGATGACTTGGGATATCCTATACTTCGAGACGAGTTTGAATTAGCATTAAAGAGTCTGAAAAATGGTAAGGCACCGGGTACAGATAAGGTGCAAGTAGAAACTCTAAAGGCCGCTGGTCAAGCAGTAACAGAACGTCTCTTTCAACTTGTAAGCTATATGTATGAGACAGGCGAGATACCCAAAGATTTCAAACGTAGCATCATAGTAACTATACCAAAAAGAAAGGCGCGGATAGATGTGAAAATTTTCGAACAATAAGTTTGACAGCACACGTGTCAAAAATATTAACTAGAATTGTGCAAAGACGAATGGAAAAACGGGCGGAAGAAATACTAGAGAAGACCAATTTGGGTTTAGGCGAAACAGGGGAACACGGGAGGCTATTTTAGCTCTGAGAGTGATAATGGAAAAACAATTGAAAAGGGAAAGCATGTATATAGGGTTTGTAGATCTGGAAAAAGCATTCGACAATGTAAATTGGAAAAAATGTTTGAAATACTCAAAAGATTGGAATGAGTTATAGGGACAGACGAATAGTACATAGCTTATACAAAGAGCAAACAGCAGTAATAGAATTAGAGCAGGAACGTAGAAAGTAAACATTAGGAAAGGGTGAGACAGGGATGTGCCCTATCCCCATTGATCTTTAACTTGTACATAGAAGAGGCAATGAATACTGTCAAATGCAGGAAGACATTTGGAATTACTATGCAGGGACAAAAATTGATATGCTTAGATTTGCAGATGATATAGCGGTATTAGCGTCTAGCAAGGAAGAGTTAGAAGCTGCTCTTAATGAAATGGAAACGGTTCTGACAGAGAGATACGGTATGAAAATTAACAAAACTAAAACTAAAGTTCTAGTTTGCAAAGGTGGGGAAAATAAATCAAAAACAAGAATACAAGTATCTAACACGAACTTACAAGAGGTTAAGGATTTCTGCTACCTAGGAAGCCAAATAACGCAAGATGGGAAAAGCACAAAAGATATAAAACAAAGATTAGCACAAGGTTGTGCTACATTTAACAAGAAAAAGCAACTACTGTGCTCAAAGACCACAAACATAGAAACAAGGAAAAGATTGCTTAAAACATATGTGTGGAGCACAGCACTGTACGGCTGTGAAGCTTGGACAGTAGGAGAAGCGGACAAGAAAAAGGTAGAAGCCTTTGAAATGTGGTGCTACAGGCGTATTATGAAGATATCATGGACAGACAAAGTTAAGAACGAAGAGGTACTAAAAATGGTAGGGGAAGAAAGAAATATGTGGAAAACGGTAAAAAATAGGAGAGATAGGATGATAGGCCACATACTACGGCATGAGGGAATAGTGCGGAATATATTAGAAGCAGAGATAGGAAAAAGAAGAAGAGGCAGACCTAGATTAGACTACTGCACACAGATAGTAAAAGATGTAGGCTGTAGAGGTTTTAGGGAGATGTGTAAGCTAGCCCAGAATAGAAATCAATGGAGGTACGCATCCAACCAATCCCAAGATGGATAAACTAATGATGAAAAGATAACTGTGCTTAAACATGATGATTATTATAAGTAACTACAAGAATTGGTTGGGCAATATTCTCGAATAATGTTAAGTGTGTGAAAGGATTTACTGGAAAACCATTATTTTGGCAAATGTCTAAGTGTTGGGGGATCTTGGTAGCCACAGGTTGCTTAACCTCCTTCACTGAATCTCGGTAAAATAGGGTATAAAATTAGAAAACAATAGAAAGGGAACGAGCTGGATACACATGCTGTGTGAGAATTTCAGGGAACTATGTAGGCTAGCTCAGAATATAAATAAGTGCAGGTACGTGTCCAACCAGTTTTGAGACGGAAAACCTAATAACGAAAAAATAAGTGCAGATAAATCTGATGATTAGTATAAACAACTAGTTGTTGGTTGCGAAATACCTGCAACTAATGTTGACTGTGCAAAAAGATAAATTGGAAAATATATTAAATCGCCAAATGGTTAAGAGTTGGGGGAACTTGGCAGCCACAGACTGCTTACCTGCCTTCACAACCATTGAAGGTTGGAGAAATAGGGCATATAACTGTAAAACAATAGAAAGTAATCGAACTGCATCTAACAAGAAAGAACAGCGCCTATGAGAAAGACAACAAACATAGAATAAGAAGAAAATTGTTGAAAGCATATGTGTGCACAGTATGCCTATGAAATACGGGCAGTCTGAAACGCAGACAGAAAAACGGTAGCAGCCTTTTGAAATGCTGTGCTTCAGATGTATGAGGACGATAGCATGGACAGACAAAGATAATAACAAATAAGTTACAGAAATAGTAGGGGAACAAGGATATCTGGGGAAAAAGAGAAATAGTAGGGTGGAATACGTTCTAAGGCATTTTTGGGGAATAGTATGTGATATATTACAAGCAGAGATAGAAAAAAAGAGGTGGATGTAGACCTAGATCAGACAGTTATAGATGCAAACTGTGCATATTTCAGGGAAATCTGTAGGTTAGTTCAGAATAGGGAACAATGATGGTACGCGTCTAACCAGTTCTAGGACTGAAGACCTAATGATGATGATAAAAATCATAGTCTTTCTGTAATTTTTTAAAAAATTTATTATAAAAAGTAAAGGAAATCTATTAAATAAGCGAGTCTTGTATGTATTTCCTATATTTAAAGGAAGTTAAGGATTAATATGAGTTTAAGATTAATATTATAGGAGGGCTCTTTTTAGTTTTTATGCCAAAACAATATAAACCATTGACGTAACTATTATCCCTACCGTACCTGAATTAGTTATTTTGGTATGATTATTTATATCTCCCTTAAACAACTAACCCAAAGGAGTTTACAGTAATACAAAAATTACAATACACTGAACAAAGAACTAAATTAAACTGCTCAGTTCAAGTGATAGTATGTGACTAACACAGATCCTCATAGTAGCTCTGGCGTCAAGTTCTTAATTGTCTCCTATCACAGCCTGTCTGGTACAAGAACTTCACCTCCCAGTACTTGACACAACTATACAAAACTCAGTGCTGACACCTAACAAAACTATGAGTGGATTAATTCTCAAAGAAGATTAAGTAATTTAGAATAAAACATTATAAGATAAAAAATACTGATAAGGTTACGTATGCATTTTGCAATTATAAACTAAATAAATACTGTAAATTAATTATGCTATTGACTACTTCAATGTTAGATATTTTTATGATTTTTGATGAAATTATTGCTTGACTGTCTGCTATGAGGATGCATTAAAAACGCATTTGTTAGGTGCCTTTGAATAAAATAAT